>OU896716.1:20309443-20909443 GCA_918026855.4 Phaedon cochleariae | reverse complement strand
CGAAATGAAAAAGAACTGATTATCATCACAAAGCTCAGCAATACAAGAAATCGAGTGGAATTTTGGAAAGCTCCCAAAATATTTGAGTATGTTCAAACCGATTGCAGTATTACGATCGGAAGATAGGAAGCTTTCAACGACAGTATAGCCATCCCGAATCTCTCAATGCGTTCTAATTTTTTGATGCATGACATTTCTTCTTCGACTCGACTCTCTCAATTTCTGAAATGAACAATTGCCTGCAAAGGTGCAGAAATGGCATATCTCTGGGACGCGATAGAGTAACTTACAAATTTTCAAAAAATATTTCTCAAAATTGACTGCTGTACTTATGCACTCTGTTCAACTGGGTATCAAGAAGTGAGACTATCACTCTAGGTTGGCAAGACATGGTATTGACGATGTTGCACAAAAAGGGGCTGAAGATGACTCAGGAAATCACCGCGGAATTGATGTGAAATATACCCCCGTTGAATCATTCACCCTCATTTTGATGTCAAAACTGTCCCATTGGTGCGAATCTCATTAAATCCTATCAGAATGCCAATTTGGGTAGAGGTTGTATTGATAATGCTTTCATCTTGAACACTGTTCTGCAAATTCATTCGAGACTAGAAGGTAGGAAAAAATATACTGCTATCGTAATCTTGAAATGACCCTTCGTCAGTATATCATAGCCTTCTTTGGTTCGAACTATTTAGCTTAGGAATCATTTCAAAACTCATCCGCGTTATCATAAACTCATATGATTGGGCAACTATGTGTGTCAAAGTCAATAATGAATACAGTAAACCATATGACATCGCGAAAGGAGTTCTCAAGGGTGAATCTTCAAGCCCTTTGCTTTTCTACTCTTCATTTCGGACATTATTGATGAATTCATCTCTCAAGGTGCAACAGGAGTCAATATTGATGTTCATGATGTTATTATATGCAGATGACCTCATCATCCTGAGCGACTCACAATCTGACCTAGCTGATAAGCTCAAAATCCTCTAAGTATATTGAGCTCAGAATAAACTGGTACCTGGCTGATACATTGACCACTAAAATGATGATTTTTGCCGAAGGAGGCCACTACTAGTCATATCAAACGGAATTTCATTGCAACGGCGAGCCACTTGAAGTGGTAAAAAAAAATATCCTACTTAAGAATAAAATATGCGTCATCAACCCTTTTTCTGGAGATAACCAAATCCGCATCAGCAAAAGCAAACCGAGATATTGAATCGATTACAAATCCGATGTGTCAGTCAAAGATGACTAGCTGATTCGCGTATAGAATTATACGACTTCATAAAACTGTCTTCTCTATCTTACGGTATCGGCCTCTGGGGATCACGCTACGAACATACTATAGAACGCATGCTTCTTTATTGAAACAATGTCTCCTATCTGTACAACACTGAAAAAACTGGAAATGAAAGTGTATTGAGTTTCAATATAAATAACTTAACATATGAGTGACACTCAATTACATTGAGAAAACGTTCAGTGAATTCAAAGTAACGTTACATTGTTATAAACGTATCTATTTTAATGCAGAATGAGGTATAGTGTCGACAAAGTGATATTTGTTGATATTCAATTTATGTTACATAAGATCAAGATTATTATAACTCAATATTGACCTGTATATTCGTTTGCGATTTTTCAAAATATCATTAGTTCGTGATTTAAATTATATAAGTTCGTCCATATTCAACAATGTCATTTGTTAACAATAAATGACATTTCTTCATTGAGAATAAACTGTTCTTTCAGTGTATAGTCGTTTTTGAAATTACGACCTCTTCAAGAAACGAAAGTATGCCTTGAAAATCTGAATATTTCAAATTTGTTCATATTTTTGAATAGAGCTCGTTGAGTACCATGTTATAGAATTTTTGTTTTTGTAAATCGGCCGACGTGTTTCAAATTGAAAAGGTATTGCGGGTTCAAATCGTACACATTTTATAGGTATTTATCATCTGATCGCACGAAATTAAATGGGTACATGTTTATTCAGGCTCTTTCGTTTTCGTGCATTAGGACGAGCAAAGTTTCGGAATGTTTGTAGTGAATAATTGAGAATCGCCCTATATTTTGTTTCATGATGGAGTCGCACCTTTCAAGAAATGATAGTTGATTGATGACGGAATGTCATTTTCCCGATTAATTGCACAACCCGACCCTCGACTAATATCTTGCTACCATCAGATAGCTTGGAAGTTTCATAAAAAACTGAGCTTTCTGTGAATATATTTGTCAGTTGGTGAGCAAACGAAATTTGAACTTCGAATTTTCTTGAACAAAAATCAGAATCCCTCTATGCTCCATGAAATTCAATTTGTGTTATTTCCATATGAAATCGCGATGCCTCACTTCATTTATCAAAAATGATCAAAGAAGATGCAACAGTGAATGTCAAACGTTATCGTCGCACTCACAGAGAACCAAAATATCATTCGAATTCAAAGTGACACCCATTATTTTTTTTTCATCATGAAGAGTCGTTGATTGATTGGAATTTGTCTATCTCATATCAGTATCGTTCGAAATCTGAATATTCTAAACTGTCGAAATTAACATGTTCAATTGTTCAAGTATTGTCATTGCTGTAAAAAACAATGGAGAATTTCATGATCCAGAATATTGATGTGAATCTGATCAGATGAGTTATTAATGATCATTGAATAAGTAAGCTGGAAGGAAACTGTCCGAATTCATGAACCTGTTAAAGTCAGTAGCCTCCTTTGAACTAATCAGGAAACAATCGATTGGTCTGTGATTTTTCCATTCATTTTTACTCAGAATAATTTGCTCATTTGGAAATATGTATCATTTGCGCCCTTCAGCGAAGACACATCCTCTATCTGATTGTGGTACCTCATTTTCTAGAAGAGATTCGAAGAATCATTGAAAATCAACAAGATTTTCTTTGGAAATTGAGATTGATTATTTCAGTATTCAATTAAAGGAGCAATAAGATTGACATGTGTTAAATATGACTTACCAGTGACTTCATGATGATGAAACGATGGTCAGTTGGACGATACTGGTGGAATATCTAGGTGACTCTTATATTCCAATCGGTTTATAATATAGTATCATCCCACTGGACAATCCATTACCCCTTCTTTTTCTATCATAATATTGCAGGAAATCGAAAAATGCAAACAAGGCCAGATTAATTCTAGATCATATATTATACAATTTTAGCATAAAACTAATACTCTTATTCGGCTGTTGAATAAACCTTGAAACAGGATAGAACATGAATAATTTTGAATAATATTTTGAGACCATAATATGTTAATTGAAGTAGTTCAATAAGTTCAATAAATATTATATCATTCATTCATCCAAGTCAGATTGAGACATATTCAATCAGAAAAATACCAAGTGTTCTTAGATAATTCGAGGAGGTGATTCAAGATCATATAATGAAGGTAAGTAATCATTATTTATCGAAACACAAATATTGTTTGGTATCAAATGATTGGAGTGAATCGAACATTTTGTATACAATCAAAAAATCTTTCTTCAATTGAGTTCATCATCAACAATAGGTAGGTATATATTTCTATTTGACAGAGGGTATAACTGATGGGTTAGATGGAAGAGCAGACTTCTTTCTAAACATCGTTATACCGGGTGGCTACGGAAGTATTGCCTACTGAATATCTCAGTTATTGTATGAAGTAGGTTTGTGAAATTTGGAGCGTCGATATAATGACATAAGAGCTAGAATTTGAGCATATTGACATGTCGAAGTTAACTTCCGGTCTGACCGGAAGTAACATCAACTTTCTTATTTTAAATGGAAACCCTATTTTTTCTTTTCGCTTTATTCAGCATTCAATTCCCTTTTCAATGACATATCACAAGTTGGTATCTAACCAGAAACTAGATCAGAAAAAAATTATTATTGAAATTCACCGAGTAGGCCGTTGAAGCAAAATGAAAGCCAAAAATTGAAGAGTTGGCTATGGGAACCATACGTCACTTGATAACAGTTGCTACTTCTGTGATATATTATTTCCATTCGTCGGCGTTATGAAAAGCCGCCAAAAAAATATTGGAAAAATTGAGAAAAAAACAATACGCTGTAGGTCCATAACTTAAATAGAAACATACAACTTCTTCTTGCCTGTACTATTCAGCATAACCATTCCTTTCTAATGATATAATAGAGAGTCATTTTTTGAAATGAAATACCAAAAAATCCAATTATTATTCTTCAAAAATATTTTTTTTCTGATCTAGTTTCTGGTTAGATACCAACTTGTGATATGTCATTGAAAGGGGAATTGAATGCTGAATAAAGCGAAAAGAAAGAAAAATAGAGTTTTCATTTAAAATAAGAAAGTTGATATTACTTCCGGTCAGACCGGAAGTCAACTTCAACATGTCAATATGCTCAAATTCTAGCTCTTATGTCATTATATCGACGTTCCAAATTTCACAAACCTACTTCATACAATAACTGAGATATTCAGTAGGCAATACTTCCGTAGCCACCCGGTATGATATTCGGGACTACTGAATCTCGCCCTACACTATTGAAAACTTCAATTATTATGCATATGTTGGTTTATAAAAGCATCGATTATTATTATTATCATTATTTTCATAACCTCAATTTGCAATCACACGAAGATGATAGTTGTTATAGTGTCGTTATACAGGGTGTCCGGAAATTATGCGCAAAAAATCAAGGGGTTGATTCTGCATGAGAAAATATGAAATTCATGTCATATATACGTGTGTCCGGAAATGCATAGTTTTCAAGATAAAGTGTGTTGAGTTTTTTAGAAAAAATCGTTTCTTTATGGATATCTCAAATATCCTTCCACCGATTCTCTTGAAAGTCAATGATATTCTTTCTCATGAGGAACTGATTCAACCATAATTAGATAGTAATTGTGATATCCAGTGGCGTCCCGGGGGCACCCTACCGAATATTATTGTCAATTAAATGTGTGCCAATGATTTTTTCTAGTTCCATATCTTCATATCCTGATGATTAACTGAAATTACAACATTTTGGTCTCTTGAAATGATCTGCAATTCTGCTGCGTTTCCGTGGAAAAAAATAAATACCAAAATGCATTGGTATTTTTTTGTTAACAGAGTTTAGTTAAATTAGGTGTGTGATCCATGTCCATAGACGAAGAATGGAAGATTCATTTTCTTCAAATATTGTATAATACAATATGTTCGACAGACTTTAAATTATCAAAAACTACACCTTCTATGACCGAAAATACGTAGTTCTCAATACAGTGTAGAGCATGTCAAACATATGTATCAACAGATATTTGAAGAAAATGGATCTTCATACTCATTCTATGTCTATGGACATTGATCACGCATTAATTTTCACCCCAGTTTTTGATGGAATTTTTTTGCAAACATTTATGCAAAAAGTTGTTTTTTTTTCTCATGAAAATGAAGCAAATTATCAGAACAATTCAGGAGACCTGAATGTTGTATTTTCAGTTGTTCAATAGGATATGAAGATACAAACTTTAAAAAAATCAGTGGCGCACATCTTATTGACAATAATATTCGTTAGGTTGCCCCCGAGACGCCACTGGATATCATAATTCCAATTGAATTATGGCTATATCAGCCCCTCATGACAAAAAATATCATTGTCAAATTTCAAGAAAATCGGTGGAAGGACATTTGAGATATTCATAAACTGAATTTCTTATTTCATTATGTAGAATCACCTCCTTGATTTTTTGCGCATAATTTCCGGACACCCTGTATAGTCTGTACAACTTCGATGACCGTAACTATCACAGTGGTCAGAGCGACTACATCACGACTCCTCCATATCATTTATTGAGATGTTCTGAAGACATTCGCGAATTATTCGATGAAACAACATAGCGGAGTAATATCAACTCTACGATACACAGATAATGACATTCATGTTGTTGCCATATTGCACCAGAAAAATTGAAAACGAAAAATACACTACTATAAGCGTTATATCCTCTCGAAATACAATTGAGGTGGACAAATGGAGAAGATTGCGTATGATGTTCACATTATTTTGATGATTCATGTAAAAAAATTTCAAAATATGTTTCCCCAGAAATGAAATATTACCCTCATTCCGCACTATATCCAAGGTCCATGACTTTTGATCGAGTAGAATTGATCTCTGTTTGTCAAAATGGGATTGTTTAGTCACTTTATGGTTCCTTTTATTGTCAACTTCGGAGACCTGTAGAACATCTCTTTCCAAAGACTCGTGCATCCAACAAACAGGGAGGCTCTGGAATACTTTGCCAAGAGAGGTGTTTCCCGAGGCATATAACCTCCAGAAATTTGAGAATAACAGCAATTCCTACCTTATTTTCATTGGTTCTCACGATGTTCTCTGAACATCACAGAATATCCCTCTTCGTGGAAACCAGAACATAAAAAAAAACAATAGTGAATATAAAAATTTGGAAGTCATTCGTAGGAAGTAGATTATGAAGAGAGAACTGAACTATATATTATAAAAATTATAGTTTCCAATTTTTTTTATTGCTTGGAGCGCACGGAAGGAAATCCTTATAATGTTCAAAGAACATCGCGCGTTCCTAGGGAGGATAGGGATAGGAGGTAGGTATTGGAATTTTTTTTGAACTTCAGGAGATTATACGTTGTTGGGAACACTTCCTCAGGCAATGAATTCCATAGCCTAGCCGTTCTGATATAATGAACGTATTGTAATACATCAGATATCAAGCTCATGACCTTCATGCATAATGATATAATGACAACAAATGACTAAACAACGACGTACTAATAATATTCCGATACAACTCATCTGCGACTGGCCCATGTAAGTATCTCGAAAAAATTATTCTTCAATTCATCGAGTATGTTCATTTATTCATCAACTTTCTTGATCATTACTATTTTATGTACTAAATACAAATTCCATTTGAATGAACGATAGAAATTATTATCTATCAGCAAGTCATTACGACTACATAATAACGTCGATGTGACGTCGCAAAAGTGCGCCTTTTCATCTCATTGTCATAAATACCGACGTTGGAGCATAGTACAAGAAGTGAGTCACGATTTTCTGAACATGGTCTTGTAGATGTCTGTACAATCCATTTATAACCTATGTGTGCTACTTGGAGCTAGACACCTACATACCGGTTTCAAGCTCTTTGACTCTTATCAGTGCTGGGCAGTCACCAGCCAGCAGTCCTAAGGCCGCCGACTAAGCGTAGCCCAGTCAAACAAAAATCAAGTCAGCATTATATTCCCTCAGAGGCGTCCTCTATGGACAATATGAGAGCACCGTCATCTAAAAAGGAGAGAAGGAAAGAAGTACCTCAAAACCAGAATTTCCATACGGAAGTGGCTGGTTTTCCGACTGGCGTGAGTGTTCTTTTCTACTTTTTACTCAGATGACTTTGCTCTCATATTGTCTATGGAGAACGCTTCTGAGGTGATATAATACCGACTTGATTTTTGTTTGGCTAAACTGCTCTGCACTGATGAGATTCAAAGAGCTCGAAACCCTTTCTGTGGGTGTCTAGCGTGACCTAACTGAATCTAAATCAATAGGTATTCAAGAAAGAAACCCTAGTATCAGTATTCGTTCAAACGAATCGATGCATAGATTTCGGGAGAATGTAATTCAATGTTCTGCGTGGCATTAGCCAGGAAAGTTAGTCGTTTCCCTCCTGAAATCTACCATCGTTGTTCATTTCATGAATATTGTTTGGAAATGACTCTGAGCTTCTGTTATTCAACATTTCATTCCACTTTGAGCATTGTGGCTATTTCGTATAGCTGAAATTACGCCATTCGGGCAATCAGCCACTTCTGTATGGAAAATTTGTGTTCGGGGTGTTTCATTTCATTCTTTATTACTCAGATGACGTTGCTCTCAGATTGTTTACTCAATAGTAAAACTTCATACTTGTTGAATATAGTATTCACATTCTGTGACTCACAAGTTCACAATTTGTAAATACATTCATTCAGATTATTTTCATTCGTTGTGGAAGACAATATACCGATCATGACATAATCCCGAATTATGACTCACCGATTTTGTACCCATTCAGGGCGTTTGAAACGCGTAGATATCAAGGCACAACATATGGAGATCTAGTTTACTTTCGATTCATAGTATAATTCAGATACAAAATGATTGAAAGTTCAATATAAGGTCTGAAAATATTTCTTTAATTTTGTAATGAATGATAGTTCAAGTCATGTTGATTGTCACTTAGTAATAAAGAAGACTATCAAGATAGCCTTTTTTATTTTTTTGAAGGAGGGTGGTGTAACGTTTTCATTTGCTAATATAACTTGCCTATATCAAGCGTTACTTTTTTCATGGTATTTTTTCCTAAAACATTAGAGAAACTCTGTAGATATAGACCGTCGAATTTATGAACCTTCATTGATAAATTCAGTTGATATAGTTCAGAATTCAACATCTAATATTATATGTATATAACTTCTCATCTTGTATCCAACAGAACGTTCACATGTAGGTTACTGTAACAAACAACAATAATGAATTATTCAGTAATATAATATTATTAGAAAATAAACACAAACATAATGTAATAAATTCTAGGTACTTGAATAAACCTTACCTTTCTCGTTTGAATACACAGTGTTGTCGTCTTCGAATACACACTGTTTCCTATAGTCTACTTGATTTCAATGATGCAGGTACTGTTAATGAACAAGGTAACCATAAGAATGTCATTCAACAATATTATGAAGATCGGATGTAGGTTTGATTAGAAAACTTCTTGCACCTACCTTTATTGTTAATAAATTGTACATATTGTAGAATCGAATGGACCTCGGTATTTTTAGGTGATCCAATTATTCTCGTTTTGTTTTGAAATGGAATCATTCAATGTTTACGTCTTGGTTATGGTTTACCAATTCTTCTTTATTAGTCATTGTCACTCTTTTCTTGCTCCGATACAGTCTTATTCTTCTTTCGCTATGACATCAATTTTCGATCAGCACGGAACCTTTTGGGTCTACTGTTATGTTCGTGAGTATCTAGCCCGAGGCGGAGCAGAGTCGTATGGTTCAAGGTCACATCACCAGCAGCCTCAGTGTACAGGTGCAATCGGGAATACTGCTACGAGATTTCCCGTTTGCTCATTCGTTGACAGTTCCGATTCAATCCTACAATGTTCTGAGATGTTGACTATTTTTGACAAGTTCAATGTCTGGGTCAAGTTTTTTTTTTCCGGAGAGATCATTTCTAAGCTGCTGGCTATTTCACGTGTTGGCTCGTCAGGCTCCTGGGAGATCCTGAAATCTCGTATAGGTACCTAGCCTAATCTAGGAAAAATGATGTTTTGGCGTGATGGTAAGATGTCAAACTCTCTTTCTAATATCGTTAAACAATATTTCAATAGTATTCAGGATAGAAGTCTCAATTCCAGAATTTCTCGAGACACGTGCATGAACAATGCTGCTCTACCGGTCATCCTGAAAGTCACTCATCCATCTGTATTTCCGATTTGATAGAACCCTCTATACCCCAGAGGTGTGTTATTTCATTTTATACATGACGAGAGTTAACTCTCATCATTTTGAGACCAGGTTCTGATACCTACCTAATCAATCTGAGGGTTTCACATATGGGCTTATTCTTCACCCTGCTTGGGTTTGAATCGTCCGATATGGCTGTGCATCCCAATTCCTCATGTGGTAGGCTGATCACAGATCACCACCATCAAGCAGTCTTCAATTCTCAAGGTTTTGCTGTCTACTAGCTTCAAAGATGTGCAGTATCATAGTCTGGCAGTTTTGCAGTCTCCTAGTCTACTAGTCTACAAGTTCCTACCCGTCTACTATCCACTTCAGCTTTCTACATGCTGATGAACAAAACCATGACGTCATCATTGGATAAAATCAGATTTTTCAGTTTTAAGTTTCATTCAAATCAAAATAATCAAGATACAAAGATATACTTATACCTACAACTCAGATTTCAGAAGTGCACTTGAAATGTTCAAGCCCTATTTGAAATTTTCGATATCCTAAATACTAGCTCACAACCGGCAATTCAACAGTATAATATATCCCCATAAAATTCATGAATTTTCAGGACATTTCCTTGAAGTTTACAAATATTCAATAACAACTAATATTCAAAGTAAATTTCTTTTTAGAATTTGAACTAAACTGTCAATGAAGTAATTCCATCATATTGAAAGGGTACCTATATCATGTTGATACAGATGAGAATAATATAAATAATATCTACCTCTTTGTACCTACTATTCGTAAATAATCTAATGAATGATATTTCATTAAATTGTATATATACCTACCCCACAGATTTTTTACTCTCTACTGACATCTCTCTCTCATTGGCTGTTGGCCCGCGACACAGGGTTTATCGATGTTCTAAGTCGGTATGCCATTCAAGGGACCCACTCACTTAGTCTAAGTTAACAGGAAGGAATGCCTCGGAGAGTCGCAACCCAGTCCTTGCCCCGGCCCTGAGCTCACCTTTCGATTGGAAAAAAGTTCAAAATGTTGTTTAAGAAGGAGCTCGGCAATGAAGTGCAATGATCTTATCTCACGAAAATTGGGGCGCTTGCCGGTTTGCATACGCCTAGGTCACTCCCCAAGGGCGGCATACGAACTGGAAGTGGCAATTTTTCAGTGTTATAGTCGATGATCGAAGGATGTATGCCCTTTGGCAAAACAATGAATTCTGACCCATTAATCAGTTTCCCGATATTTGCATTCGATTCCTAAGAGGGGAGCTCGACCTATTCGAACATCAATTGACTAGACATCTTTCAAATAATCGATGATATAAGTTCGTATGCAAATTTCTAGACCGATAAACTAGGATATTCCTTATAACAGGCTGCTATTTGCATACGAATTAAATGTGAGCATACGTTGTAATAATCGGGCAAACCCGCGCGTGCCTCGGTCCGGCGCGGCGCCCCGTACTTCAGGCCAGAGGTGCACCGAAAGCGAACTAGATAATCGGGAAGTCTCATAATCTCACTTCACATGGAACCAGGTCAAAGAAAATCTTCCTGGGAGTGATGGGGATATTCGAAGACGCAAATTGCAGATATATTTGTATTTATTCATCAGAACTTTACAGCTCAACAAAATTACATGTGTGAGAGGTTTAGTACCAAGAAACTGTTTTGTGTGATTTTAATATGAAAAACAGGGCTTCGAAAAGATGATGAAAAGGAATGACAACAATATACTCGCAGGATGATCAAGAGGAATCGTACAGGGATTATTTTTTTTATTTTTTATTTTATTTTTATTTTTATAAGTTACAGGCTACTCAACAGGTCGAATGACCCAATTACAGAGAAGCACAAAATATACTAATCATCAGTTAACAATCGAAGGTTATGAAAAGTTTTCGTGGTGAAAATATCTACAAGAGAATTGTTTCCTATCGCATTATAAGAATGTATGCACCTATGTAAGGGTGAATTCAGTAGAGAGTTAGTAGAGCTAGGTCCAGTTGTGAAGAGATGTCTGTTTCTCACGGCATATGGAGTACAGTTCAAAGTGAGAGAATTGGTGCAAAATTCAGAATCAATTAGATTATTGACCACTTTGTAAATGAAAAGAATGTCGAAAAATTTTCTCCTCAGTTGAAGGTTTTCAATTTTGTAGTGTTTAACATTAGCATTGTATGAGGAGAAAATTTTTCCATGGTTAAAACGAAAATTCAGGTGTCGGACAAATTTCCTCTGAACATTTTCAATTCTATTGGAGTGATTTTTATAAAAGGGATTCCAGATGACAGATGCATACTCCAGGGAGGATCTCACAAGGGAGTTGTACAACGATTTAACAGCATCTGGGTCTCGGAAGGATTTTGTCGCCCTCATAATAAACCCAAGATTTCTTAGACTTTTCTGCACCGTCAATTCGACGTGTGTGTCGAAGGTTAATTTAGTATCTAGGTGAACACCTAAGTCTTTGATGACATCGCAATCTCCCAGAACCTCACCGCACAGTACGAGATTGGAGGTGGGAGGATGATTATTACGGGTAAACAGGATCTTGTGACATTCACCAACGTTCAATTGAAGTTTGTTAACAGCACAATACTCTGTGAATCTATCAAGGTCCAATTGAAAGCATTGGTAGTCCTCCTGAGTGGTTATCGATTGATACACTTTCAGATCGTCAGCAAAAAGTTTGAATTTGGTCCATTTGAAACACTGATCAACATCGTTCAAAAAAATTGAGAACAGTAGGGGTCCCAGGTGAGATCCCTGGGGTACCCCAGATGTGACCTTCATGGTCCTCGATTCATAACCATTGATAACTACGTACTGTGTTCGATCTGAAAGGTATGATTTCAAAAGTTGGAGTAAATTGCCGTGCACACCGAAGTTCTGAAGCTTTCTAACCAAAGTAGGATGATGAACTTTGTCAAAAGCCTTCGAGAAGTCCGTGTAAACAGCACAGGTAGGTTTACCCTTGTCCATCTCGTTTAAGACATCCTGAATAAAAGGGAAGAGGTTAGTGATCGCCGATCGTTTAGTGTAGAAACCGTGTTGGTTAGGGGTAATTAACATTTTGGATTGAAAGAATAAATTCTTTGTTAAGATTGCTTCGAATATTTTAGCAAAATGACTCAAGAGGGAAATTGGCCTATAATTGATTATGTCATTCTTATTACCGGATTTATAAATGGGTATAATTTGAGCAATTTTCCACTTTGTGGGAAATAAAACGTTTCTTAAGCTAATATTGAATATTTTTTGCAAAGGATTCGCCACAGAGTTACAACAAGATTTAATGAATGAGGGTGGAATTCCATCAGGCCCCGGGCCTTTTTTCACATCCAAATTTTGTATAGTTAAAATAACTTCTTCACAGGTGATGGCGGAGAGGGAAATGTTTAAGTTATTCACCTTCGCGGTTACATCTGTTGTTGACAAATCAGAAACAAAGACACTGTGAAAATGTTGTGCGAAAAGGTTGCATATTGTAGTGGGGTCTGACACGGATACATCGCCTTGAAGGAAACTGTTAATTATTGCTCATGATCGAAACTCACAATAAATCTAATTGAAATTCATCCCTGGGGCTTATGCTTATCATATTACTGGCGTCTGAAAAATATATATAGAATGTACATTCAATTTGTCGAATGTTTTGGGTATAGTATGGGGTCTGTATCCTGAACTTTCATCTACATCTTTGTTTTTCACATAAAAAAAAATTATTTGAAAATGAAATTATATTAAATGAAAACAAAATTATGTTTCAAAAAAAAAACTATACGTCGTCCTCTCTATCATTATCTTCAGAGTCATCTTTGCTCTCGCTGTCTGAAGATGATTCTCCAGAGTCGTCATCAGTACCTGTTGGTTTGAATATTATTTGATTATTGAAAAATCTTGGCATGCTCGAAAGATATACCTGATACCTACTTTCTCAGTTGAAGTCTCAGAGATTATGATATCACCAACCTCTGCTGGAAGTGCTTCACCAAGGTACCAATTGAAATCGTACCCAAAAAAAGTATCAAGGGCCCAGCCCCCTTCATTATTTTTCATGTAACTGACAATGACATAACTTCAGCAAACCCAGTAGGTATAGTTGACTGGCGTTTAGCGATAAGATTCACACGCCGCACTTAAATACAGGGTTAATGGTAATCCGATTCATACTACTGGTAGGGGAGGCAGTAGGAAGTGAATAAATCTGTAATATACATTACACAAAAGGTAATGGTTTTTCAGACATTTAAATATCCTATCTCCGATAAAGGGGAAGAACATTATTGAATGCCTAAATCATTACGTGCTACACTCTACCTGGCTGACGCAGCAAATCATTGTTGAGATATGAAATTTGTTTCAGCAAAAAAAAGGAAATACTTCGAACCCGGGATTCATATTTCTGGCACAATTTGATAATTTGGCGCATGATCGCTATATATAAGAGTGCTGCATATGTGAATGATATCGCTAGATGCTGTAGAGATGTATTCGTCATGATAATCTCAACTCGATAGTGAAATAAAATATAGTGTTCCAGTGAAAAAAAATCAACCATTATCCCATAGTCAATTTTTCATGAACAGCCTGTGCATTTTTTGATAACAATGAAAAATCTCTTAGGAAAATCATTTTAATTGGTTTTTTAAATTTTAAAATCGGTTCAAAAACAACAAAGATACAATGAGAGATATTTATGGTGAAACACCCTGTACGGAACGTGCAAATTGTATGCAATCCATCATCTCATATAAACTGTGTGGTCCACTAACCATTGTCAAAATTTGAACATTTCTTCGATTATCGATTATTTGAAGAATATCCAGTCAAATGATGTTCGAATAAATCGAGTTCCCCTCTCCGGAATCGTATGCAAATGTCGGGAAACTGATTAATGGGTCAGAATTCATTGTTTCGCCAAAGGAAATACATTCTTCGATCATCGACTATAACACTGAAAAATTCCCACTTCCTTCGTATGCCGCCCTTGGGGAGTGACCTAGGCGTATGCAAACCGGCAAGCGCTTCAATTTTCGTGAGATGAGATCATTGCACTTCATTGCCGAGCTTCTTCTTAAACTAAATTTTGAACGTTTTTCCAACCGAAAGGTGAGGACAGAGCCGGGGCAAGGACTGGGTTGCGACTCTCCGATGCACTTCTTATTGTCAACTCGGACTGAGTGAGTGGGTCCCTTAAATGGCATACCGACTTAGAACATCGATAAACCCTGTGTCGCAGGCCAACAGTCTATCAACCCATATATTTCAGGTTTTTGTTTCTTCCTAGATGAACAACTATCCGGAAGAACCAGTGGCGTCCATTGAAATATAAATTTGACATTTTTTTATATTAAATTGATAATTACGGAACTTTTCAGTGAATTCAATGTCGCGATCTATCAGGATAGCAAATTAGAAAATCCACGCTCATATGCTACCGATGAAAAGCTGCCTGGGCAGTGTAATTGTATAATATACGTCACGAGCACCCAAGAAAAGTTAGCAAAAAACTAACCCAAAAGAACAGAGATATAAATATATGCTTCATAGATCTGGAAAAAGACTTCGATGGAATGAATCGAAAAGACATAAAAACAACGCTGAAGAAAAGAAAAATGAATGACAAAATCATAGAAATGATGAAAGATATCTACAGAGAAAATAAGAACTTGGTGAGAACCAACAATGAAGAATCTGAAGAATTTACAACAAATATCGGAGTAAAACAAGGATGTGTGATGATTCCATCACTGTTCTCGATCGTATTGAATTAAACTTCTGAAAAAGCGAAGGAGAAAAAGAAAACAATCAAAGTAGAATTCTGGAGAATGCGATGAATTGAAATCGATGAGCTGATGTTTGCTGATGATATGGAAAACAAAAGATTCAGAGAAAAACCTACAACATAACTTGCAACATTTTGAATCACTAAATAAATTGACAAAGATCAGCATGAATATCAGTTCAAATTAGACGAAGAGCATGATGATATCCAAATCAAACGAAGAGCATACCATATACTCAAACGAGATCCAAATAGAATATGTGAAAGACTTCAAATACCTGAGATCAGTGATGGACGATATGGAAAAATTGATGGAGAAATGAACGACAGACTGAAAAAAAAAACAGGAAAATGTTAAACATGATGAAGACAACTTCCTTGAGAAAGGAAGAAATACTGGAAAACATGAAAAAACAGTAGTCAAGAAGATAATACACCCAAAAATAATGTACAGCAGCAAGATATGGACTCTAACAGAATGACATATGTGTAAAACAAAAAGAGACAGAATTGAAAATCAAACATGCAGACATAATCTACGGATTGAACCAATGAACGATAGAATGATAGAAGGGCAGCTGAGATGGTTTGGCCATCTGTATCGAACGCCAGACAACAGACTAACGAAAAGAGTATACGAAGCGCGAACAGTGGAGGAAGACCTAAGAGAAGAAGGATTTCACTCCAGTTTGGGCGTGTGATACGCGCAGTTGTCAAGCCACAACACACATATGAATTCTAGAACTGAAAATTGTTTATATTTAGGAGTTCTTCAGGTGGAGAATCCTAAGGTGAATTCAATTGTTATGTAATGAGCTGTATGCTTTCCTAATACGTAGTTTCGTTGTAGAATAGACTATCAGGTTAGCCTTTTTTTTTGTGAGGGAGAAGTAGTAGTAACGTTTCGAATTACTCATATATTCATACTACAGCTACGAGAAAGCTAGATATTTTTGACCACTTTTTCCATGTTCATCTTCAGAAGCAGAAGTGGAGGTCCATCCTGTGCAAGCGAATCGCAACCTTACATACGGGTTTGGCGGGCGAGCTTACCGCAAGTTGCTGATAAGGATGTAAATAACACAACTCCAATAACAAGATGGGGAATGATATTCAAGATGTTTGGGTTGAATAAGAAAATCAACTGTCTCATAATTGACATATCACATTTAGTAGATTACAGCCAACGTATGGTGTATCACAGATCACAGCTCACATATGATAGATAACAGAAGTCGTTGAGATACTTCTGGTGTTCATTGAAACTGAACGCTTAGGTTCAACTAACGCTCGACGTATTGTTCGTGGCAATATCGCATTTCGAAGCGTTGGACGAGATGATCGTAGTTATCAGCTCCACTTTCTGAAATGGCTTGCAGGCTGTTTAGTTCATCACTCCGCAGAGCTACTGTAAGAGCTATCACTTGAAGTCAACCCATTGGCTTTGGAAGCTGCTTAGAACTGCTTCTAATAGTTTGGCCTTGTTCAATCATCAAATCTCGAATAGAAAAGGGACATGTATCGGATTTATAGTGTATCCATCATCAGCCAATTGAGAAAATTATTCTAGGAAGAACAAATCAACAAGAACAGTGTACGAGAGTTGAATAAAGTTGAGAACTTTGAAAAGAAACTCACGAGAGATTTAAAAATGGACTGTCGCTTAAATTGGAAGTTGAAATTTAATTATGCGAGCCTTTAAAATCCTTACCTCGATTAATCTGTTCGTCTTGACTCTCTTAGTATGCTTCCTGCTGGCCAGCCATCTAGATGCACATTTTGATTCTGGATCTGGGATTGTCAGTTGCACTTTTTAGGAAAGGTAATTGTATGTATGTATTAGGAAAAAGGTACACACACCACGTGAACGTCTTGGTGCCAAAACTGAGTCTCTGGTCTTGACCACGGAGGTCGCGCTGAGTGGATTTTAAAGGCGTTCTTCGCGGCAAAATGTTATACCGGGGAAGGTCCAAAAATAACTTATTTTGGGTTGATTAACAAATTTTATAGAGATTATACTTAATGATTAAATGCTTATTACTAACATATATACACGTGACACACGATGATGAGGAAATTTAAGCGGAGACAAAACATGCCGGCCACCTAAAATACTCTGTATTTTACCTAATTTTCGAGAGGTAACGGACACAGCTTTGTCACTGGTCGCTTCAAAATTCCATTTGTCGTTTTGACGGAAGCCACCCTCACCTTACCGTCTGCGCCTGGAAAGGTGGCAGTGATACGGCCCAAATGCCATTTCAGGGGAGGAACATTGTCCATCTTGATGAGGACGAGGGAACCAATGGTCAAGGGAACTGAGTCCTCGGTCCATTTTTTTCTTTGATGGAGGGTATGAAGGTACTCTTTAGACCATCTGTCCCAGAAATCTTGGTGCATGCGGCTAACAAGTTGCCATCGGGAGAGGCGGTTAAGCGGAACGTCCCGCAAATCAAGATCGGGAGGCGAGGTTAAGGGGGCTAAAGAAAGAAAGTGGCCTGGAGTGAGTGCCGTTAAATCATTTGGGTCGTTGCTGACTGGTGTAAGGGGTCGTGAGTTCAAGATTGACTCAATTTGAGTAAAAACCGTTAGCAACTCTTCAAAGGTCAATACTTGATCACCAACTACCCTAACGAAATGAGATTTAACTGATTTCACTCCCGCTTCCCATAATCCTCCAAAATTAGGGGCTGAGGGGGGATTGAAGTGCCAAACTATATTTTCCTGTGAAGCCGAGCAAGCGAACATTTCGTTCAGCTGCCTATGTGCACTAACAAAGTTAGTGCCACAATCACTATACAAGTGCTCACAACGACCTCGTCGAGCAACAAAACGCCTCAAGGCGGCTAAAAAGGAATCAGCGGATAGGTCAGAAACAGGTTCTAAATGAACCGCCTTAGTAGCCATACACACGAATAAACAAAGATATGCTTTCAGCACTTTGGCACCCCGGGAACGAGACATTGACATACGGAACGGTCCAGCGAAGTCGACTCCAGCATGCAGAAAACATTTCAGTCGGGAAACACGAGCACGCGGAAGATCACCCATTGACGGCTGAGTAGATCGTGGATTAGGCTTCCAACATCTAACGCATCGCGAAAGCACTCGGCGAATGGATTTCTTGGAGTTGATTATCCAAAATTGCTGGGAAATCAAATATTGAACTGTCTGGACACCAGCATGAAAATATTTCCGATGGATACTTTCGATTAAAATGTCAGTAAACTGACTTTTGCTCGGAATTAAAACAGGAAACTTTTTATCAAATGATATGGGAGCATTTCTGAGCCTTCCACCTACTCGAAGGATTCCGGCGTCGTCGAGAAATGGAGATAACCTTCTCAAAAATTTTGGAAGCGGCTTCTCTTCTCTCAAGAGCGTTAATTCTTCAGACAAATACGAAGTTTGTATATGTCTGGCGAATATCAGCATCGAATGATAGAGTTCTTGAGATGTGAGACAACCTGATCGTTTGTGTGCGGGCTTAGAAGAATTGTGAATGAAACGACATAGATACGCGACGATGCGACAACTAGTCGTTAGAGAGGAATTATTAGTGATAAGCGTGTCTAATAGATGGGGTATTCCAATAGATACGTTCAACGTGACTTTGCGTTCCTCTTCAAAGGTTTCTGGAGGGGGTTCGATATCACTAACCCAGGACCTGGAATTCGAACGAAGAAATTCAGGTCCCGCCCACCATGAAGAACACTGGAGAAAATCACCTGGTAGGAGGCCTCTTGACCCAATATCAGCTGGATTTTCAGTCGATGGGACATAAAACCACTGATTTTCAGGCACACGGTCCTGAATGAAAGATACGCGATTACTCACAAATGTTTTCCAGTTGTGTGGAGAACGTTTGATCCAACTCAACACAGTCTTAGAGTCAGACCAACAGACAATTTTTGTGAAGGAAAGTTTACCAGAATAAACTTCTTTTATGTAAGCCACTAGGCGGGAAGCGAGTACCGCTGCACACAGCTCCAAACGCGGAATCGAAATCCGCTTCAATGGAGCGACTTTAGATTTAGCGGAAATGAAATGGATGGTAGCCATACTGGAGGGTGCTGAGGACACCATATACGCTACGGCGGCATAGCCCTTTTCACTGGCATCTCCAAAACAGTGTAATTCACAGGAGGAAAACTGGTTTAGGCCCAGTCTACGAGGAATCGAGAACGAAGATAATGAGGGGAGATCGGCAATATATTTTTCCCAGATTCGCCTGATTTCTTGGGGAGGTTCCTGATCCCACCCAAGCTTGAAGGTCCAAATCTGTTGAATCAGATGTTTGAGTAGAAATGTCAGTGGTGACAAAATACCTAAGGGATCAAATATTCTAGCGAGATTGGATAGAATGTTGCGCTTGGTGCAACAGGTTTCCAATATCTGAACCGAAAACTTGAATGCATCTGCAGAAGGATTCCATTGAAGACCCAATACTTTAAAGGTAACATCAGCAGAAGAGTCAAATGATAAAGGGTTTATACATTGATGCGAGGAAGGTATATCGTCCAGTAACGCAGTATCATTACTAGACCATTTCCTTAACTCGAAACCACCCTTTTTCAAAAGATCAATTAGCTCCGCTTTCAGGGATGAGGCTAACTCGAATGACGGAACTGAAACCACAATATCATCAACATATGTGGACGTGCGGATGGCCTGGGCAGCTAACGGATAAGAATGCCCATCTTCTTCGGCAAGACGTAATAAAGTGCGTAAAGCCAAGAAAGGGGCGGAAGAGACTCCATAAACTACAGTTTGTAGAGCATAATCTCGGACCGGATCGTGTGGCGAGCATCGCCACAAGATGCGCTGATAGTCTCGATGTTCGGGGGAGATTAATATCTGCCGGTACATCATTCGGATGTCAGCCGTCAGGACATAAGAAAAAAGTCGAAAATTCAACAAGATAAACGATACATCTTGCTGCAATTTCTGCCCAGTCAAGAGACAGTCATTCAAAGAGGGTTGATTGGGTACTTTGGCAGATGCATTAAAGACCACCCGAAGTTTGGTGGACAAACTATCAGGCTTAATAACGGGGTGATGAGGAATATAATAATGATGATTCGAATTGAGCGAATCTTCGACAGGCTCCATATGACGGAGTTCTAGATATTCTTGCATAAATTCTTTATATTGCTCATATAGAGCTGGTTGATGAGCCAATCGTTTCTCTAAGAAATAAAACCTTTGGAGAGCTAACTGGCGCATGCCCGAAAATATAGGAGGATTTTCTCGAAAGGGTAACTGAACAATGAACCGGCCAGTTTCATCCCTACAAGTGGTATCAACATAATTCTTCTCACAAAGCGAGTCTTCGGCAGAAATAGACTGGATTTCTGGAATCGATTCGGTTTCCCAGAATTTTCTCACCTCCTCTTCTAAAATAGTAGGGTTGGAGATGATACAAAAGAGAGAAGTGGTAGGGATAGACCTGATAATATTATACTTTCCCATTAACACAAATCCAAAAATCGTATTGATTGCATTCGGTTCCCCAGGACCACCAGAAATCTGACCGTCTAGGAGAACTTGAGAGAAGACATCAGCCCCTAGCAAGATATCGATAGGGCCAGGAACTGCAAACTGAGGATCAGCCAACTTGAGGTTGGAAGTATTCATCCAATTATGTGAAGGAAGTTTAGAATATGGCATATTGTCACAAATTCTAGGCAACACGAGAGTGTCGACACTCAGAACCGGACTGAGTTTTTGTATAGGGCGGAAAGAGATAGTAACTCCACCTTGATTGGCCAGAGTACTAGTAGAGCCTACTCCATTAATATTGATACACGTGTGAGTGGGACGAAGGCCTAATCGTCTCACACTCTTCTGAGTTATAAAGGAAGTCATACTTCCAGAATCGAGCAGGCAACGTAATGGGTGAAACACTCCATTGATGTCCATTACTTCAATTTGAGCAGTGGAAAGCAAGATACTCGAGTGCGAGCTAGAAAAACCTGAATGAACATGGTGAGATGCTGAATTTGAGGTAGATTGTGGAGCTCGAGTGCTGGGATTATCTGAAGAAGAATCAGATGTGGAAGCGCGGGAACAAGTGGTCAAGGCACTTGTGGCACCAGAAATTTTCTCGAAATGCAGTAATGTATGGTGAGGCTGGCGGCATCTATGGCATTTAGACATACTTGCGCAAGATCGGAAACTATGGCTATGACTAAGACAATTAATGCATAGTTTTTTATCCTTGGCCAACTTAAATCGTTCATGGGCATTAAGTTTCGAAAATGTTGAGCATTGATAAATTTGATGATCATATTCTTCACAAATAATACATTTTGATTTGATCTCATTATTCGCCTGCGATAACAAAGACGTCGTGGACCGCGAATGAATAACATTGGGCTTTCGTAAATCAGTCGATTTACTTTTGATGTTTTTCCGAGAAATATTCAAGTTGTCCAATGCAACGCAGTGTTTTGATAGGAAATCGAATAAATTCTGATAACGAGGAATTTCAGAAGAATTATGATGTAGTTCAAATTGAGTTGCAACTGTTACATCAAGCCGTTTGAGCAGCATCTGAACGAGAATGAAGTCCCACTCTTGAACCGGAAATTTCAAATTTCTCAAAGCTGATAGATTGTCTGAGAAAATATCTAGTAAACGACGCAAATCTGCAGGGTTGTCGGAATTGAGTTTAGGAGCATTATCAATAGCTAACCAATAGGAACTGGCGATTAGGCGTTTATTGTGATAACGCTTTATCAAAGTATCATAAGCAATATCATAGTTAGATGAAGTCATCGGTAAGTTTTGAACTAATTGGAGAGCGACACCTTTCAGGGATGACAATAAATAATTGAATTTCTCAATTTTGCTCAGTTTCTGATTATTACCAATGACAGAATCAAACATATCAATGTAGGATTGAAAGGTGAGTAGATCTCCACTAAATGTGGGTAATTCGATATGAGGGAGAGGAATTTTTGAACTATATTCTGTATCGTGATTGGAAGGAGAATTGACAACCCTGGAGAGTTTGCTGAAAGAGGATTTGATTGTGTAAAATTGCATATCAAATTTCTTCCTGATTGCATCATGGGTACTGAAGGCAATATCCCGAGCATCTAGATCCTCTTCTTCACTTATCAAACCAATGATTACATTATGATACTCAAAGAATTCGTGTTTAATGTCAACAATTTCTTCGATTGCCATTTCAAATAATGAAAAGTACAGCTGAGAATCATCTTCAGCCTTGCGTGATATGTCCTGTAATTCTTGCAATTTATTAATTTGAGTTTGTCTCAAAGTTACGTGTTTTTGCAATTTGATTGCGGAAGAATTCATACTTGAAATTTGAGAATTAATGAATTTTACAACAAAGTGACAACTCAATTTTTAAAAGGCAATTTTAATTAATAATGAACTAAATATGCGGCAAGTAAATATAATTGAGTGAAAGGTGGAGAACGGTTAAATATTCCGAAATATATACAATAAATACTGATGAAGTTGGATACGCGGAAATGCATAAAACGAATAAACCAAGTTAAGTATGGGAGTGAAAAAGTGGTCAACTTTATAATTATAATTTCGAAGCTGATCAATTTTCACACACGGAGCGTAGATATAGTCAGATATAGAAGTGAAAACGCGGTGAAATATAACGAAAATAAATTCTCTTCTATACCTTAACTATTGATGATCCCCCGTATAGAGGTGCGGGATTGAAAAGAACGCAAACGCGGGCGAACAACGATAAAGAAGATCGGATAAAGAAGATATCGCGATAGCGCTAGGCATGAAAGACGATACACTTCACACTCTACAGCCTGAAAGACGAAGCGACCTCGGACAAGCGCGCTGTATTCGTACTGTAGTGTGTTGAAAAGAGAAAGAACATTAACGTGTGTCGCGTATAAATTTATGCGCACCAACAATCCTTATCAGTAACTGGCAATTATAAAAAATTGTTTAATTGAATCTCGATAAAAGATAATCACTGCTGGATCAAAAGCGGCATTGATATTCAACCCAAAATAAGCAAATCCGGCTCGAAGGACCATTAATGTACGAGAGTTGAATAAAGTTGAGAACTTTGAAAAGAAACTCACGAGAGATTTAAAAATGGACTGTCGCCTAAATTGGAAGTTGAAATTTAATTATGCGAGCCTTTAAAATCCTTACCTCGATTAATCTGTTCGTCTTGACTCTCTTAGTATGCTTCCTGCTGGCCAGCCATCTAGATGCACATTTTGATTCTGGATCTGGGATTGTCAGTTGCACTTTTTAGGAAAGGTAATTGTATGTATGTATTAGGAAAAAGGTACACACACCACGTGATCGTCTTGGTGCCAAAACTGAGTCTCTGGTCTTGACCACGGAGGTCGCGCTGAGTGGATTTTAAAGGCGTTCTTCGCGGCAAAATGTTATACCGGGGAAGGTCCAAAAATAACTTATTTTGGGTTGATTAACAAATTTTATAGAGATTATACTTAATGATTAAATGCTTATTACTAACATATATACACGTGACACACGATGATGAGGAAATTTAAGCGGAGACAAAACAAACAGAGTATCAATGGTGAAACATGGTAGTACTCACGTGAAGCAGAAAATTGTTTTTGGAATCACATGAAGTTATTGAGAAATATGATTTCAAAAAAATTCATAGAACTTTTGTTATTATAACAGATTTTCTAAACAGGAGCCATGTGCCCCGATGAAACAGTGGAATCGCCACATTATCACGAACTAGCTTGATACAATCGTAATAAAACTAAACTATTATCTTTTTCGTAGCCTATGGAGGAAATATGAGTCACCTCTGCGAATATTACAATTATAAATGGAAAAAAGATTTGAGGAATCATTTGGAAAGATGTATGAAAGAAAACGTAGTGAACCCCGAGGTGAAACCCATACCATCTTGCTTGTGTGGGTATCTCAAAGTTTCCAAGATGGTTATGTTACAACATCATAAAATCAATAATGACCATGATATGTCAATTGAAAAATTGAATTTTGATACCTTTGACGTAATTGAATGTTGGAAAGATAAACTCGAGGGGAATACTATCAGTAAATTATGCAGATTTACGACGAGAACTCACAAAAGTTGCATCATTTATTATTCATAGTCATAGAGATGACAGCAGGAATCTGTGGAAGGGAATCGCTGGAAATAGGAAGTATAAGTGTGGATTTTTTATCAACACATGTAGGCCACATTCATAATGACCTAGGAAAGACTCCTCTAACAGAACTTGCTTTTGATGAGATATCGAACCAACTTAGAGGAACCGCTAGTGAAGATAACTTCGAGAGGCTCAGGCGAGCGATACCTACATCTGTCGTACACACTTTTACAAAAAACAAAGAGAGCTTGACGAAAACGGTACCTGAACATTTGGGGAAAATCCATTTTTATTAATTCCAATGAATGAGGCGTGGCATGTTCGCTTTCAGCAATCAACGTGACACCCAAATTTCCAAAATAATTCTCGATATTTCGAAAACGTAGTCGAAAGAAAAATCATCATTATCACCATATGTATTCATGTCTGACATGGCCCCTTTATTTCACAACGCGTGGTGTGATGAAATCGGGCCTGTGAAAACAAGACTATTCTGAAGCTGGCACGTGAACAGAGCCTGCAAAAAAGATGTTAGCGAAGGTGAAAGACACCGGACAACAGGTTACCCTACATGAAATGTTGGGAACACTACTCGAAGAAACAGATGAATAAGCCTTTGGCAATAGTTTACAGGCATTTTTGGCAAAAATTGATTCGGATGATGATTTCAGAATCTTTTGAGCTCATTTTCGAGAAAACAATTCGAACAATCGGAGTGCGTATATTGCACTGCACTCTCAAGTATAAATATTTGGGAGGTGAAACTGTCAGAAGCATTGTCAACAGTAAAAACACAAGAGCTTTTTTTTATCGCATAAATTTCTCTTTTTAAGGAGAACATTTGCCAATCAGTAGTTTCTCGAGAAAAACTGACATGAAAAAATTGCGGGGCCGTTGGTCGAGCAATTTTGTTTAATGTCAGTTTTTCGAGCGAAATTACTGATGGAAAATGTTTGAGTTAGGAAAGAAATTCATCCATTAAGAAAAAGTTCGAGTGTTTTTTGGCATGATAAATCAACGACAATGTAGAAATAAATAACAACAATAATTAGCTTTATTGAAAAAACTATCTGAAGGAGCAGTTATTGAAACTACAATTTTTGAAAATATTATGGTTTGGTGTCGAAATTTCTATATTTTCTTCTCTGATGGTTTCGACACATGTCGAATATTCGTTCGTACACTTCATAATATCCTATGATCGTAAGTTACTAACTAGATTTTCGTGATGTTTAGGGTCAATTTGTAAATAGGGTTTGATCGATGCTGAAGAAAAATGTCCAGTTATTTTTATGAGCTGCTGGTCACTTATTCCTGCTTTGGCTAACTGTGTTACTGTACTAGCACGGTTTTAATGATTGGTAACTTTATTAGTTGTGGTGTCAAGGCCAATTTTTGTTTCTGAAATTTTGGTCCAAGAAGGAATCATGTTAATTCCCAGTGGCACATTTTTAAACCAACCTTTAGAATTTTTGTGCCTCAAAAAGGGTTTGGAGTTGAGAAAAGGCGTTCAGATGTTATGTTTCCGTTTCTTCTTTCTGAAAGTAATTTTAATAACCTCACTGGACATATAGTTTCATCGATTTGATTTTTTCTTATCCATTTGCTGTCTGCCAATCTTTTTGACCCACCTTGTGCCGTCTTAGAAAATATTGTTTTATATTCTTTTCTACCTGCAGTAGTTCCATCTTGGTTTTTTTCTTCTTTGAAATAGAATATTTTACAGTTCACAGCTTCTCCTCCCCTCCGAGCTAATTCATAAGAAGCTATATGGAAAAATATTTTTTGCAATCCATCTGGTTTATTAACATTCCATAGTTTAGCCATTTTCATGATATCTTTCATATTTATTGCAACAGAACCTAACTTTCTTCCATTCGGAATAGCTTGTAATTCTTTCCGTTTACTATTTCTTGCATCACGAGCTTCTTTGAAAGTTATATCGGCAAAAGGATCAACTTTGATATTGTACTCACTGAAATATTTTACTTGAATCATCTTCGCAGTCGAATTCCATATTGTTTTCAAAGCATATTCCTTGTGATCATCTCCATTTCGCTTCTTCATGTTATACGCCCAATCCTTCAAAATGTCTGCAATTTGGGGCACCGGTGTTTTTTCTTCCAATTCGAAATTTCTGGCTTCACAAAACTCCATGAATTGTCTACAAATCGACGATTTCGTGTTTTTAGTTGCTTGCGGAATTGTATTTTTTATACATTCCGAGATTTCTTCCGAAGGAATTTCTCCAAATCGGCTCATTTTGCGTATTTTCGTCTTATACAATACCTACCCATCAAACATGACAAGACAGAAATTGAAGTGACGGTCGCATATTCGATGAAGGAACATGCATTTATACAGCGATAAAAAAAGGATGCACCTTTTTAATCGATGTCAAAATGACTCTCGTCGTCTTCAAATAGGGTTTTCCGTGTAGTAGTAGTTCAATCAAATGGTGCACAAAAACAGCTTGAAGTGGAAAGTTCTGGTGTAATCAATTTCAGTGGTTTATAGTATGCTCTTTGATGTGCTCAACACGAATCTTGAGTGGTCCACCAAAAATGTCATCGGCAAATATCAGAAAATACCAAAAGAGCACACAAAATCATGTTTTTTAATGGTTTTCAGCTTTCAACCCGCAAAGGAAGCCGTTTACACAAAAAATTAACGAGTAGTAAAATCAAGAGGGAAAATCATCTACAATAATTCATGTCTCATGATACTTTTTGGTATGTCATTTGTTGAAGTTTTAGTGAAATCAGTGATTTTTGACAAAAAATAAAAAATTCAATTTGTTCATAGTTTTTATTCCAAATAGATAAACATATCACTGTCTGATGAAATTATCCTTCTAGACACAGACTCCGTGGCTTCTGCAGGGCAGCTTTCAAGTTCTTCTACGCCTGTTACAAATAATCATTGACTTAATTCAATAATTTCAACAATATATCGATTAGATATAGAAGCAATACCTATTGAGGATTTCTTCGCCATTTTTATACGTACTCGACTTATTTATCGTTATTGATTATTGGTCGATAACACAAATGAATTGTGAGAGGGAAAATGAAGGTGCGAAAGAATTATTCATGTAGTTACCTTCCAGAGGATCAGAAAACTCCGAATCATCCTCTGCTTCTTCTTCAATGTCTGTAACGACCATGTTATTGCAGCTATTTTCACAATTCAGACATATACTGGAACAAATGAGGCCTTCTTTTTGGGACCCACAGTTGGTCTGACAGGTTTTCATGTACTTGTAGGATATTAGATTCAAAACTGCTTCTGGTGCTAGTGATCATAAAATAAAAAAAAGCACATAAAATCTTGTTTCAAATGGTTTCAGCTTCCAACACGCGAAGGAACTTGTGCATTCCCAATGGAATTCAAAATAAGTAATGAAACCATCCCGATTGATCCTACGACTATTTTTCAAAGAATCACAATTGCTAAACAATCTGACGAAGAACTCGAAGAAGTTCTCGAAATATGAACTGTGCCCGTATCCGTTGCCTCTTTTTGATGACTATGGAATGAGAAAAAGAACCAAGTCTGCCTTATACAAAGCATTTACACCAACTGAACAGACAAATCTCCAAGGGTGTGTGTACGTCTTAGGTGGAGGATATTTGCTCCACGAGGTGGTGTGGACCAGGGGTCAATCATGTTCATCAATTTGTGGAAGTTATGTTGCATTTGTTGAGTCCAAGTACAAAGACAGTGCTGCAGTCGTATTCGATGGTTATCTTCAAGATGGTACTGAACATGCTGAGCGAACAAGAAGATCACCCAATCAGATATCAGTTGATATCATGTTTGACGAAACAATGATCGTGACAGTGCCACAAGAAGAATGCCTTGGTAATATGAAGAAAAAAATCCGTCTCATTTCAATATTGAGGAACAAATTTCCGGCAGCCTGGATTCACACAAATTAGGCACAAGAGGACGCAGATACACTTATTGTCACCACAGCAACTGTTTGTCTAACTGATTTTGGAATACGACGTATAATGATGACCTTTTCATGAAGATTAGTGATGAAAGAACAGGGATTCTCAGTATGAGGTAATTTATCAATGAACTCAGGATCTCTAGTATTTTCAGGAGTTCTTTTCTGGATAATTGCCTGTTCTCTGTGGCGATTGCTTCCATCTTGTTTCCTCAGTCCTGAACCACTGATGAAGAGTTTCTCACATAGAGGACATTGAAGAGGATGTTTTGGTTTCTTCGTAACTGTATCTCATGATCAGGATGATTCATTATCACTCAGTCTTATTGGAAAGTCTTCATCAAGATTATTTTTCGCCATAATGACATAAAAATTTCTCTCGTCAACATGAATCAGAGACAGTTGTCAATTTTCACGAAATAATATCAGATGAGCATATTTCTTGGAAGCCTTTCAGTGATTTACGATATCCTCAGGATCACGGAGAACAGAAAAACCAGTTGACGAACTATTTATGAAAAAATACTCACGTACTCCAGATATTTCTTTGATCAAAGACCACACTACTATACTATGCGTCTCTGGTATTTATTTGAACAATTCAAAATACTGTAATTGACTTCGAACAGAAAGTTCTGACAGCTTCGAATGTTAACACCCAGATAACAAATATCACTAGTTCTTGGGCTAACTAATTCCCAATTCAATCAAGGAATCTCATCAGAGAAAGAAACAGATTGAAACAGAGAGCCATGAGAAATCAATTGGAATATTACGGAGCTCGTGAAATCGTGAGAACTGAGATTCATAATTTCCGAAACTCAAGATGGCAGACCACACTGGAAAATTTGGATGAATGTCCTTATGATCTTCGGAAGTTGATCGAAAGAAATAAAAGAATAAGGAGCACTTCATACCTCGTCTAAGAGGAGAGAACGGAGTCGAGTATAAAACTGCCGAAAAATCTGAAGTCTTCGCTGAACCACTTGTATCACAATTCAAGTTGAATGAGTCGCAGGAGTATGCTCAGGAATGGGATGTTTCTATTGAACGAGTAGTCCTAGCCCCTTCAAATGCAGTCGTTCTAGATCCAAGGATGAAGCCTGCTTCTACGAATGAAATAATCGGCTGTATCAAAGCACAAAAACTCAGAAAAGCTACAGGTAATGATGACATCACATACAGAATATTGAAAAGGATTCCTGGTTATTTCATCACTTACTCATCTAAACTCATCAACGCCATATCGAAACTATCATATTTTCCTCAATGAAGAAAACATGCCGAAGTAGTGATGCTCAAGAAGCAGGGCCAGGATGATGCTCTTTCGCAGAGCTATCGCCCTATCAGTCTGCTGTGCTCTCCATCAAGGATAACTGAGCTAGTGATTGAGAACAGAGGTAACAGGAATATATCGACGACAACGAGCTGATACCAGATGAGCAGTTTGGTTTCAGAATGGCCACTCTACTGAACTACGAGTCTTGAGACTCATCGAGAACACGATATCATTGAGAAATGATAGACGAAAGATTCATCTTGCTATCTTTAACATAGCGAAAGCATTTGACAAGGTCTGGCATGATGGTATCTTGTACAAAATGAGAATCTGAACTCTGCAAGTGGAACTCGATGATCTACGATCTGGTATCAAATTCATTGAAGCTGGTGTTCCTTAGGGTGCAGTTTTATCGCTCCTATTGTGCAGTTCATAAACTAGCAATTCGCCAAGACCAGTGTTGTGCAAGATGTGTTTTTGCTGATGATACGGCAGTTCTTACATATTCGACAAATCTCGAGTGAGCAACTATAAACCTCCAAAGCGCGCTGAATTCTCTTCAGGAGTACTTCCTGAGATAAAAGATCTGATTGAATCTTGCGAAAATACAATCCGTCGTACTTGGAAGGGAGCGGAGGCCTCTCAGAACCAGAAAAGTCCTGGATGGTCATGAGTTAGAGGGGTCTTCACAAGTTGAATACTTAGGTGTGTGCATTCAAAAAACGCTCACCTGGGCTCAGCACATTGAACATGTTTAAAAAGCTAAACGAGCCATTAGAGCCCTGAATCCATTACTCAACAGACGAAGTAAATTGGGTTCAAGACAAGAATTTAATATTAACATCATGGCTATCAGGCCAATTTTACTGTATGCCTCGGTAGTCTGGGGCCACACAGCTGAATCTCATATCACCAGATTACAAACATTACAAAACGAAATCGCAAGAATTGAAACAGAATCTCTTTGGTATGTTCGTGATAACCAGATCGCCAGGGATCTGAAACTACCTCCGATATCGTGTCCGTCATTAGAGAACGAAACATCAAGACTTTCGAAAAATCTGAGGTTCATGAGAATCAGCTTCTTCGGAATGCAGTTGATTATGATCCAGTTTGAAAGACCGAGATTGTCCATAAGGGAAAATATCAACATCATGACCAAATTCACTATTTCCAAGTTTATGATATTTATTCGTTCCGTTCGATCTCTTCCAATTCTTAGAATGTATTTCTAGAATTTATTCGGGCCAGAAGGGCTGTTCGCATCAAACTTCAATACTGTTCTCATTTCGTTTCCTTCTTGTTGCATGATAGATAACACTATAAGAGGGACTTTTTCCTGGTCTGAATCAAATAACAAGAAAAGACCCAATTGCTAATTGAACTCAAGACATTTGAATATAAAGAATGATCCGCATCGTTGGTTGACCTTGAACTCTGGACACCTGATCGCCTTCTCTGTGTGTGGGAATAACTTCATCAGTTTTGATGATATCTGAGAAACTCGTCTACAATATGGAATATTCATTAGATATGTTAATGGTGCAATAATGAATCCCAGAGTCTCTCATAATAAAAACTCTGGTACATCATTAAAGCCAGATGGAAAAGTATTCTTCAGTTAAGACCTCAAGAGTTTTTATAATCGATCTAGGTTATAAAGTTGCGATGAAATCGTATTCGAAAGAAAATGTTTTCATGGTGGATTTGACAAGTTTGTGAAATTTTGAATTGTTTTCATAACATTCCGTAGAGCATTTCTGAGAATGGTTCTGAAACTATTCGCAATGAAAGTTGGATCTTCCATGAGCTCACGTTTTCATTAACTATCAATATTTTATTATGCACTTATACTTTGTTCAAGAGTTCAGATATCACATGCCATGCTGATCTAGTGTGATTATTTGAATTGTGGATTTTAGCATAATTTTATAATTTCTTTTTGTTGGTTCTAAAATGTTTCTGTTCGAATGACGAGAATTGCAGATTTTTCACATATTCACTTGATTTTCGTACTTCACTATTGACCCATCTACAACTTGAATCACTTGATTTTTTTCCTTCGAAGGTTAATGATCATTGGAGTAGAATAAGAGTTCAGGATAGGACAACCTCGTAGAATTTCGGAAATTTCTCATAACATTCGGTGGAGCATTTCTGAAAACAATATTGAATCTATTCGCGATGGAAGTTGGAGCTCCTATCAATTTATTGTTATTGTTCTTATCGATATGTGATTATGCACTTTTACTTTGTTCGGAAGTTCAGATAATTAAAATAGTAATAACAATTTGTATTCATTCTTCAATACAACCAATACAGAGTGAATTCAATCACTAACCCTGAAAATAACGATATAATACAGTGTAAAGGAAAGGTGAGGTATCAGGTGAGCATGATGTTAATCACACCCTTAGTTTTTCAACCTAACCATGATACAGAGAAAAATTCAAAAAAAAGTACTTCCATCCATACTATCTGATCGACTTAATAATCCTGATAACTTATATACTATACTCAATTACCAACATAGCTATACTACACTTGGTTTCATAAGTGTGATCAAAATGTCGGTTCAGATTTTGTTAAGAGTATAGCAACATGGGTTGAAAAAGGAAGAAATAAAAAAAAAAGGAAAAAAGAGTCTGTCAACAAAAATAAATAGTGATCAAAAAACTAACAGGCGCCTATACCTAATCAAAATGAGAAATCTGAATTTGTTGATATAATAGAAGTTTGCTCAGCTGATATTTGGAAGACCATGAAGATAATGATTAGAATGAATCAGGTAAAGAATTATACAGGCTCGAAATTTGATATTGAAATGACCTCTTCAATGTCTCTGTTCTGTGAATAGGTAGAGTCAGTTAGAATTCATGTCTCACGTTCAAGTTGTGAATATCAGAACGAGATGAGAGTTTCCTGAAGAGGTAGGGCGGCATCTTGTGAGTGATTATTTTATAGAATGAGCACAAAGCATGCAGATTTCGACGGTTGCTCATATTCAACGAGGCTAGCTGCTTTAATTCATGAGATATACGGTGCCGCCTCCGTATGCCAAAAATGAGTCGAAGACATGAATTCTGAAACACTTGAATTCGATGTTGGCCCGTCGTATCCAAACAAGGGCCATTTAAAGTGTCACAAAAATTAACTTTGGATAGCACCAGTGACTCGCATAATATTGTTTTCGTCTTTTTGTCCATGAATTGACGGTTACTGTAGATGATTTCAAGATTGGCATACGTTGATTTCATACAATTTGAAATGTGTTTTCTGAATCTTGAAGTGTTATCCAGTATCACACCAAGGTTTTTCGCATATTCAGATAGACCCATTTCATGTTCATCTACATTGATTTTTACCCCCTTTGAAATAGCAGTTAACTTCTTCTTGTGACCAAAAGATAAGACTGTCTTCTTATCTACATTTATTTTCAGCCAGTGTTTATAAGATTCTTCTACTATGCGACCGACATTCTTAGTAAAAAGAGCTGAAAATTCTTCAAGGTGAGTTGCACGGAAAGAATGGAAGAGTTGCGTATCGTCAGCGTAAAAACTGTTTACAACAAAGGTCCTAGTATAAATCCTTGGAGTACCCCAGATAACAGACCAAGAGGCTCTGATATATTTTAGCAATACGAACACGTTGAAAGCGATTTGATATCCTATAACTTTCGTAGAACTTGCTTAGTCCAATATAATGTAAGAAGCTGAGCAGCATCTCGTGGTTCATCGTGTCAAAGGCCTTGGACTAGTCTGAAAGTACCAGTATTGTCATTATTCCTGAATCAGTTGCTCTTAGGATGTCATCTGTGATACTCAGTAGTGCTGTCTCAAAACTATGCCTAAGCCTGAAACCTGGCATTATGGCTCAAAACTTCCCGGAATTGCTGCTCTACCATGCTCACAAGAACCTTAGATAAGGTCGGGAGAATACTTATCGGTCCTAAGTCTTCTGGTTCTGAAGGATTTGCCATTTTTGGGACTGGTTGAATAAGTGCTTCCTTCCAGGTATTAGGAAAATTATTGGAATTCAAACATGTATCCACTATGTGAGTGATTTTAGGCACAATTTGAGGACAACACGAATCTATTAGTTTGAGATTCAGCCCGTGACACCCTATCGCATTCGTTTCTATTCCATCAATTATTCTCGATATTTCGTTGTCACTTGTGTTTCTGGAATCGAATCTATCAATGGTTCTAGTATGGTTTTTGTAATAATCAATTCTGTCTAAATCAGGCTGAATGTTTGGCAATGAATGCATTCTAATAATTAACGTCCTGTAGGTCTAATGAAATATCCCCATTTTCATTCCGAATTATATTCATCTTTTTCAGCTCGGACCATAATTTCGTTGTAGTAGTTCTACTGATTAAATCCCGAAATTAAGCTGCCTTGTCATTTTTACATGCTAATGTGGTATAATCTTTGAGCATTTTGTAGTTTCCTAGTTTATAGGTTTTTTTTAAGCTTTTGTGAGCCTGATCTTTCAGAGATATCATCTCAGATTATCAGTCATCCATTGATCAAACTTTTTTGTAGTTTTCATTAGTTTTTTGGGTGCATGATAATCGAAGAGTTGGATAAAAGTTCTGCTGAACAAATCGACTTTTTCATTGACATCCTGTAATTAATAAATATCATCGAAAGTAATATTATCGAGATCATGATTGAATTTTTCAAAATTGAAATTTTTCAAATCTCTGATAACTTTGTTTTTAGGTATATTACTTGTTATTTTCAAATTCAATTCACACGTCACAAGCTCATGATCAGGGATGTGACCAACTGATAGAACGCCTTTTTTTAACATAATATCTTCATCGGGTACATCGGGTATTATAAGGAGGTTCAGAATAGGAGATTAGTTTGGAGTTATTCGCGTTGGCATATCGATTATTTGAGTGAGGTCATATGTTTCAAGCAATTGATAGATATCGAACAAACTTGAGGATGATGAGTCAATATCAAAAGCACCTACTATAACAATATCATCACAGACTGGTTTGATAGAAATCATGGTTTCTTCAAGATTATTTACGAAGATTTGTTTCTGGATGTATGTTAAATTGATATTCATCATACAGGATGTGGAAAGAAATTCTGAATTGAGAAAACCTAATCACGAATCTGCGATTGAGGTCTATGAAAATAACAAGTTTCCATCGTTCAAGTTTGAACCCCTTGATTGGGTGAGAGTATTGAAAAGGAATATTCTCAGATATATTTATGAACACAAAAAAATTCATAAATATATAAAGAAATACATCGAGAATTCGCATTCTTTATGTGATGTGTATTTACAGGAGTCCCTTGGGTAAGTTCGAGCCTTTCTTAGATGTCTTTCTGGGTGTAATGACCGATCTGTATGACAAATTCAAAAACTATAATTTCATAGTTTGCGGCGATTTCAACCTGAATTTCAACGTACCAAGCAAATACCTGAGTGATCTTAAACTTGTTCTCAATATGCTCCAACTAACTATAACCATCACTGAACCAACGAGAATAACCCCAACCTCATCAACCACTATCGATAATATATTGGTAAAATTAGATAACTCCTTCACAACAACTGTTACGGATGTGGGCCTGTCTGATCACCACGCCCAATTTGTGTCCGTCGACTATGATTCCCAGAACGACAATAAAGTGACACATAAAAAAATTAGGTTATGTATTGAGAAAAATAATATGAATTTCACAAGGTTGCTAAGCAATGCAAACTGGAATCAAATGTATGGTGCCACTGAAATGAACGATTCACTTGATATATTCTACTCTATATTCAACTCTTGTTTTTGTGAAGAGTTCCCTTTAAAAAGTGTGGCTCTAACTGGAAAAAACAAATTCAAAAGGTGGTTAAGGAATGGTATAAAAATATCCTGTAGAAATCAGCGCTTCCTGCTGGTTTTGAAAAAACACACTCAAAACATATACATTTTGAAATATATTGAAACATATGAACGGATCTTGAGAAAAACTATCAATATTGCAAAACATAGCTACTACTGTAGCACTATCACGCAGTCAGACAATAAAAGTAAAACTACCTGGGATCTAGTTGATCATTTTACTAAAAAAAGAAGTAGGAAAGTCGAAAATATCTGCTTGACTAAAAACAATATCCTCATTCAAGATCCTCTACAAATTTCAGAAGAATTCAAACATCATTTTTCCACTATCGCCGCAGCCACGAACACAGGTTTTAATAGTGTAATGAGTAACGATCAATACCTCAAAAATATGAACCTCAACTTTGTTAACTCGTTCTTTTCTTCACCGATAACTGAAAATGATATGAGAACCTGTATCAATGCCCAAAAACCGAAAAGATCTACTGGTATTGATGAAATCCCAATGACGCTCATCAAGAATAATTCCGAATTATTAATAGAACCCCTAACTTTTTTAGTCAATAAATCTTTATCTACTGGAACATTTCCCGACTCTTTTGAAACGTCGATTGTCATACCCATTTTCAAGAAAGATGATAAATTTAACACAAATAATTATAGAGGGATTTCACTGCTAACCAGTTTCTCGAAACTTTTCGAATGGATTGCTAATCATCAATTGTTGACGTACCTTAAGCAACACAACATTTTGACAGATTCTCAGTTTGGATTTCGCCAAAACCTCAATACAACCGATGCCACTTACGCCTTACTTGAACAAGTTAATACATTGTTAGAATCAAACAAACATCCACTGGGCATTTTTTGCGATCTATCTAAGGCGTTCGATTGCGTCGATCATAATATCCTTTTGAACAAAATGGAGTATTATGGTATACGCGGTATCCCGAAACAGTGGTTTGAATCATATCTCGGCGAAAGGAAGATGCGAGTGAAAATTGAACATGAAAGCAACCGATTCATAACCGACTCATACTCCGAATTGGCAGATGTGAGAATGGGTGTCCCGCAGGGATCTATCCTTGGGCCCACTCTATTTATCATATAGATAGATAGATAGATAGATAACTTTATTTAACTACGTATAAATACAAGGTATTTTTGTAGCAGGTCAAAGAAAAGGAACATTTGTAAGGTCCTGTAATAGTTCCTAACTCCACATAAAATCAATTACATATGTATAAGTACAACATGAATCCACTACGTGTGTATTAAAATAAAAAATATTATTATTATAAAATTATATGTAGATATTGAAATGAAATTATTATATATATATACCTATAAACTAGTACTTCTACTATTTCAGGTATTAGTACGCATATCGCTGACAGGTGTGTCCATATACTCCTGAATTGAATAGAACCCATTTTCTGAAAGAAATCTTTTTAATATTTTTTTGAAGCAAGGCGTGTTTAGAGTCTTCCAACTGGATGGTAATTTATTATAGAGAGCAACATCTAGGGAATTTTTCGAAGATTTATTTAATCTAAATCTATGTGGTCTGAGATGCCCAGCACCGCGAGTGTTATATTCATGAAAGTTTGAATTTTTACTCAGTTCATTATTCCTATTATGAATTTCTAGTATTTGGTGGAAAATATAAAGAGCAGGTAGTGTCATGACTTTGAATTTCTGGAATAAAGGTTTACAATGGTCTCTGAAGGCAACATTAGCAATAATTCGAATAGCTTTTTTTTGAAGCCGAAATACTTTGATAGAATCAGATGCATTACCCCATAAAATTACCCCATAAGAAATATGCGAGTGAATGAAGGCATAATAGATATTCATTAGTGTGTCAGAACTTATTACGTTTTTCAGTTGTCTCAGAATAAAAATCGAGCTTGAAAGTTTAGAGCAGAGCTTCTCGATGTGAAACGACCAATTCAGAGACGGATCTAAAAAAATTCCTAAAAGTTTTGTGGGTTCATTGGTTCTTGTTGCCTGTGAAGAAAATGTTATATGGTTCGTTTTGCTTGCGTTGAGTTTCAGACTGTTTGCTGCAAACCAACATTCTGCATTATTTTCAATAGCTTCATTTATTGTTTTCTCGTTTATATTTTGGTGAAAAATAGTGGTGTCATCTGCGAACATGATACAGGTTGAGTCAACTAAATGATAAAATAAGTCGTTTACGTAAATGATAAATAGAAGGGGCCCCAGCACAGAGCCCTGCGGTACCCCATATTTCATTGCTACTGTTTCTGACGTGATACCATTGAAGCACACTGACTGTCTTCTATCTTTAAGATATGAATCGAAAAGTGATAAGGCTATACCTCTTACACCGTATAGGTTCAATTTTTCCAATAACAAATCGTGATTTACGCAATCGAAAGCTTTTGTTAAGTCAAATAGAGTCAATGCAGATTTCCTGCCATCTTCAAATCCTTCTACTATGTTTTCAACTGCCTTAGCTATAGCTTTTATGTGGAGGTGTTTTTCCGAAATCCAAACTGGTTTTCATGCAGCAATTCGAATTTCTCAAAGTACATGGATAACCGATTTTTCAAAATTATCTCGAATATTTTTCCTAAGAAAGGAATAAGAGAAATAGGTCTGAAATTATCTGGGAGATTTGAATCACCATTTTTGTGTATTGGGATAACTTTACTATATTTGAAAATTTCTGGAAAAACACCTGCACTCATACAGTTATTGAATAGATTTGTCAATGTAACCACTATCAAATCTATGGTATTTTTTAATATTTTTGTATTTATTACAAATATATCTGTGGCACTGGTGTCCTTCAAAGATTTCACCGCCGCGAGTACTTCTTCTTCAACAACAGGTTCTAGAAAAAAGGAGCCCTGAGTCGTTGGTATACTTACAAATAATTCTGAAAGATTAATATTTGTCATAGGCAAGGTTCTTATAATTTTTTCCGCTATGTGACCAAAAAAACTGTTGGAATCGTTGGCTTGCAAGGAAGTGTCAATTGTTTTGTTATTCAGACGATTTCTCTCATAATTTATTAGTTTCCATGTATCCCTCATTTTATTGGCGGAAGTATTTATGTAATTGTCATAAGCTTCCCTTTTTGTCCTTTGAATGACCCATTCATACTGATTTTTCAAATTTTTGTAGACTGAATAATCATTTTTGTCTCTGCTAACGTCACAAACTGTTTTGACACACTCTAAAGTTTTACGCATGTTTTTCAATTCAGTATTTAACCAGATAACTGGGGGCTTGTTCTCTGAACGCACTTGTTTCAATGGAAACGAAGTTTCGATACCACTTTTGAGCGTGGAAGTTATAAATGTCAATGATATTGTGTGCAACTTTCCTGATGTGACCTTTTCCCTGTTTGCCGATGATACTAGCATACTTGTTAATGACGCCAACATACAACCTCTACTTTGTCTCTCTCAAAGGACGGTGTATGATATCCTAGATTGGTTTTTAGCAAATAAGCTCTCTCTCATATAAGTAAAACGCAATGTATTTTTTTCAATCCATATAGAAACATTAATGATGATATTCAATTGATTGTAGACAATGTAACAATAAATACATCACAATCCACGAAATTTTTAGGACTCACCATTGATGAAAATCTTGATTGGTCTGAACATATAAAGCAATTGAACACGAGATTGAGCAAAGCTATATTCGCCATTCGAACAATTAGAATGAATACTAATAGTGACGTCGCAAAAACAGTTTATCATGCCTATTTCCACAGCCTTCTGCAGTTTGGTATTGAGTTTTGGGGTACTTCTGTTGAATCAACATCTACCTTCATTATACAGAAACGTGCGATTCGAACAGTATTCAATCTGAGGTACAGAGATTCATGTAGGAATTATTTCGTAAACTATGAAATATTTACTCTAACCACCTTATATATATACAAAGTCTCGCTTCTGATCCACAAAAATAGTGGTTCCATGTTGCGCCCAGCAGATATTCATTCATACCCAACCAGGAACCAGTCTATAATCCTTCCAAATTATCGACTCAATAGAACTCGTAAGGGACCCCTGTATACAGGGATTAATATTTATAATCACCTACCGGAAGTATTGAAAGCACTATCTATGAATAAATTCAAGGTCGAGTTGAAAAAATTATTACACCAACATAGTTTCTATAACCTGGATGAATTTTTCAATACCATTTTCTAATATTACCATGCATATACTATAATCATGTCTGTAACATTGGTTTTATGATATCTAGCTTTTTCAGTCATCTTTTCTTCACATAGATAACTTATATTGCATGCGACTTGTCTAGCCATTTTCCCTAAGCTCTATGCGATAAAGATACACCGAGATATAATTTCACTGTTATACTTCTTAATATTATGTGTCTGTATACAGGGTGTTACATAATTCAATACAAATATTTTAATGACATATTCCTGGGGTCGAAATAAGACTTCTTTTTCCTATAAACATGTGTCCTAAAATCCACCCCCTCCAATAAGCTACAGACATCGCAAGATGCGCAAAAAAAATCTTAAGTTTTGAATTGTGGCTACAATTATGCATCAAATATTTTGAAAATTCACAGGCACTTGTATTTTTAGACGATCTATTCATTTCTTGATTCAAAAATAAGGTAACTCGAATCGAAAGGGGTGAATGAGGGTTGCATACAGATTTGATGGCAAACATTTTCTATTTCCTCCAGAAAAATTTGAATTCAAACATCATCGTTGAATTTGCCACTAAAAAATCATACATTTCAGTCTCTTGCATTTTCTTGAATTAGCTAACCGTTTTAGAGAAAATCGCTAGTAAATGAAAGGGGTGTATTTTCAAATTATTATACTAAAAAAACTTAGTGAGCTATGATTATGTTTGTCTCTGGTAACTAATGATTAATTAATATCTTTTATGCCAAACTACCATTACACGCGATTTCTGTAGTTTGGAGGGGGTGGATTTTAGGACACATGTTTATAGGAAAAAAAAGTCTTATTTTGACCCCACGAATATGTCATTAAAATATTTGTATTGAATTATGTAACACCCTGTATACCTGTTCTCTGCAGATATATTACAAATCTGTATCTTTTGGGAAATAAAAATCTATATATCTATATATCTATATATCTATCTATCTATCTATCTATCTATCTATCTATCTATCTATCTATCTATCTATCTATCTATCTATCTATCTATCTATCTATCTATCTATCTATCTATCTATCTATCTATCTATCTATCTATCTATCTATCTATCTATCTATCTATCTATCTATCTATCTATCTATCTATCTATCTATCTATCTATCTATCTATCTATCTATCTATCTATCTATCTATCTATCTATCTATCTATCTATCTATCTATCTATCTATCTATCTATCTATCTATCTATCTATCTATCTATCTATCTATCTATCTATCTATCTATCTATCTATCTATCTATCTATCTACCCAGTGAACATTTTTTTGTTTCTGAAATGTTTCAGAAACGTAGTATTGATGCATGAAACATTGCATTCAAAGTTGCCTACATGTTCCAGAAACATTCCAGAAACTAGAGATGTCCGCCCTCAAGAATGTTTCATGGTAATGTTCCTAAATAATGTGTCGAATACGCAAATTGAAACATTTTGGAAACATTTCTACCATGATCATATTCTGTAGGAATGTTCCATGCAATATTTCATAAATATTTCTCTCGTTATATTACATGAAATGTTTCAGAAATATTCGTGAAACCAAAGATATTTGCCCTCAAAACTGTTTCATGAATGATGTTTCGAATACAAATGCTCGAAACATTCTGGAAACATTCCCAATATGATTAGATCTTTAGGAATGTTTCTTGGTACATTCCATGAATATTTTTGAAACGATAAATTTTTGCCACCAGAGATGTTTCATAAATAATGTTTCGAATACATATATATAGAAACATCCTGGGAACATTCATTGTAGAACTTTCGGGAATGTTTCATGAAACATTTCATGAATGTTACAATATTACTGTTTATGAAACATTCCCATTGAATGTTTCAGAATGAAAAATACCTACCAATATCGCTGGAATATATTTATATTGCTGGTGAAATGAAAGATAATAGACATAAAAAAATGGATTATATTGCTTATATAATGATATATGAAAAAAGCAGTTGAAAAAGTATCATCAGATATTTCACATAATCACGACGTATTAGGTATGTACATATATATCAAGTAATTTAACATCGTTATTCATATGTTGAGTACTTCAATATTTTTCTTCGGTTACATCGCAATTGAAAGCACTATTCTGGTGCAGCTTCTAAGTCATGATGAAATTTTCACACTCCATCCTAGAACAAAAAGTATCATTATGAATATACCCATCATGATATCTAATAATATTTGATATTTCATCTGAAATTATGGTTTTTCTATATTTATACGTACCTCGGCCTTGTCCATGGAGCCGTTGAATACATTTCAAAGTCCAGCCACACCAGGGGATAATAAAAAAATGGAGTCGTTTGTGTTGTTTGTGTGGTTGCAAGTTTTGATGTTACTTCACATGGCCTAAATCACCTAAGAGGTCTACCGGTACGATTAAATAGTAAACACTCGAAAATGTGTTTGACTTGAGTGAAATAATTATATTTTATCACTATTATAAGATATTAGATGTCTTTTGCTTTGCTTGGCTTGAGCTTGAGACAACACAGTCGGAAAGCGAAAACTGCGAAACCTTTCACCAAGGAAAAGGAAACTGAATGCGCGTGCGCGAACGCTTAGAGCCGAATACGGGAACCCGCGATCGATTACCGAAGCCACGAAAGCGGTGGCTATAGAGGGAAAATGCTGAATTGCATCATAATATGATAAAATGCTTGGTCAAAATAGACCATGTAATAGTTGTGAAATAATCTAATTAATTTATTAAAATTTGGGTTATTTTGAAATATTCCTAAATCAACCAATTCAAGTTGCATGTCTTGGAATATTGTAGTAGGTAAGTAATTCCTAATAAATATGTCAAAATGTCAATAATTTGAGGAGCCTTGGAATTTTTCAAACATATTCCTAACGCATTGGAACATTCCTGAATCAATATTGAATGATATGTTTCAATTGAAGTGATTTTGAAACGTTTCATTAATTAATCATTCAAGTAATTTTGAAATGTTTCGGAATATATCAATTAAAGTTGTCTTGAAATGTTTCAGAAATGTTGCAAAATGCTATTGAAATATCCTTGGAATGTTCCTGATGAATGTTACCATTATTCAGAATGAGAGTAATATCGAAATGTTCCAACCATTTGAAATTCAGGTGATTTCGAAATGTTCCTTAATCAACCAATTTCAGTTGTCTTTTGATATTGCAGTAATTCGCAATGAGAGTATATTTGGAATGTTTCAAAATTTCTATAGTTTGATGAACCTTGAAATGTTCCAAACATATTCCGAACGCATTGGAACATTCCTGAATAAGTAGAAAATGATATGTTTCAATTATTCACAATTGAAGAAACTCTGAAACGTTTCATTTATTAATTATCCAAGAAATTTTGAAATGTTTCGGAATATATCAGTTGAAGTTGTCTTGAAATGTTTCAGAAATGGTACAAAGATTTTGAAATATTCCTGGAATGTTCCTGAAAAATGTTTCCATCATTCAGAATGAGAGTCATATCGAAATGTTCCAATCATTTAAAATTCAGGTGATTTTAAAATGTTCCTCAATCAAGCAAATCAAGTTGTCTTGAAACATTGAAGTAATTCGCAATGAGAGTATATTTGAAATGTTTCAAAATCTCAATTGTTCGAGGTACCTTGAAACGTTTCATACATATTTCGAACGCATTGAAACATTCCTGAATAACTAGTAAATGATATGTTTCAATTAATCACTACCAACTTGTTTTTTGAAATGTTTCATTCATTCACTGCTCAAGTAATTTCGAAATGTTTTGGAATATATCAATTATAGTTGTTTTGAAATATTTCAGGAATATTACAGTGATTTTGCAACATCCCTGGAATGTTCCTGAAAAATGTTTCCATCATTCAGAATGAGAGTCATATTGAAATGTTCCAATCATTTAAAATTCAGGTGATTTTCAAATGTTCCTCAATCAAGCAATTCAAGTTGTCTTGAAACATTGAAGTAATTCGCAATGAGAGTATATTTGAATTGTTTCAAAATCTCAATAGTTCGAGGTACCTTGAAACGTTTCATACATATTTCGAACGCATTGAAACATTCCTGAATAACTAGTAAATGATATGTTTCAATTATTCACTACCAATTTTTTTTTTGAAATGTTTCATTCATTCACTTCTCAAGTAATTTCTAAATGTTTTGGAATATATCAATTACAGTTGTTTTGAAATATTTCAGGAATATTACAGTGATTTTGCAATATCCCTGGAATGTTCCTGAGAAATGTTTTCATCATTCAGAATGAGAGACATATTGAAATGTTCCAATCATTTAAAATTCAGGTGATTTTGAAATATTCCTCAATCAAGCCATTCAAGTTGTCTTGAAACATTGAAGTAATTCGCAATAAGAGTATATTTGAAATGTTTCAAAATCTCAATAGTTCGAGGTACCTTGAAACGTTTCATACATATTTCGAACGCATTGAAACATTCCTGAATAACTAGTAAATGATATGTTTCAATTATTCACTACCAATTTTTTTTTTGAAATGTTTCATTCATTCACTTCTCAAGTGATTTCGAAATGTTTTGGAATATATCAATTACAGTTGTTTTGAAATATTTCAGGAATATTACAGTGATTTTGCAATATCCCTGGAATGTTCCTGAAAAATGTTTTCATCATTCAGAATGAGAGACATATTGAAATGTTCCAATCATTTAAAATTCAGGTGATTTTGAAATATTCCTCAATCAAGCCATTCAAGTTGTCTTGAAACATTGAAGTAATTCGCAATGAGAGTATATTTGGAATGTTTCGAAATATCAATAGTTTGAGGTACCTTGAAACGTTTCAAACATATTTCGAACGCATTGAAACATTCCTGAATAGGTAGTAAATGATATGTTTCAATTATTCACAATCAAAGTTATCTTGGAATGTTTCATTCATTCTCTTCACAAGTAATTTCGAAATGTTTCGGAATATATCAATTATAGTTGTTTTGAAATATTTCAGGCATGTTACAGTGATTTTGCAATATCTCTGGAATGTTCCTGAAAAATGTTTCAATCATCAACATTTTTGGTAATCTTGAAATATTTCATAAATGTCTCATGTTTACTGGGTATCTATCTATCTATCTATCTATATATCTATCTACCCAGACAGCATTGGATATTCATAGAATATTCTCTAAATATGCTAAAAAGGAGGAGTATATTCCGAATATTCATCGATTATTCCTAGAATATATACATGCCTCTGGAACATCTAAAAGGAATATTCCAAAGTGAATAGTCGGACATGTTCAGGGAATATTCAGGTATGAATCTTCCAGGAATATTCCCAACTGAATATTCTCTGTTGTATATTCATGAAATATACCCAACTGAATATTCTGTGCGGTATATTCATGAAATATACCCAACTGAATATTCTGTGCGGTATATTCATGAAATATGCTCAACTGAATATTCTGTGGTGTATATTCTTGAAATATTCCATGAATATTCCTATGTTTCTCAACACATAAATAACATTTATTATTTCAGAGATGTGAATATCGAACATCAATTAGATGTAAGGGGATTTTGAAACAAAAAGTGTTTATGATCCGATTTCGAACAATGCTCTCAGAAGAACTTGATATGTATAACATTATTCAATTCGATTCCTGGCATAGTGGTCAAGGCGTTGCTCTGATAGTCTTGAGGTCACGAGTTCGATCCCTACTTGGGTCACTTTTTTTAATTTTAGAATATGTTTATTGGAGTATTCCAGGAACATTCAACATAGAATATTCTTTTGGGTATATTCTATGATTATCTGAAGAATTCCCATTCGCATATTTAGAGAATATTCCACAGATATTCCGGAATATTCCAGATTATTTCTAGAATATTCCAATATTCCAAAAGGAATATGATAGGGAGATTCATGGAATATCTGGTGCTGTCTGGGTATCTATCTATCTATCTATCTATCTATATATCTATCTATCTATCTATCTATCTATCTATCTATCTATCTATCTATCTATCTATCTATCTATCTATCTATCTATCTATCTATCTATCTATCTATCTATCTATCTATCTATCTATCTATCTATCTTTTTTTTTTTTTTTTTTTTTTTTTCAGAGGGAGGAAAGCTCATGCTCGCACAGGTACTAGTTCTACCGTTTCCTGGCAGTGTGGGACTCTTCGGGTAGAAACCCTAGCCTACCCACTAAACCTCCCTCTTTCACCTCGTCCGGCTTGGTACTGCTTTCCGCTTAACATCAAGTCGGCGAGTGGTCTTTCATCTAGCATGTTGTCTTTCTTCTATCTCTTTCTGCTTTATTATCGACTTTATAAAGGAGTGTATCAAATCCCATTTCTGGTTGTCTGCTAGCATATTCTCCATCAAAGTGTTCATCGTCAGATTCGCTCCTATTCTTGTATGAATTTGACGCCTTTCTTCTACCCATCTATCGCATTCGAACAGTGTATGCTCTACAGTGTCCACTGTTTCACAATACAAACATAGATCACTGTCTATTTTACCAAATCTCTTCAGATATTCTCTGAAACATCCATGTCCTGTCAACACCTGTGCTAAAAAGTAGTCTACTCGCCCGTGTTTGCATTCAAGCCAATCTTCCAGCCTTGGAATCAGGTGTTTGGTCCATTGGGCTTCGTTAACAGTATCATTCCACACTTGCTGCCACTCAGCTATAGTTGTCGTTCTCTCATCACTTCTAGCTTGTGTGCTGCCTCCGTCCAATCTACTATACAGTCTCCATCTCTCTTTAGCTAATAGCTCGATTGGTATCGTTCCAGATATTACTTGCACAGCCTTGGCAGAAACTGTGCGATAAGCGCTTATTACTCTCAGAAGCATTCTGCGTTGAACTCTTGTGAGGAGATCTTTGTATTTCTTAATCCTCATATATCCGTGCCAGATAGGAGCACCGTATAAAATGATGGATTGTACCACGTTATACAGCATGACCCTTTTCTTTGGTCCAGGTCCCTTGATGTTAGGTGTAATTCTGCTCAGGGCAGCAACTTTTTCTGTGGCCTTCTTGGCAACTCCTTTTATGTGCTGGCTGAAGCTACATCCTTCACTCAGAGTAATGCCTAGATATACAAGACTTTTCTTGCGTGGTATCTCAACGCCGCCGCACATAAACCTGACTTCTTCTTTTCCTCTCTGTCCTTTGAGAATCACGGCCTCCGATTTCTGGGGGGCTAGCTTCAACTCATTTCTCTCCATCCAGGCACTAATATGGTGTAAAACTTCACCTCCTTTCCAGTTGAGCTGTTCTCTGTTCCTTGCTGTTATTACTATTGCCAGATCATCAGCGTAGGCAATCAGGCTAACTCCTTCCGGTACCAGTTCATCTAGCACATCGTCATATAGTACGTTCCAAAGAGCAGGTCCAAGTAATGAGCCCTGTGGAACGCCAGCCGTTACGTCTAGGTAAACGTTTTTCTCTAACTCCAGTGATCTTTGTTCTAGATAACTATCGATGATTTCTAGTAGGTAGTTTGCTATGCCTCTTTTTTCTAATTTCTTCAGAATTATATCCCAAGATGCTGAGTTAAAAGCATTTTCGACATCAAGGGTGATTAGTGCCACCCACTTATTTGTCACATTTTCCTTCGCAATGTTCACCACTCTCTCGACAGCCTGGATTGTTGACCGTTTTTTACGAAAGCCAAACTGATTTTCTGATAGGCCACCAGTGGCCACTATTTGTGTTTCCAGTCTATCTCTCAACAATCCCTCATAAACCTTGCTGATGGAGTTCAGTAGACATATTGGTCTTTGTTTCATGATATGAGACTTTCCTTTAGGTATCAATACCAGTTTTGCCTTTTTCCATTCTTCTGGGAATTCTTTCTTTCTGAAAACACAATTCAGAGGATCCAGTATAACCTCTGGGGCTATTTCTTCTAACACCTTTATGGCCTCCACAGGAATGCCATCGAGTCCGGGTGCCTTACCAGACTTCATCTTTTCTAGCACAGTTTTCAGTTCTTCCCCTGTGAAAGGTTCGGGAACCTCCCCCGTTCTGGTTTTCCTCCAGCGCTTTATCTTCCTTGGAAACAGATCGTTTGCCACTTCAATTTTCTTTTCCAAAGCAATATTGAATGGAGCGCATCCTATTAATTTCTTGGTGGCAATTTTGTATCCTTTGCCCCAGATATCATTTTCCAAGTCTTTGCATAAGTCGTCCCAGTGTTTCTTTTTTGACTGGTTAATCAGGAACTGTAGCTCTTTTTTGCCTCTTCTCAGATCTTCCCTTGCTTCGATCACAATTTCCTCGTTTCTAGGAGTTCGTTTATTTAGTCGTGTGACTTGTCTTCTACGTCTGATGCATTCCTGTTTCATGTCTCTGATATCTTCATTCCACCAAAATGGTGTCTTGGCTTTTTCGGTTCTTGTAAGGCTTCCACGGTATACTTCTCTCATAACTTTATCAAGCTCTTCTGCTGTTTTCACTCCGGCAGTTATTCTCCAGGACGCGAGTTCTCTAAAAAGGTTCCAGTCGCACACTGGTTTATTATTGCAGGGTTTCTGGCGTTTCTTGTGTTTTGTTGACATCGAGAAGTATATGTACTGATGTTCGGTGAGCGTTTCCTCATCCAGAACCTCCTGTAGTGCGATTCGTTTGTTTACTTTATTACGAAAGTATAAAGGTAAATTGACGGGTAGCAATACAGCTTGATCAGCGTGGATATACTTATATTAATATAAATTGTTATTATAATATTGCATGCCAGTATCTAGGACACGATCATGCCACTTCTATTCGAACCATGTAAGAAGCAGTCCATTGAATATACGTGTATGTATTCCGGAATAGACCTTTTATTCCTGTACACCATATGACCCATTACATGGCGATCCTGCCTGTTTTCCAAAGTGAAAAGTGAAAAAGTTTCTGATCAGAAATATGGGAACGACTAACTCAAAACACCAGGAAGTAACCGATTCTGGCGTCGTGAACTCGAACTTCATCGTGGAAGAGAGCAGCATCCGAGTAGGAACAGAGGTGAAAATTCTTCTATACATCATTGTGGCAATAATGTTATTGCAGTTGGGAATGAAAATATATAAGGCGTATAGAAGAGATATGAAGAGGAAGATCAGAAGAAGTATGGCAGCCATCGAGGTATAGAATTATAAACATTGAACAGTCATCTTAAATATCAGTGTCACCTGCCTGAGAGTGAACAGTGACTAAAAAGTTGGCAGTTAAGTGAAGTTTCGTGTTTCATCGAGGGTGTGTTTCGCTCAAAATGGAAATCACTCATCATAGACGTCGCGACGTCGCAGCCTACCTAGGAGCCTTTGGTATACGGTGCTGACAAGGCATTTCTTGCGAAACCAAATGTTCGCATAACTATCAACATGGACTTCGTATTCGTAAGTTGTTAAACCTTTTTGGTGTCAGAGTAATGACTTTTGTTTCAATTACGTATCAGCAGTTTTCATTCGCTTGTTATTAATAAATGTTTGATTTGAATAATTGAATGATAACAAAATATCATAAATATGTGACACTTTTACTGTTAGCGAAATCATCGAAAATCTTCAATGTTCTATTTCGCAACAAACAATTTATAATTATTTTTAAGGTAGAAAAACATTTGCAATTGCTGAATAATGATATGTTTCAATATTATATTATGTAGGTGTCAATGTAGTGGTCATCGTTCACAAATTTTGCCCCTGATTCGCAATTATATCCTCTTTGATGAGAACCACTTGGGAAGAGATTTTTCCTAAACTATCTGCAATTAAACAAGATGTTTTGAATGAATCGAAACGTGTTTTCGTTGATGGTTTTTTGCACGTTTCGGGTCGAACACGTAATATCTATATGAGACTCGGTTTGACCCCTAATGAAGGTTGCCTTTTTGCCGTCGTTCAGGATGTTGAGATCCAGAGACGACATCCAGTCGCACCAATACTCCCCTCTGTTATCTTCAATTGGCGATCCCCACATAGGAGACTTGGCATTGATATCGCCCATGATTATCTTGTCTCCACTATGTCCTCTGGAATCCTCCATGATCTCATCAACTTGATGTTTGAAATCCTCTGTCGTTATATTTGGCGAGATATAGCAGCAGTATACATGACAATCTTTGAGAGAGAACCTGATGTAGCCTTCTTTGGGGCAGGCTTCCATAACCTCGAGTTTCTTATTTAAAACGAATATGCCAACGTCCGATCTTTTGTCCTTAATCCACTGACTGTTACTGATGATCTTCTTATTTGGTTCCCCTACGACCAAGATATCTACGTCTTTCTTCAAAGACGTTGCGTAGGCCAAATCATGGGCGGCCCTACTCCTTCCCAGATTGGTTTGAAGAAATTTGATTGACACCTTCAGTTGGGATACTTGCTGCCGCTACCGATGGCGACTTGGCTTCCTCTCTGATCAGTTTCCTATATTGTGGGCATTTGGTTTGATCAAGTCTATGTCCTTCTACCTTACATACAATGCAGGCTGGTGTGTTTCGACATTCTCTGGCAATGTGTCCCGTCTTTGTACACTTTAGACAAAGTAGAGATCTGTCTTCATTTGGGCAACTTTCTTTTTTGTGTCCAAAGAGATGACATCTGTAGCACCTCTGCAGACTAACTCTTCTTCTAACTCTACACTGTATCCACCCAATTTTGATCCTACCCTTAAATATCACCCTTTCTGCTACTTCTCTTCTCATGGCAACGGTCGCCGACTGGTTGCCATTTTGGGTTGGTCTAATCGAAATTATCCTGAAATGGTCTTCCGGTGTGTTTTCCGCTTCTGACATCTCGCTTTTCAGCTCGTGTTCCTGAATGCTGCCATCAATGTCCGTGATGTGAACTATGATCTCATTTGTTTTGATAGACACGTTTGTGTCAGTATTATTCTCCTGAATAATCTGTTTCAGATCCATAGCCTTACCTCCTGCAATTTCCATCATTAGGTCTCCTCTATTCGTCTTTTTTATGCAGCTTATCTGTATCCCCTTCTCTTCTAAGTTGACCGAGTTTTTAACCGATCTGAGAAGTTCGGCATAACTCTTCCCTTCTTGGGCCTTAATGAATATTTTATCTCTTTCGGGTGGTTTAGCTCGTCTTCTTCCATCTCTCGTCTTCTGATGGTCGTCTACGCATAGGATAACCTTGACTTCTATTAGATCCCTCAGCGCAAACTCTGCGCATTTCCTCAAGTAATCAAGGTTTGTCTTCCCGAATGCTTCAATTCTCAACTTCTTCAGGTTGCACTTTTCAGCCTCGATTCTCAGCTGTTTGCACAGACTGAACATCATTTCAGCATTGTCTACGCCACTTCCATCCATTGCCATCGGCAAGATGAATACCGACTGTGTGTAGTTTTCATTTTCCCCCCTTCTTCTGCTACTCATAAATCCAACTTGCATCTTCACGAAGTCCATAGTACCTTCTACTAGTCCTTCTTTTATTAAAGAGACTATGGGTGGATACTGGATCCCCAGTTCATCATGTGCTGCTCCATGTGTTGCTTGATTTGGGTCCATAAAAACTACCAAGCCTTCCTCTAGATCTCCTCTTTGTATTTTTCCTTGTTTTAATTGTACCACCTTGTAGAGTTCTTCAGGCCAGTTTTCGTCTATGATATTTGTTAGACTTTCAAAATCTTTCGCAGTGCTGAGTATTTTATCTATCTCTTCCCTCCTGAGGGGCTTCTTGGTGCCACGTTCCGATTTCTTTTTACGGAGTTGAGATAATTCTTCTCGTAGAGCTAGTTCTGTCCTTTTCGCTATTTCCTCTCTCCTCTTGAAGTCTTCTGAAGCCTTTTCTAATGTCTTTATCTTATTTTCCAGCTGCTTCATCTCCTCTCGTAGAGCTTGGTCTGAGTCCTTCTCGATGCTTGCCACTCTGTCAAGCCACCTCCTCTGTTCTTTTTTCTGCAGCTGTCCAACATGATAAGTGAGTTTACTGCTTATCTCCATGAGATCTTTTTTCGGTTTATATGCGCCTGATATCAGTTTATCCAAGAGACCAACTTGCTTCTGGATTGCCACCATGGCCCTTATGAATTTATCTTTCTCACCTCCACTCTTGTCGTCTGGGGAATCCGGAGTGAGTTCGGCCCTTTTACGCTTGAGTACCTGTGTGAATGGAATATAACCAGCCTCAATCCTGCCTTGCTTTCGGGGGAGTTCTGCCCAAACTCACCTTTGGAGTGAATAATAAGATCCTATCAATATTTTCATCATTGCTGTTCTTGCCAGGATTCATTGGTGTTCCAACCGTGACTCCGCTTGGATATAGCGTTTCTAGTTTCTCTTCACTAGTTTCAACTTCCTTTTCTTCGGCATGATGCCCAGTCGTTTCCAACCCGCAGTCACTTGCCGATAATTGGCTTGGGTTTACTTCAGAACCCACACAGACCATTTTCAGACTTTCGTCAGTTCCTACATCATCGTTCAATCCTAATTGAAGGTTAAGTATTTTTTTTGCCATGTAAAATTCCCACGAGAAGGGTCGATGCAATCTGTCCGGTGTGGCAGTGCGCCCATACCACACTAAGGCTGCTTACAAGCGAGGGTCGCCAGGTACTCGCAGGACACCGTTCGTGACTATCTGTCGTGTAGCCATCCACCCATTGGCACGGTTCGGTTGACACCTTGGGTTCCGTTGAAGAAGAATATAGAAAGAGGAGAGCTGAGAGACCCCTAGCCCTCGGTAAACTAATAGCGTCGGGGTACGAAGAGAACAAGAGTTGACCAAGTGAGGTCGATAGGATAGAATAAAGAGAGGGATACTGACTGAAGACTAGTTGAAGATGAGTCAGGATCAGCTCGGGGATCCCGGGTTCGCCGATCCCGTGTTTGCAAGATGCAAACCCCCTGGGTATATCTATCTATCTATCTATCTATCTATCTATCTATCTATCTATCTATCTATCTATCTATCTATCTATCTATCTATCTATCTATCTATCTATCTATCTATCTATCTATCTATCTATCTATCTATCTATCTATCTATCTATCTATCTATCTATCTATCTATCTATCTATCTATCTATCTATCTATCTATCTATCTATCTATCTATCTATCTATCTATCTATCTATCTATCTATCTATCTATCTATCTATCTATCTATCTATCTATCTATCTATCTATCTATCTATCTATCTATCTATCTATCTATCTATCTATCTATCTATCTATCTATCTATCTATCTATCTATCTATCTATCTATCTATCTATCTATCTATCTATCTATCTATCTATCTATCTATCTATCTATCTATCTATCTATCTATCTATCTATCTATCTATCTATCTATCTATCTATCTATCTATCTATCTATCTATCTATCTATCTATCTATCTATCTATCTATCTATCTATCTATCTATCTGGTAATATTGATTCTTCCTCGGTTCATTCAAAAGCAAACAACTACTTTCCTGGCTATATGCCACGACGAATATCGAATTACATCTATTGAACACACACGATGAGAATTTGGAATGAGTTCCACTCGAGTTAATGATACGAATGATTTTTTTGGAAGTTCCAAACTCATTAAGATCAGAGTTCATACAAGTATACTTCTCCTATACATTGCGATTTTGATTTCAATACTGAACATATTGGTAAGTTATATTTTTATTTCATAATACATCATTTTATTTCATTCGATTTGACAGATTATGTAAATTCTCAATTTTAGAGGATTTTGATTTTCCATGCTCTCTTTTTGGATATTCAACAAATATAATTCAATGTCTGACGTGACAAATAGCCAGGAAAGTAGGTGTTTTTTGTTGAATATCCAAAATTGTATTATATTTATATCTTTATATAAGGGAGAATGCAAATTCTCTACTTCAGAAGATTTTGTTTTCAAATTCTTATCGTGTGTGTTCAATAGATGTAATTTAATATTCTTCGTGGCATAAAGCCAGGAAACAAGTTGTTATCTGTTGAATGAACTAGCAAAAAATTGATATTTTTATCACATAGAGGATACGAATTCTCGATGTATACCTTTATACAGTGAGCGGCAATATTATGGAACAATATCATTCAACAGTCAGGTCTGTGTTTCTTGAGAAAACGCTCGGATTTTCATTTTTTCCTACGGTTTTTATGATAGTTGATTCATTTATACATATCAAAAATAAGTTACGATGATCAACTCAATTTTTTTCAAATGAATACACTTAATTTTTTATTTAATTCTTGAATTCGGCGTAACATTCTGAGTATGTTGCATGAATTACATCATTGTTGTTGTTGTTCTAAAATTGCAATTGAACAATTAAAAATGGTTTGAAAAAATGCAGATGATGGTCGCAACTCTCTTTTGGGTCACAAATAGGTCGATTCTTAATTTCAAAATGGCGATTTTTTTATTAATTGTGCAAAACTGATGACGTCACCAGTTCAAACACGGTGACGTCATCGTTGATTATTCTTCAATTGGAATGTGGGTCTTGTAATACCTCATTGAAAGGTCCATCAATAATGTATTCAGCAGTATCATACTTAACTGACCAATGCTTATACTAGGAAAATGAAAAGTAATTCAATTCAATCCGAGAATAATATCACAATAATCTGACAGCTTTATTAGATGCCCGGAATGCAAAACACTGGTCTGTTGGCAATATGGAAATCGACGAATACATTCTCCTTGCACATGACGGTTTACTTCTGGAGTAATTTCATTAACTTAGCCTCTGATTCGATCTTCGATTTCGAATAAGCCCACATAAAAAATCTGGAGGTGTCCATTGGTCCTCGTCTTCCAATCCATCTCTCAGGAAAACACTTTGTACCCTCATTTTTGTTAGAAAAGAGAAAAGTCACTATCTCCGTTAGCATTGGGTCGGTAGAGCATGTGGTCGGGGTACAAATGGTGATGCAAAGATATTTATAACTTAAAGTGAACTAGAATTTCCCAGGCGCCACTTGAATTGAACTTGGCAAAGGTAAGTGAAAATTTGCTCAATTCAAGAAAACAAATTTCCTAATGATATAAGCATGATGGTACAAGAAAATCTGACTTACTTTGTGATATAGTTCAGAATCACCCTGTATAGATGTGTTGCATGTGGAAAGAAATCAAACACGTTTCCCAGCAACCCTGTATATTTACAAAAAAATATCTGATGCACCTCAATTAAAATGCAACAGCCCTTCTCAACTCTTCAACAATTATCTGTTGTTAAATTTTGACATCAAAATTTGAAAATATTGTATGAATGCTAATAACTTCTTAACATTTTATGGTATAGAACATTCTTGCTGATTTAAATTATAAAGCACAGTTAAACCAGATATAGCCTTGACATTTAAAGGTGTGTGAATCACAATGAAAACTTGATGAAATTAAGTAGTGCTGGTTCAAAAGATACCTATCAGTGTTCGCTCAGTACTGAGCGAAATTGATCAAGGTCGAGTATCACAATAATGGTGGATGGATTTCATAAACATAGTGTTAACAAGTCATATCATGGTGAAAACATGGGCATAGCAGAAATTTTGGTTGTTAAAAAAATAAAAGAAAAAAAGGTTATAGCTGGCCTGATTCTCAGTCAAACTGCTCCTCCGGAACTACTGGTTCATAGCAGCAGAACAGCTACACAGCTAGTGTCTCCAGCTATGGACCGGTTGACCTGGGAACTAATATCAGGAACTCTGGTACAGGACTAAACATCTGATGGTCTGAAGGGTTGTCATGGGTTAATTTAGGTACATCTGAATGTCTGAACTAAAATGGTGCTTTCTAACCTACTCGTCTTCTGGGTACATCCAGAGACACCCCTTAATTAGAGGTTGAATACTTCCACCTAAAACCCTGTAAGAAAGCTATGTACTTTCGAACTTAAACAAAAACTTCGCCCTCAGGCGTAACTTACCCCACTCGGAGGGTTAATGGAAAGAACCCCAACATCCTTCAAAAAAAATGGTTGAACCAAACAAAATTCGAAATACAGTGAACATCCAACTGGAAAAACATTCCTGAATGTAGCTGATGTATTTTATTGAGCAATATAAAACGTACTTACAGAAAGCAGCAAACGGTATGACACGAGGTGGTAAGTAGGCATGAGGATGAGATGTGCTTATGATCAGCATCAATAAGCCCCAACTTCTACTATCAACCACTAGGTACTATAAAGACATCCAGAAATTTGGTTTTTTGGGTACAGATCCCGAATATACGGTGACAAAAACCCTCTTTTTGGGACTCACAAACTTGGCTAGCCTTTCACCGCCATTTTCTCTCACCAGCTCCTCTTTCCCTTCCTCGCCTTTCTAGTCAAGGCTCAACGCATCTCCCATCATCCTAACGCCATCTAAGAACTGACATGACAACTATCAGAAGCACAGAACTATTGTTTTGCGCAGCGTCAAAATAGGCTCCAAGCGAATAGTATTCCAGGTGTAATGGAAACTGCTTTCATACAAGACATTCTATCATCATCATTGAGGATTTGGAAAACATAGGTGAGTAACACTGATGAGTGTACTAGATGACATGCACCCTATTAATATGATTTTTGTTTCAGGTACGACTGGCTACGACGATGAAGAAACCTTATTATGATGAATAACACATCTACTGCATAACTGGAACCCTAGTTCTTCCCACAGGACTCTCCTTGTCTGAAGCAATGGTACCGAAATTGTACTGGATCTGACACTAACGGTAGCTACACAACTACATCTAGATGATTTGATGAAATCTGTATCAATACAAATCTCTGACTTTGTCACGTTCACCAAAAAAATAAAGAAAACTCCTTAACAGTATTCTACTTAATTAATTTTACCAACCCCATCTAACGCGTAGTAGCGGTACTTCTACTTTCGGTCTAGGCCTAGTTAATAAATCTGTAACAGGGCACCGTGAAAATATCGGAATGCGTAGCGTGCAGCTGACGTCACCCCTATTTAACAAGTCGTGCCGTTTCTTGAATATCTCAAACGGTACACCACCCCCTTCCAAAAAGAAAAAAATGAATAACGTAAGTATTCCATTTTTTTTTTAACTAATTTGTCAAAATAAAATTCTCGAAATTTTGAAATCGAATTTTTCTAAAAAATTATCCAAATTTAATTTTCCTGATTCATTTTCCAAAATGCCCATGATACGGTAACTTCGTGTACCACACGTCCTATGAAGGCGACTTGAAAAGCAAAAAGGTCATAATCGGTAAGTCACAATAGGGTGAAGTCCAAATCGGGAATGTCTACTTAAAAATGAACATCATGGAAAATTTGTGCGATATTCAAGACGACGTCTTGATTTCAATACCTGCAACTTATTTACAAAAAAATTTCATTCGCGAATGTTATGTTATCTACAAAATTTACGAAAAAACGGTTTTGTTGGCCAAACAAAACTCACCAATTCCGTGATATATCAGGAATTATCATCAAGATATATACGAGGCAATATCTACAAGAATATAATATTATACTCTGGGTTATTCACCCTATTGAAACGTCGGAATTAGAACCTAGGTAAGGTTTCAAGTCCTTGACGTGCCAATCACCACCAGGTGATCCATTGGCATTTCTCAACGAGAATACAAGTCGTGAGACTTTCTTAATGATTGTACACAGTACATATTTGGGGGCAAGTTTGGCAGAAAATTTAGCTGCAGCATCCGAGAGGACTTTGTTCTTCCTCCAAACTCTGTCTCCCACTTCAAAGGAATGTTCCCTCTTCCGCAAATTATAACGAGAAGAACTTTTTTTATAAGATTTATGCAGGTTTTCACGAACTTCTTGAAAAACATCTCTCAATGAGTGTAAATCCAATGCGTAAGTGTCCCGATCCCCTGGAAGGACTTCTAGATCCGCCGTGGATTGTATTTCTCCATAAAATTTTCCACTCAATGGAATGTGTCGTGCGAAATTCAAGAAACATGGGGTATAACCCGTTGACTCATGTTTTGCGGTATTGATAGCATGGGCTATCTTGGGTAAATGCTGGTCCCAATCCTTATGATTTTCAACATAACACCTTATCGTTGTGCCAATTGGTTTGTTTATCCGCTCTACGAAATTTACCTGAGGATGGTAGCGCGCGTTGTACCATATCTTTTGCACCTGATAATTATCACACAGTTTTTTGAAAATCGTCCCCGCAAATTGAGTTCCGTTATCCACCATAACATACTGTGGTATACCGAAAACCAAAAAAACATTATTCTCAATAAATTTTGCTATGTTCTGGGCCGTAGCCTGACGCATCGGATGCACTAGAGTGTATTTACTGAACCAGTCCCCTATGACAAGTAGATGTGTGTTGCCCTTGCTAGATCGCGGAAATGGTCCCATCACATCAGCAGCAATAACTTGCCAGGGAAAATCTACAGATTTTTCAGTACCCATACGACCGAATCGTCCAGCTGAAGAAATTTTCTGAGAAGCACAAACCTTGCACGTCCGAACGAAACGTAGGACGTCTTGCCTCATTTTCGGCCAGTAGTATAACTCTTGTAAACGAGATAGCGTTTTGTAAAAACCAAAATGTCCACTGGTGGGTGGATCATGTAAAGACACCATAATGGACATCCTTTGTGACTTAGGCACGAGCAATTTCCATTCTTTTACATTGGAACGGAGAGGAAGTTGCGAAGAAACAAACTTGTAGATTCTTTCATCTTCAATTTTCCACTGAGGGAAATTTTCTGGCTCGTTCAAGATTTTATCTTTCATAGCGGTATACCAGGCATCAACTTTATCGGGTTGCACGTCTATCTCCATTAACGCGGTCTCACTAGCTTCAGGTAATTCTGGATTTATCCGAGAGAGAGCGTCGGGAACTACATTAGCGGAACCTTTTCTGTGTTGAAGGTCAAAAGAATACTGCCGCAATTTTACCGCCCACCTGGCAAGCTTGCCGGTCGGATTTTTCATATTATTTAACCACAGTAACGAATGGTGATCAGAAATCACCGTAAACCGGGTCCCTTCAACATACGACCGAAACTTCTCAACACAGAAAATCACTGCCATGAGCTCACGTTGAGTAACTGTCCAGTTTCTCTCCGAACGTGACAAAGAACGGCTGGCATAGGCGATGACCCTCTCATCACCATCGATATTTTGAGTGAGAACTCCTCCCACACCAGTATCACTAGCGTCGCACTGAATTATGAACGGCTTGCTAAAATCAGGACTGCAAAGGATTGGTGCCGACACCAATGCCTCTTTAATTTTGATAAAGGAATTTTCAGCCTCTTCAGACCATGAAATCTGCTGACTTTTCTTGTTACCTACTAATAGTGAATTAATTGGAGAAACTAATGATGAAAAATTATCGATAAATCTGCGGTACCATGAGGAAAGCCCTATAAAGCGTTTAACTTTTGTAGCCGTGGTATGCCTGGGATAATTTACCATAGTGGAAACTTTTTCTGGGTCAGTTCTAATCCCATTTTCATCGATGACAAAACCTAGGTACTTTAAAGTTGGTTTGAGAAATTCACACTTATTAATATTCACCGTGAGGTTAGCCTCTTCTAATTTACTACGTACTTCATCCAATAATTTGAGATGTTGTTCTAAAGTAGATGATATCACAATGATGTCATCTAAATATGTGAATACGTTTGGTTCATATTTCGGTCCAAATATTGCGTCAATAAGGCGACATAGAGTTTGAGCTGAATTTCTCAAGCCAAATGGTACAACCTTAAAATGAAAAAGTCCTCGCCCACTCACGCTGAAGGCGGTCTTTTCGCGGGAGGCCTGGTCTAATGGAATCTGCCAAAAGCTTTAACGTAAATCTATTGAAGAAATGTAACGCGCATTTCTGAGCATACTGAGAATTCGGTCTACGCGGGGTAAAGGATAACTGTCGTGCTTCGTCAGCTCGTTCAGTTTTCTTCCGTCGAAACATAAACGCATTTCTCCATTAGCCTTTTTTACTAGAATTACTGGAGAACACCAGTCACTCTGTGAAGGTTCCACTACACCAAGTTCCAACATTTTGTCGAGCTCCTTATTTAAGATGTTTAACATGTACGGTGACATAGCGTACTGCCTTTGCCTAACCGGAGAAGCCGTCCCTGTGTCAATACTTAACGAAATTTTGTTTGTGTGACCTAACCTTTTATCACCACTGATACGCTGAAAACCTGAAATGACCTGTTCAATTTGCAATTGCTCGCCGTGTGATAGTTTGTCAATAGTACACAGATTGCTATCTGACTCTTCATTGTGAGGACAACCTACATTTTTCAATTCAATTTCATTAAAAGAACTTCGGATGCTCCAGCTATTTTCACAAAAATCTAGTGAGATTCCAAACTGCCTAGCAAAATCGCTACCCAAAATAAACGATTGTTTAATGGAAGGAACTACAAATGCCTTCACTAACCTACACAAACCACTAATGCAAATGGGCAAGTCCACAAATCCCAAAATGGAGTTCTTGGTCCCATCAGATGTAGTGATATGCTTGGTGACCGAGTTGTTGGACGTAACGTCGAGCCCTAGCTGTGTAATGCGGTTCACACCGACACCACCAACTATGCTCACGGTCGAACTCGAATCGAAAAGAGCAGTAACTGCCTTGCCTATTATTTCAACTCGAATATAAGGCCTATTGTCGCTATTTACTTCGACGAAAAGGGGCGCCACCTGCTTAATTTCGTTCAATACTTTATAATCTTTATAAAAATGTTTTACATGGTCTAACCAGTGTTTTCACGAAACTGTCTGCGTTGACCTAACATCTTTGGCCTGAAAATTTCTTGGAGAAAGTTGCCGGCCTTGAGAACAACTACTCCCACTTAGTTTTCCGAGCATTTCTTACAATTCCTGGTCGATACTCCTTGCGCGCCGCATTTAAAACAAAAAATGGTACGTTTCATGATACAACCATGGTACGTATGATTTGGAAACCGACAGTTCCAACAGATCAAAGTTTTTGGACTGTTCGAAGTGCTTTCTGAAGAAGAGTTATCCTTAAGAATTGGTGACTTTTCATGTTTGCCAACACTTTCATTCTTACTTTTATTTGCTGGGGCTCTATGTTGAAAATTTCTGTTGGAGAATCTATTTTTACTACTATAATTTTTATTCGAGTAATTATTTGATCTGACTGTTTCACTTGAACTAGTGGCCATGGATTGAACAGTAGGTTATGTCTTATCCGACTGGTGACACTGACAAACCTTTTCTGGTATCTTATTTTTCGTATTTGATTTATTTTTCAGATAGTTCGCTTCTTCTGAACGTTTGCACAATTTAACTAGCTCCGCAACAGTAGTGATTTCGGACAGTGCCAAATGAGATATATATTCAGAAACTAAATTTTGTCTGAGGATTTTAACCTTAGTTGATTCATGCGGAGGGCGAGAAAGTCTTTGGAAAAGAGTTTCCATAACTGCGGCAAATATTACTACCGACTCATGCCTACCCTGTTTTCTAGATTTGATTTCATCCCAAATATCATCATCCGCGTGAGGTGGAAGAAAGTCAGTTTTGAGCTGACTCACTAAACTATCCCAATTATCTAAATGTACACGAGCTTGCAAAAACCATACGAATGCGTCCCCGGAAAATAATTCGACAGCTGACTTGAAGAGTTCTGAATCATCTATTCCGCGAGCCTGAGCATAAGCTGTGATTCTATCCAAAAACGAATAAAGTTCCTTAGGGTTTCCTCCGAATTTTAATCCCCAATCAGATATTGGAACTTGCCTTGTATTATAAGTAACTACCGGAGCAGGTACATTTATGACAGGTGTCATACTATTAATTGGTGGCGTACTAGTGTTGAGATTTTCCGGAGTGACTTTCTCATGCAGTTCAGCATCTAACAAAATACATGTCGCTAAAGTTTCATTTTTATAAGCTGTTATCTCTTCTGCTCTTCCTTCCACGACCGGAATACGCATGACTCGGCCGGTGACATGCGCTAATCTGGACTTGAGGCGTTTATAAATGGAATCAGATGAGGTGCCCTCAAAATCATTGAGCACAGTTTGAATTGAACTCAAACTTCCGTCGACAGCTGTTTTTTCAGTATCGAAACCAACTACATACAATGTCATAGTTATGAGAGAACCCGGATTATTTTTTTCTTTGTCTAAAAGTCGCGCCAAAATTTTCCTCTTCTCATCCTGCTGTTCAGTTGTCAAGATGCCTCTGATGGCCAATTCATAATTTAATTCATCCAGCAATAAATGATTAGGCTTGAAAACTCCCTCCATGTTTGAAGGAAAACTGTCAGAACAAACTCCCAAAAGTATACAAGTCAAACCTTGTTATAAAATTTAAAGCTAAACTATTTTGATCAAAATCATAAAAATTTCAAGTGAATAAAATTTTTGTCCACCCTGTATATCGGCACAAATTTCCTAAGAATCATTTGCAACAGCAATATATGTGATCACTTCCGGTAAACCAGTCAAAAGTGACAAATTCTGAAATTTCATTTATGTAAAAAAAGTACCACCCTGTAGCTATACTATCACGATAATGGACTCGTCACAATAACGAACTCGATTCCCCAAATGGAATAAAAGTTTGAAGAGATTTGAAAAACACCTTCCGTATATCTCAAAAACAAAATAAATTTTTGGGGTCACCCTGTATGAACCTTCTCAACAATTTGTGAACCTCTATGCACTAAACTGCCTTGATACTCTCCACATCCATCACACAACAGTGTTCTGAACAATTTCACAATAATATCTTTATATAAGTAAATATTAGATTTTCAATTTTTAAAAAAATTTTCTAGTTCAGCTTCGAGCCCCACGTTCGTGCGCCATAATTTGCAACCTCATTTTTGTTAGAAAAGATAAAAGTCACTATCTCCGTTAGCATTGGGTCGGTAGAGCATGTGGTCGGGGTACAAATGGTGATGCAAAGATATTTATAACTTAAAGTGAACTAGAATTTCCCAGGCGCCACTTGAATTGAACTTGGCAAAGGTAAGTGAAAATTTGCTCAATTCAAGAAAACAAATTTCCTAATGATATAAGCATGATGGTACAAGAAAATCTGACTTACTTTGTGATATAGTTCAGAATCCCCCTGTATAGATGTGTTGCATGTGGAAAGAAATCAAACACGTTTCCCAGCAACCCTGTATATTTACAAAAAAAATATCTGATGAACCTCAATTAAAATGCAACAGCCCTTCTCAACTCTTCAACAATTATCTGTTGTTAAATTTTGACATCAAAATTTGAAAATATTGTATGAATGCTAATAACTTCTTAACATTTTATGGTATAGAACATTCTTGCTGATTTAAATTATAAAGCACAGTTAAACCAGATATAGCCTTGACATTTAAAGGTGTGTGAATCACAATGAAAACTTGATGAAATTAAGTAGTGCTGGTTCAAAAGATACCTATCACTGTTCGCTCAGTACTGAGCGAAATTGATCAAGGTTGAGTATCACAATAATGGTGGATGGATTTCATAAACATAGTGTTAACAAGTCATATCATGGTGAAAACATGGGCATAGCAGGAATTTTGGTTGTTAAAAAAATGAAAGAAAAAAAGGTTATAGCTGGCCTGATTCTCAGTCAAACTGCTCCTCCGGAACTACTGGTTCATAGCAGCAGAACAGCTACACAGCTAGTGTCTCCAGCTATGAACCGGTTGACCTGGGAACTAATATCAGGAACTCTGGTCCAGGACTAAACATCTGATGGTCTGAAGGGTTGTCATGGGTTAATTTAGGTACATCTGAATGTCTGAACTAAAATGGTGCTTTCTAACCTACTCGTCTTCTGGGTACATCCAGAGACACCCCTTAATTAGAGGTTGAATACTTCCACCTAAAACCCTGTAAGAAAGCTATGTACTTTCGAACTTAAACAAAAACTTCGCCCTCAGGCGTAACTTACCCCACTCGGAGGGTAAATGGAAAAAATCCCAACATCCTTAAAAAAAAATGGTTGAACCAAACAAAATTCGAAATACAGTGAACATCCAACTGGAAAAACATTCCTGAATGTAGCTGATGTATTTTATTGAGCAATATAAAACGTACTTACAGAAAGCAGCAAACGGTATGACACGAGGTGGTAAGTAGGCATGAGGATGAGATGTGCTTATGATCAGCATCAATAAGCCCCAACTTCTACTATCAACCACTAGGTACTATAAAGACATCCAGAAATTTGGTTTTTTGGGTACAGATCCCGAATATACGGTGACAAAAACCCTATTTTTGGGACTCACAAACTTGGCTAGCCTTTCACCGCCATTTTCTCTCACCAGCTCCTCTTTCCCTTCCTCGCCTTTCTAGTCAAGGCTCAACGCATCTCCCATCATCCTAACGCCATCTTAGAACTGACATGACAACTATCAGAAGCACAGAACTATTGTTTTGCGCAGCGTCAAAATAGCCTCCAAGCGAATAGTATTCCAGGTGTAATGGTAACTGCTTTCATACAAGACATTCTATCATCATCATTGAGGATTTGGAAAACATATGTGAGTAACACTGATGAGTGTACTACATGACATGCACCCTATTAATATGATTTTTGTTTCAGGTACGACTGGCTACGACGATGAAGAAACCTTATTATGATGAATAACACATCTACTGCATAACTGGAACCCTAGTTCTTCCCACAGGACTCTCCTTGTCTGAAGCAATGGTACCGAAATTGTACTGGATCTGACACTAACGGTAGCTACACAACTACATCTAGATGATTTGATGAAATCTGTATCAATACAAATCTCTGACTTTGTCACGTTCACCAAAAAAAATAAAGAAAACTCCTCAACAGTATTCTACTTAATTAATTTTACCAACCCCATCTAACGCGTAGTAGCGGTACTTCTACTTTCGGTCTAGGCCTAGTTAATAAATCTGTAACAGGGCACCGTGAAAATATCGGAATGCGTAGCGTGCAGCTGACGTCACCCCTATTTAACAAGTCGTGCCGTTTCTTGAATATCTCAAACGGTACAACTTATCCAAAAACTCGCGAACATCACCTGCATAATGCGGTGGTTTACCATATTGTTGTAACCAGATACTATCATCTGGTAAGTTAGGATTGTTGGCGTTTGGGAACATATTGGCAAGGACTGGTTTCATTCCTGTTCGCAGAAATTGCAGATGAAGTTTTCCTGTAATGGTTCCTTCAAAAAAAATGAGGACCAATAATTGTGTCATTGATTATTTCCGCCCAGACATTGTTTTTCTGAGGTTATTGAGTATGACCTTCAGTGAGGATTATCCGTACTCCAGTATCTGCAATTTTAACGATTCACTGAACCATTCAGGGAAAATGTAACCTTATCAGAAAACATTATTTGTTCAATAAAACGTGGATTGCGGTTATATAAATCCTGCATGTGACAAAACTGCATACGGCGATCGGGATCATCTTCGTTGAGCTCTTGATGTAACTGAATTTTGTATGGATGGTATTTTTCGTCTTTCATAATACGTAATACCAACCGTTGAGATAGGCCTGTGTCCGCTGCAATTTGGCGTGAAGTAGCATGAGCATTTTCTTCAATTTTACTGACTGTTGATAGGCTGATATAGGCCTGTCTGGAAACTTAGCATCAAATCTGTTGCTGAGTTCTTGTTTTATCCCCAGATCCTATCAAAAATGAGATAACTATGCGTTCGATTTCACTTGAAGTTGCCATAATTTACTTCTCAAACCTTTCTTCTTGAAATTTGGCGTATCTGACGAGACGTCGACTAACATTTCAATTGACATTTGGCAGACAACTCAATTCTCATAGACTAATAGCAACTTGATTTTTGACGATTTTATGCTGTTGTGTTTTTGTGCATTTCAAGCTTTGTCCTTCTTTTACTGAACTGAAAACTAGTGTCAAAACTGGTGACGTCATCATGTTTGCACAAATAATAGGAAAATCGCCATTTAAAATGAAAAATCGACCTATTGTGACTCAAAAAAGAGACAATCATTTTCATTTTTCCAAACCTTTTTTTTTCTTTCAATTTCAATGATGTGATACATGGAACATACTCAGAATTTTACGCCAAAATTCAAAAATTGAATAAAAAATAGGTGTTTCCATTTGAAAAAATTGAGTTAATCATCGTAAATTATTTTTGAGACACCCTATGTTATTGAATGTTCTACCATAAAAACCGCAGGAGAAAATAAAAATCGACCTAACCGAGCGTTTCTTCAAAAAACACAGGCCTGACTTTTGAATGAATTTGTTTCATAATATTGCCGCTCACTGTATCCATTTTTTTGTTTTTATAAATATATCTGAGAATATTCCTTCCCGATATTCACGAAGGAATTCACATTTGTATTTGGCGGTCTATAAACAAACCCAATAGCTGTAGTTTGACTACGTTGGCTTTCCGTAGACCCTATAGAATCCATATTCTCCATCAGAATATTACAATGCCACGACTAACCCTACTCAGGGTTTGGATTCTTCCTTATAGGGCTACGCCAAGTCTCTCTAAATTTAGAATAAACCGATTTTCTCGCTGCAGTCAAACTAGACTCTACCAGTACTCACTCTCTATCACACACTCTCCTTTTTCACTACAAACCGCAATTTAATTAGGTTTCAACAAAGTGAGGGTATGTTATTATTAGAGTGACTGATTTTTAGTTTCCCTATCAGAAAATTAACTAATTTCCGTCAAACCGATCAAGGCCTCCACGTCGGCGTTGCACCGGACCAAGATCGTTCCCTATCGTCCTAGACCTAACTTGGCAGAAGGCCTACGACACACAAAGTTCAGGGAAATCCTATCTCGCGTCGCGTCCGTGAGCCCCGCAGGAACTCGAATCACGTTTAACGTCACTCAAGCCTGTGCAGTGTGTTCATTTACCGAAGTAAACTACTAACATAGGGTCAAGAGCTGAGACGGCTTTCCTGAGATATTTATCCGGAAATATCAAAGGAATGCAACGACGTACACCAGGGGTAAAGCCAGACTCAACTTTACTGGGATGATAGTCTTTCCAACCTGGTGCTTTCCTCGTTCCCTGAAATAAACAAAAGGACGGAGGGTAAGGAAATAAGGTATTTTATTTTCTGGAGCTCTTCTCGTTCAATAGGTGTCAGTTTAAAGTGTGACACAACACTATCTGCTGCAGTGTAACGAATTCTATTTGTAGAAATTTGGGCGAGGTCCCAAAGTTTCCCAAGTAGGCGAGCTTACGAGGGACTTCTCTAAGTGGACAGTCAGCTTCAGCAAGAAGAAATGACTACGTAATGTGTCAACCGACAACAACCTGAAAACCACGTAAAAAACGAACTGGCAATGCGCTTGCTTAATCGCGAATGTTCAGAATCCCGAATTCCCGATATTCGAAGGATTTCTGAAGCACGAAAAACAAACTCAAGAAATAATAATCGACAACACGGCTATCGACTATCTAATAATCTTGCTAAAAAAGTGCCACTTTATATAGCAATTCTCAAAGTCTCTTAGGCTCCGCCTTTGGTAAAAAATATGAAACTCGAACGGCCATTGGCTTAGGGCCCAACGTTCGCTGAAAAAGTATTGATTTTTTTACGTGGACACGAGCCAGCGAATCTGACGCTGTGATTGGCCAAATCTCAAGAAGTGAGTTACAATTCTAAAAACTCTAATTACTCGGCCATTTATGGTCCGATTTCTTGGCTAGGGGTGTCATTCGATAGGGAATTGATTCCTCTATCGAATTATGCTAAATTTACATCAAAAATCCTCAAATGAAGTAGCCAGATCGACGACACCCCCCCCCCTTTAAAACGATTGTAAGCTCGCAGCGTTGGTCTACCTTGGGGCCTCTCGTTCTATAAAGAACGATTTGGGTGCTCAAAGAGCGGTGCTTATCAAGCAGGTGCAATGATACTGTTGCTCCTTGGCTCGGTGTGGCTCGTTGTGGCTCATGGTGGATCATATGGCTAGCAGTATCATGGTGTGGTTTTTTGCAGATGCTGAATAATCAAATCAAAGATTAGTGGTACATGGGTTCATTCATTCCCAGTTTTATCGTGAATCATCCTTGATCTTTTCTCCTAAGATCTCATTCGTCCGTTCCACGAGCATTCATCAAAATTCAACCCAACATATACACTAAATCAAATGACCGCATTCCGTAGAACGTCTCTTTAAGCACTTCACTCTTTGTTTTCCAAAGTCCTGGAGGGCACATTCCTAAGAACGTCTTTAGTGGCACATTCCTTAGAACGTCTTTATTGGGCACTTTCCTAAAAATGTCTCTTTTAGGTACACTATTCGGCGATGCTACACACAATGTTTAGGATAATGTGTTACAGAAAACACTTATTCCTACCATCTCCTTGGACAGGACACCATATTGCCCAAGGAGGAAATCCCAGAACACGAATAGCGACCTTTTTTTGGGAACATATCCCCTTCAAGGATTCAACCTTCTGTTGAGCCTTGGATCTAATCGTTCTTGCCCAACACGCTGAGCGGGGGCAAGACGCAAATCATCAAGATGGATAACAGTATCCAATCCCTCCTTATTTACCAAATAAGTTGTAGGTCCCAGACGCCTCACAACTCTATTTGGTCCTACCCAGGTTTGACCAAACCGGGCACGACACGCCTCGCTGTTCCGACACAACACCCAGTCATCAACATTGAACTCCACAGGGTAAGTTTCACGTTGAGGAAACAAATTCCTTTGAAAAACTACCCTGCGTTCGTTTGCCCTAGCAATCCGCTGTTCCCTCACAGCAGGTGAATTTGCAGGGACTTCCTCGACAACTGCACGCGCCTGTTGTGCAGGAGTTGCCCATTCTCCGGAACGTGGCAACTCATACCCTAACAACAAATAACTCGGAGTGAAATTCGTAGAAGAATTCATCCGAGTCCTCAAATCGAACAACATCTCAGGAAGAACTACATCCCATGTATTCTTCCTTTTCGACAACAACCTAGCCCGGAACCATTTCTTTATTTCCTGGGCTCTCCGTTCAACAGGGTTAGCCTGTTGATGGTGCACAGGCGAAAACTTAACCTCGATGTGATTAATCTCACAGAACCTTTCCCAATCTCGACTACGAAACTGTGCACCGTTATCACTAATTACCTGCTCAGGAAAACCCCATCTGAGACAGATAAATTCTCGGAAAAACTTCACAACCGTTTTTGCATCAGCATCCTTAGTGGGGAGCGCCTCGACCCACTTACTGAAGCAATCCACTGCGACCAACAAAAACCTATTTCCATCCTTACTCGTAGGGTATGGTCCCATCACATCAATCGACACCATTTGCCAGGGGCGGTTCGGCTCGTTTGGTCTCAAACCAGCCCTTGGCTGTGGCGGCGCCCTCTTGGTGGTCGCACACACCAAACACTCCTGAACGAACTTCCCAATGTATTTATTCATCTTCGGCCAAAAGAACGACGCTGAAATCTGCCTATAAGTTTCATCTCGACCTGGATGTCCTGTATCATCATGGAACCTGGAAATAACCTCCTGCCATACTCCTCGTGGAATCACCAACCTCTTTTGCTTACCATCCGCTGGACAATAATAAAGAATACCCTCGTTCGTAACCTCGAAATCAGCAAACAAAGTATGGTCGGCATTCTCGTCCGCAGCATTCTCCATAATCCTTCGAACAAACCGACGAACACCCTTACTCGCCTGCTGTGCTTCCTTCATCCTATGGAAGAAAGTTACCATCTGGTTACACAAAGGACCCCTAAACTTCTTTTCAACGAAATCAAAACCTACAACATCCCTCTTCAGCATATTCAGGACCACCGGTCTCTCAGAATCCTGCTGAATTTCCACCTTCGGATGGGGGAACATCATCCTCTCCAACTCCTTCGCAGTATCTATACCCGACTCGACAGCTACCGGATTTCGACTAAGGAAGTCAGGAAGTTGATTCAACTTCCCAGGGACATGTTCCACTTGGAAATCATATTCCTGAAGCAGAAGTGACCACCTAGTCAACTTTGCTTTGTCATCCTTATATCTATCCAACCACAACAACGCAGAACTATCGGTATACAATTTAAAACGACCATCCTGTAAATAATGCCGATACTTCTTAACTGCCCAAACAACTGACAAACACTCGATTTCGTTGATGTGATACTTCCGCTCAGTATCAGTCAACTTTGCACTACAATAAGCGATGATGTCACGACCTCCATCTTGCCTCTCCTGGAACAAAACCGCCCCTAAACCAATATGACTAGCATCCGTCTGCAAGCAATATGATCTCTCCGGGTCCGGTCTACACAACATAAGCGGTCGGGACACCAAATCCTTAATCTCCGTGAACGCCTTCTCTGCTTCCGGTGACCATTTGAATCTCTTCGTTTTATCGATCAAATCAGTTAAGGGAGCTGCCACATCGGCAAAATGAGGAATAAACTCTCTTAGACATCCTGCTGTGCCTATGAAACCCCTTAACTGCTTGATCGACTTTGGAGGAGGGAAATTCTTAACATTAGGAATATGAGCCTCCTGCGGGAAATTCCCTTCCTTCGTCACTACCCTTCCAAGATACTCCAACTTATCCTTTGCAAATTGACACTTCCCAAGTAGCACACTCATATTGGGCCGATATTGGACCAATATAGATGAAAAATTGGCGCAATATCGAGAAATCAAGTAGGCACAATATTGGATCCAAACATTCAACATGCTATTGTAGATCGATATTGATTCGATGTTTCATAAAAAGATTGTTAAATCATTCAACAAAATATCTGAAATAATATTGATTTATAATCATCCTACAATATTGATTTGTTGATATGAAAAAAACAATGAAGTGCGTTGATTGAGAATCATTCATCATCTCTATATATGTAACTGATGGCTCATCGATATTGACCAACAATATAGTAGGATGAAGATGAGCAATATTCTTGGCATCACCACGTAGTGATATATTATAAATATTGACACCAAATATAGATCAATAATGAGAAATAATCTTGTTATTGCATTCATGACTGATGTTGAGACTAATTGAAAAAAAAAATATCGACACATATTCAAAAGAATGCTTCAAATTATATCAGTATCTTATATTCATACTATATAGTAACTCAGACATTGGGTAGGAATATGGACGGGTTATTTATTAACAATATCTCAAACATATCGCCAAGAAATATATATTCCGTATGAAATATCGGTATGCTTAGGTATTGATGGATGATATTCATGTTTCTATCAATCAAACGTTGATACAATATCTATCCATAATATTAACAGGAGATTCAAAACAAATATATACACATATTGAACAGTATGCTTGGAACAGAATCAATATGAAATATTCATAAAATATAGTTATGCGGATATTGGTTGAGAATATGTGGTGATCATTGAAAATTGATATTCAAGATATATTTAAGGAATATATAAATATTATATCCAACATCAATATGCTGGGATGATAGATGATCATATATGGAATAATGTCGTATTCGAAAGTTTATGGAACAATGATATTCCAATGTGGGGAGTGAATTGAAAAAAAATATTGACAAATATCAAAAATAAAGCTCAGAGCTATATCGAGAACTTATATATAGACAATATAGTTGAATAGATATTGTGATATATCTACAAAAACATATATCTTTCATATTGAACATCAGTATAATGTGATATTGATGGATCCCATTGAATAATGTCATAACTGGAAGTTGATACGAGATAGATAATGAATGAAAGTAGTATATTGATTACAAATATTGACACATATTTAAGATAATGTCGGAAATTATATCGATGGCCAATATTATTACATATATGTATGTGGATATTGGCGAATAATATCTAGTAGCTATTGAGAAAGAAGTCTACAGAAATATCTACAAACAATATCTATAACATATTGAACAGCGCCTTTTCAGGATATTGATAAATCATATTGATCATTCTCACACTTTGAAGTTGATACAACATTCATTTTCAATGCGCGAAAAATGTCGAAGTGAAATATACCTATATATTCAAAATATTGCCCTAAATTATATCTAAGGTAGATATTCACACAATATCATCATCCAGATATTGAATGAGGATATAGAGTGGTTATCCAGGAACAATCTCCACAATATATCTTCAAAAAATTGTTATTTTATATTGAACATTCACGATGATACGATATTAATGAATCATCACGATCAATCTCTCATTTATAAGTTGATACACCTTCGATTCTGAATGTACCGGATACATTGAAAACAAATATTGACACATATTCAAGTAATGCCAGAAACCATATCGATGGCATATATTCTTACAATATATATATACATATATGTAGATATTATCAGAAAATATCTAGTAGCATTTGAAAACGAATTTTCCAGAAACATCTACAAACAATATCTGCAACATATTGAACAGCACTTCACAAGAATATTGATTATTTTCACTTTTCAAAGTTGATACAATATTTATTTCCAGTATTGGTAAAACGTTGAAGGGAAATTTACATTTATACAGTCTGTCCAAGATAAGGTTGAACAGCATGTGGATCTCGAAAACGGTAAGAGATACGAAATCGGTTAAATGGGGAAAAAGTTGCGCATTCGGAGGCTCATATCAAGAGCCTTCGGAAATTTTGAAAATTATTTTTAGTTTTTGAGTTATATCGAAAAAAGTGAATTCTTGGAATTTCTATTTTATTTTTTTTCTCCGTTATTATTAGAGATACAGCAAAACTAAGAATACTTTTTTATAGCAACTTTTGATGACGGTCAACGTGGTGATACCGATTTTTTCATGCGACGTTTCGTATTCGTGGAACCATCATCAACTTTTGTTTTTTGAATACGGTCCTGATAATTTTTTCACAGATTCTAAGAGGTTTTTTTATTCTAAATTCAATCATGTATTATACAAGGTGGTTCATTTATGTTTCGACCTATTTCCATCCATCATCAATGTTTTTTCGAAACTCCAAAGGAAAAATGCCATCAGCATGGTCACTTATCATGGTAGCTTCGATAGAAAAAATACACATTACCCAGATAACACAGGATATCCTATGGATATCCTTCTCAAGTCCATTTCAGGTCGGGATATCCTGGGACATGAAATGGATATCCATAGGATATCCGTCAGAGGATATCAAATGGATATTCTGATGCGGATCACCTATGGACGTCCATAAGATGTTCGTTTAGCGAACAAAAATTGTTAATTGAGAATGGTTCAAAACAATACGAATCATCACAAATATCACATGCAAATCACATGTTTATTAGAAATTCAAAGGTAGTTTTCCATCATATAACTATTGTTATGTAGGTATAATATGTTTATAGCCACAATTAAGAAATCCGATGCAAATATGAATTCATATAAATAACAACACCACAGTTTGGAATTTTTCTCTGTTGTTCAATGTTTTCGTACAAAAATATACAATCACTCGAAAATAGCTCTCATATATTTACTTTTTTGTGGTCTTCAGATGGACATCCATGAGATATTCATCCATGGATTTATAGCGGATATCCATCAGAAGATATCTTATGGATAGCCATAAGATATCCAAAGAAAACATAAAATCATATTTATGTCAAAATAACTTTTGTTCTTCAACATTTTCGCACAAAAATATGATTTTTCAGAAATAACTTGTATCTCCATTTTTTTCCCTGGGATTGAGATGGAGATCCATGAGAAGATATATTCGCATCCCTGAATTCAAAACTGGGTAGGTATTTTCCCAATGGATAGTAATAAAATATTCTGAAGCAATAAAATATAAATCAATATGGCATTCGCGTGAATGACAAATTTTCCAAAAGAAAGATGGAAAAATCTAAGTGAATCTAATTCTTGAATTCACCTTAACAGCATTTCGGAAAATAGCTTCATTGTTGCGCTAGGGATAACGCGATTCAAATCCGGCCACCTCGCCTCCTCTATTTATCTCTCAAAAGATTGAATTCAATTCGAATTAACCTCTATGGCTAGAATCGTTCTGATTGGTCTAAAAATGCATCCATGTCGAAAGTCATGGTAAATTGAATTCTTTCATGAGGTATGAGCTAAAGCTTAAGGTGGTTCACTCCTATAACTTTTTCATTATTGTAGGTAGTAAAACGTCAATTGGGGTCATGAATTATAGTTCATTTTATATTATTCGACATATCTACTTGCTTTACCGCACTTTTGGTTTAACCGAGGATGGCATTTTCAAACGGGACACCCTGTATTTTATTCCATAATCGGTTAAGGATTATCATAACGAATTCAACGATACTGTGTTTAATAGGATTTCTACAAACGATTAGAAAGATATTCACATTTCCATATCCTCAATGAGCATATGAAAACTTCGAATGCCATATCTTCGTAATCGTTTGAAATAACCCTATCCAATCCGGTACCGTTGAATTCGTTATAATAGTTCCTAATTCATTATGGAATAATATACATGGTGTTCTATATTGTTAAGGATATTTAGTAAATATCCCTCAAAAATATCTCATGGATATTTGTGAACAATATCTTATGGATATCCCTGAAAAATGTCTTATGGATATTTGTGAACAATATCTTATGGATATCCCTGAAAAATGTCTTATGGATGTCCCTGAAGGATATCCTATAGAAGTCCAACTCCTTCCACTCGGCACGTCCATTGGACGTCCATAAGATATACATCGGATATCACTGGATATTCTCTGGATATCCCAAATATCCTGAATGGACGTCCAATGGATGTCCATCGAATGTCCGTGTGTTGACTGGGTATTGTTCACGAGAAAATGAACATTTATACATTACAGCGAGACACCAACACCGTTTCGGCTTTAATATGTGGGTTGCAATATTTGGTACACGAATTATTGTTCCTTCTATTTACCATGAAACACAGACTTCCGAACGTTATAGAAATTCTCTTGAGAATCATCTTGAGGAAGCTCTGGATGATTTACCGATTGCGGAAGTTCAGAACTCTGTTGGTTTCAACAAGATGGCGCTCCGGTACAGAATTCCAGAGAAGTCCGTGCGTTTTTATCCCTTGGCCGGCGCGGTCGCCTGATTTAACACAGCTGGATTTTTTCTTGGGGGATATATCAAACTTTGTACACGCAAATTACTTTGAGGATGAAGAAGAACTAAGGGACAGTGTCTTCGAAGCATTCAATAGAATAACCCCAGAAATGCTTAGCAATGTCTTAGAAACAACTGTGAGAAGAGGATATCTTTGTTCAGAAAATAATGGTTATCATTTTGAACATTTGTTATGAATGTCTCTGTAGGTATTGTCAAAGTTAAGTTGTTAAAGTAATTCGTGTAAGAATTCATCAACAATTTTAAACGCTGCATTGATCGAATGATGTAGTGAAATATTTTTTATTCACTTTTCAGTATTGAATAACTAATCCATCAAGTTTGACACTAAATGATAAGAAATGAGTGGAACTGATGGCTTTTTTTCTTTTGGAAGTTCGAAAAAACATTGATGATAGATAGAAATAGATCGAAACACATTCGAATCACCTTGTATAGTACATTGTTGAATTCAGAATAAAAAAACCTTGCAGAATCTGTGAAAAAATTATCAGGACCGTATTTAAAAAACAAAAGTTGATGATGGTTCCACGAATACGAAACGCCGCATAAAAAAATCGGTATCACCACGTTAAACCTCATCAAAAGATCAAAAGTTGCAATGAAAAAGTATTTTCAGTTTTTCTGTATCTCTGATAATAGCGGAGAAAAAAATAAAATAAAAATTCCAAAAATTCACTTTTTTCGATATAACTCAAAAACTAAAAATAATTTTCAAAATTTTCGAAGGCTCTTGATATGAGCCTCCGAATGCGCAACTTTTTCCCCATTTAAGCGACTTCGTATCTTCTACCGTTTCCGAGATCCCCATGCTGTTCAACCTTATCTTGGACAGACTGTATACACAATATCGTCAGAAATTATATCGAATGCTCATATCCATACAATATAAGTATTTAGATATTGAATGAGGATAAAGAGATCTATCTGCACAATATGTCTACAAAAAATCTATTCCATATTGACCATCACGATGATCAGATATTGAAGAATTATATCGACCAATCGCTCATTTATATGTTGATTCATTTTCGAATCTGAATGTTAGGGATATATTATCTAGAATGAATATTGCAACATATTCGAAATGGAGTCTGAAATCATATCCATTGCTAATATCCGTTCAATATCAAAAGACAATTTGAGTTGAAATTGGGTGACAGTATGGAGTTTTTTATCACTTGGAGCGCACGAAGTATATCTTCCTAATAGTTTCACGAGATATATTTATTTCATATTAAACATCACTATGCATAGTCATTGATGACACATATTCATGAATCTTCAACTGGAATGTTGTCACAACGTTGACTTTTAATATCAGCATTAGACTAGAGATAATAATCGGCACATACAGGGTGGCCCACGGTCGATGGTACCTTAGACGTATACGGAAAACGGTACATTGGATTATCCTGAAAATTCGGTTACTATAATAAGCGTTTGTGATCTAACGATTCAAAATATTTTCAGAGATGCAGCGTTGCCACCTTTACCAAAGAGTAGCATCATCTTTGTTATTTCAAATGGAACACCCTGTATTTCATTGCGTTTTTAAATTCTTCCCGAAGAGCTGATTTCATCAATGTATCACACTGTTCAAAATCGAGATTTTTCAATTTCAGGAATTTTTTGTGTCGAAACTATTCATTATCGATCAAAACGGATTACATGTCCCTATCTCAACTTTTGATTCACTATCTACTGACATTTAATTGGAACAGATACAGGGTGATCAAAATTCTGAATCTTGGACCATCCTGCATTTTTTCCAATTAAATGTCGGTAGATAGTTGATCAAAAGTTGAAATAGGGACATGTAAGCCGTTTTGACCAATGATGAATAGTTTCGACACAAAAAAATCCTAAAGTTGAAAAATCTCGATTTTGAACACCCTATATCTCTGTAATAATTCCCGCTAGACCCCAAGTGTGATGCATTGATGAAATCAGCTTTTCGGGAAGAATCTTAAAACGCAATAAAATACAGGGTGTTCTATTTGAAGTAACAAAGATGATGCTACTTTTTGGTAAAAGTGGCAACGCTGCTTCGCTGAAAATAATTTGAATCGTTAGATCACAAACGCTTATTGAAGTAACCAAATTTTCAAGATAATCCGATGTACCGTTTTCCATATACGTCTAAGGTACCATCGACCGTGGGCCACCCTGTATACAGAATAATATCGATCAATCATACACATACCATTCAGCTATACACAGAGATTATGATATTGAATCACCATCGAAATTCAATCTTCTCAGTATACCTATATCTTAAGAAGATATTCATTCCATGTTGAACATCACTATGCTGGGAATATTGATAGATCATATGGATCACTCTCGCATTTGAATAATGAAATGATATTGATGTTCAATATTGCGAATTTGTTTGTAAATTGATATTGAAATTCAACCAGAATAATCCTCAAAATTTATATCGATGGTTTATACCTATTCATATAGATATCGAGTGAGAATATGGTATTGGCAATTGAGATTCAAACTCCTTAATACATATACATACATATAATATTTGTTTCATATTGAACATCACTAAGCTGGCATATTATTTGATCAAATTAATCAATGTCTCATTCAACCGTTTATACAACAATGATTTTCAGTGTTGTGAATATATTGAAAAGATATGTTGACATTTTGTATCGAGGAGGATGCCTGAAATTATATCGAAAGCTTATATACATATACAATATAATTATGTAGATATTGAGTTAGAAATGGATATTTCCAGAAGTCTACGAAATAAGACTGATTTCACATTGAATGCTACAATGTATATCGATTAACCTCACATACTGGAAAGTTTATGAGATAATATTCGATATCGAACCTATCTAAAAACGGCAATATCTCGAAATGGGGAACCCTTTGTATGATAGTATATACAGTGGAATATATTCAATATCAACTTTTCAGATATACGTCGGTGTGTTTAATAAAATAAAAAAATAATATCTCGAATTCTTATATAGAGAAATATTCAAAAATTTATTTTCTTCCCATTCATTATGTCATTCTGGAGGCCTGGACTTCCCCCATCTCTATCTGCTGCTTGCGCCAAGCAAGAACGAACATGCCTTAGGATGTCGTTCTCGCAGGCAGTAGGAATCACTACTCTTGTAGCGTCTGAAAATGTCGTATTTACTATAAGCTGAGTGATTCAACTCTTTTTTTGTGAAAATTGTAGTGAAGGGCAATCGAGAGGGCAATGAATTTCCATTATTTTATATAGGTATTATGTTTGGTTGGCCGGTTCCCGTGTTACCCTATACATATTCAAGAATGAAAAATTTTGAAATAATCCCCTCTTCGAATTAGTTTTGTCACGTTTTTAAATCAGATTTTATATACAGGGTGTTTCATTGGGAAAGGAGAATAATTCAACTGTGGATAGGGGTCACTGGGGTGATTTAAAAAAACCCATGGTTAATGGATCTTCGACTTCTTATAACCGAGATACAGGATGTTTCATCAATTTTGTCCATATCTTCCTTGTCTCATAACTTTCCAACCAACCTGTATATATTTTCAAAAATTGTTACACTTGCTCAATCTACCCTGTGGAATTGATTGAGGCAACAACAAAAGATAAAATCCAGGTCCGGCTTCACTTAAAATTCACAAATTCTTTCTGCCAGAAAACAACACCCTATACATTCGAATTTCTCTTTTTTTTTGCCATATCTGAAAATAACATCAAAATTTCTATTCAACGATGTGCTTTTCATTCGTGAACAGACGATTTCAACTATTCATATTATGTGCTCAAAATATTATTTTTGCTCATTTTGGGGTACAAACTTGGAATCAGACGAGATTTATTAATTTTATTACTTCCTATTCAGTATACGTGAGTATTACATTTAGAAGGAGTATTTCATATGGTTCTTTGTTCCAGACTTAGTTGCAGGTCCGTCATCAAAACTATACAGGGCTTTTCACGATAAGCATTGATTAGATGTTTCTGGCAAACCAGGCAACGGATAAATGAATAGTTAAAATCGTCTGTGCACGAATGAAAAGCATATCGTTGAATAGAAATCTCGATGTTCTTTTCAGATATGGCAAAAAAAATGAGAAATTCGAATGTATAGGGTGTTGTTTTCTGGCAGAAAGAATTTGTGAATTTTAAGTGAAGCCGGACCTGGATTTTATTTTTTGTTGTTGCCTCAATCAATTCCACAGGGTAGATTGAGCAAGTGTACCAATTTTTGAAGATATATACAGGTTGGTTTGAAAGTTATGAGACAATGAAGATATGGACAAAATTGATGAAACATCCTGTATCTCGGTTATAAGAAGACGAAGACCCATCAACCATGGGTTTTATGAAATCACCTCAGTGACCCCTATCCATAGTTGAATTATTTACCTTCCCCAATGAAACACCCTGTATAGAACTTGACGATCGAGCTCAAAAGCACTATTGCTCCACCCTGGATCTGTTCCAATTAAATATCAGTAAATAGTAAATCGATTGCTAAATCATAGATTAACGGAAGAGTCATTAATCTATGGTTAAATTAAGGACATGTAAGCCGTTTCGAACAATAATGAATAGTTTCGACACAAAAAAATCCAGAAATTGAAAAATCTAGATTTCGAACACCCTATACCTCTGTAATCATTTTCGCTGGACCTCAAGTGTTATGCATTTTTAAAACCAGCCTCCCACGGAAAATATATAAATGCGAAAATATACAGGGTGTCCTATTCAAAAAAACACATAATCGGCCGATATATCTTGGAATGCTAACACCCTATAGATTTGAAAATAATTTTAGGTGACAGTTATCATGGAACATTATAATTTATAATTATTGTATTTGAATTTTTTCTATACTGAGTGTTTCCTAACTTGGGGCGATCAATGAAATGGATGATGGAGACGGAAAAACAAAACGAAATGAAAGGATACATTTTTGTCGAAAAAAATCATTTTGGAAGATATTGAGCTTCAAAGTTTGCCTGAAACTCTTGTAAATCATTGATAAAAGGTTAATATCCCAATTCAAGCGTTAATTTGCTTTCTGCGAGATCACAAGCACCGGAAGTACCAATGACTTTTGCAATATTGCCGGACGTTCAAAAATAGTTGAAAGATGAATTATGGTGTAAGCGCACATTTTTTGACAAAATTTCAGAACAAATTTTTTCTGTCTCATAGAACACCGCATTCCATTTATCGCCCCAACTTCGGAAACACCCTGTATATCTGACGTTTGGCTAATATCGAAGAAGAACATACTATCGCTTCACCCTGTTTAGGTAAGTACATATTATCCCATTTTCTATGATTTTCATAGATATCTCAGTTGTATTTGGATATACAGCGTTGCGGTTTTCACAATACTGTACTATTTTAAAAAACCTGAGTCCAACTATACATGAACATACTAATGTCTCATTTGAAAAGAATGTATGTTGGCTCCATTTTCTGAACAATACTCATTTATGGACGTCAAATAAATACGCCAGTGTATTCTACGTAAGAAAAGCAGAACTGTGAGAATTCTGTTTGCGGCCAGTGGCCGATCAAGGAAGCGGTAAAGGGAGAGATTATCCCTTGAGCCTCGTTGAAGATTGATATAAGAGAAGTGTATAGAAATCGGCCAGTGCTGTAACTTCTGAATCAATCGTGATAGGATTTCGAAATTTCGTGGGTAGCAACTAGGTATACCAAATTAATCATTTATTGATAAAATCACTTCCGTTTCAACCGGAATCAACCTCAACTTTTTATGTTTGAATAGGAAACCCTGTATATTCTTTTATATTCATCTTGGATTTCCTGTATATACGTAAAAAATTTGTATCAAAGTTGGGCCAACAGGGCCAACATAAATAATTTAGTAATGTGAAAACCGCAACTCTCTATCTCCAAAGACAACTGAGAAAATCATCGATAATGTCACACATTGTATACCTACCCCGAGATCTTGGTACCTATATTGAAGTTTCATCATCGAACAATACTCATATGTTTCAAAAATCGCATTACCGTTATTAATAAAGCATCTGTACTTAGGTAGGTATGTAGGTACAATATTTTGCCAAATCTAGGAATCCTATATTATACCATCATCATTCCCCAATATTGTACCAATAACTTCTCAACAATATTGTTTCGATATCGTGCTGGAAGGAGACAACTGAGAAAATCATCGATAATAGAACACATTGTATATACCTACCCCGAGATCAAGGTACCTATTGAAGTTTCATCATCTAACAATACTCATATGTTTTGAAAATCGCATTACCGTTATCAATAAAGCATCTTCTATACTTAGGTATGTAGGTACAATATTTTGCCAAATCTAGGGATCCTATATTATACCATCATTATTCTCCAATATTGTACCAATAACTTCTCAACATTATTGTTTCGATATCTTGCTGAAATGAGACAACTGAGAAAATCATCGACAATGGAACACATTGTATATACCTACCCCGAGATCTAGGTACCTATTGAAGTTTCATCATCTAACAATACTCATTATGTTTCGAAAATCGCATTATCGTTATTAATAAAGCATCTTCAATACTTAGGTATGTAGGTACAATATTTTGCCAAATCTAGGGATCCTATATTATTCCATCATTATTTCCCAATATTGTACCAATAACTTCTCAACAATATTGTTTCGATATCGTGCTGAAATGAGTAGGTACACATTGTGTGTGCTGCTGGATAACTTATGGCGAACACTGATGTGTACGTAACAAAAAAGTATCTACGATTTTACTTAGGTACATGGACTTTAGTACTCGAATGATATCAATAGGTTAACTTATACTTGTTACATAGTAAGTAGGTAAAAACATTTTTCTGACTGAACTACCAAACTGCACGAGGGCATAGAGGGGTCGAAACAATTTTTGGATTTTGCAGCATCAGCACATGGTATGGCAAGGAAGAACATAATCAAAATTGTATCAAAGTTGAACTAGTATCAATAATTGGGATAAGTAATTTTACCTTATTATTTTTTGCACCACTGTTATAATATACCACTCGCGATCCACGCCACACGCTTGAAGACTCTATGAGACAACTGAAAGAACTGAGCTAGTTAGTGTCAAGCAAAGATAGTCACTCTATGACCTGAGGTATTTGCCCGACAGTGTTGTCGGGTGTACTAGTAGACACGTTATACTAGAAACATACATTTCTTGTTCAGACGAGAATATCAGAATAATGTGAAAAAACTGGAATGCCTACCTAGGTGTATCTTGAATTGAAATTCCACAATAAATAAAATCATTTGTTTGATGTAATATTTGTGCACAAGTTCAGAATCCCCAAGTGATATGGAGGAAGCAACACAAAATGCACTATTCTCTTATTCATCCATTCATAATTTCGTTTCATTTCATAACTTGTGTTGAAATGAACATTTCATCACCAATTATGTATTATTCCACTTTGCGCATTTGTTTATACAGTGTGTCCCACTTACCATGCTCACGATGGGTATCTTTTTAACGGTGAGAGATACGAGGTCGGTTAAATTACACCAAATGTGGAGTTTGTCAAGGCCAACTATAATGTGAAAAAATATTTTGATAAAATCTATTCGTTTTTGTTTTATACGCAAAAAACAAATTTTGATCATTTTCATGTCTCCTCCGTAACTTCTTTATTCATGAAAATATTCAGATAGGAATTTCACATTCTCATGGGAGTTTTTCGAAGTGAATTCGAAAAAAATATGATAACTCTTCTAGAATTTGAGATATCAGCACCAACTTTAGTTGTTCAAATGAAGCTCATAGCTCACTATGACTTAGTTACAAATAACTTTTTTTCCTCTTACAGATGACATGGCGCAGTTATAGTTTTGTGTTGATAACAACGGAGTTATCGTCATTTATACAAAAACATAAACTTATTTGGAAGCCGCCATCTTGAATTTACAAATTTTAACAAAAATATCATGATCGTCGACCTCAAAAACCCCCATTTGCCAATTTTGAATGGAATGGGACCAAATCTTGCCCGCCATCTTGGAGCAGCCATTTTTTTAGAATTATTTCCATATCCATTCACTAATCAATGCATATTGTTACATAGAAACAAAGCGTATGGTCAAATTCAGACGTTCGTTCAGAACTACGCAAAAAATAATCGCATCGAATACAATTCGAACTTTGAAATCTTCAAGATTATGCATCTTAAACTTTCTGCACAATTAAAAATAATCGTGTCCGTTCAACATAATAATCCTTTCGCATCGTGATCGGATTATTTCAACTGTTAAACTGATACTCTTCGTAATTATATGCAACAAGAGTTATCGATGTTTAGCCCTAATCTTTTGAAGTACTTATAGTATTATAGTATTACTACTGAAAATACTAGATTTAGTGACAAAACCAAGATGGCAACAGTGGTGACTAGTCTTGTCGTTCACGGTAACACTCGAACGTGCTCAAGAAAGCTCTTATATTGAGAATTCATCATTGAATTGATATTAGGTGTTTGATATGGTACACATATATGAAATCTAGAAGGTGACTTCACTATATTGAACTAATCTTCATTTCTCAATATTGCTCCATTAGCATCATGTTGATAGTATCTAGAGATTACGCCTCAATATTATATCAATATAACTGACTGAACTCAAGATGGATAATATCGCTTGCACATTGTGATGACAACATCGAATTGATATTGGGATCTGATTATGGTACAAATATATAGAATCAGGAAGTTGGATTCACAATATTGAACACAATGATTATTTGCAATATGATGATCATATTCATTTAACAATATTGCTCTTTCATCATCTTGATGATAGTTGCAAGAGATTAGAACACAATATTGTATACATAAAGTTTACTGAAATATGCATAGGTAATATTGCTCTAATATTGAGATTTCATCATTGAATTGACCTTGGGTTTTTGATATGGTTAACATGAATGGAAACAAAAAGTAAACCTCACGATATTGATCCTAATAGTTATTTCCAATATCGAATTATCTTCATTCCTATTTATGGATGATATTATTGCTTGCACATTGTGATCACAGCATCGAATAAATATTGGGATCTGGTTATGGTACAAATATATGGAATCAGGAAGTCGGTTTCACAATATTGAACATAATGATATTTCGCAATATCTAAATCATCTGCATTTCTCAATATTGCTGCAACCTCATCCTGATGAAATCCACTAGAACAATATCGCTGGGATATTGGGATTTGATCATTGAATCCATATAGAGTTTGTGATATGGTACACATATATGGAATAAATTGATCGACCTCACGATATCCAACGTGATGATTCTTTGCAATATCGAGGTCATCTCTATTTCCCAATATTGCTTCATTATTCACAGATGATGATGTCATAAGAATACAACTCTTTATTGTTTACATATAATTTACCAATATCCACACAAACAATATTGGTGGAATATTGGGATGTCATCATTGAATAGCAGTTTTGTATTCGATATGGAATACATATATGAAATCAAGAAGTCCACGTGACGATATTGAACCTGATGTTTTATTGCAATATCCTCCAAGATACATTCTATCGATATAGGTTACATATCCAGTTGTAATATGAACTGATATCAGGCAATCAATATATCTATCATGAAGATTTATCAATGTCGAGACATAAATCTTCAGGATATAGGAGGAATATAGATTTCATCACATATGTCATTATGAATATCGATACAATGTAGGATTCTCAAGATCCTGAAAAATGTAAGCCTATCAACATTGTATTCATATTGATCCGTCCAGCTCATTTATTCAATATCGTTACAATATCGTCCGACCGATTTACGATATTCAAATATTGGGCCAATGCAGAGCCGATTTGCAGCCGATATTCTGTGCTACTGGGGTTTGAGGGAGACACTGACAACCCGTGTGCCCTCAACCTTTCAAACACCAACCTCAGATGATCGAGATGTTCCTCTAAATCATTTGAATAAATGATTATATCATCGAGATATACCTTGCAAAATTTATCGACATATCCTGCTAACACCGACGAAGTCAACTTTTGAAACGCTGCAGGACCATTCTTCAACCCAAACGCCATCAACCGGAACTCGTACACCGACCCATCAGGACCTCCAAATGCAGTGTACTTCCGACTCGCTGGATCCAACAAAACCTGCCGAAAACCATTCCTCAAATCTAGTGACGTGAAAATGGAAGCTTTGCCCATTTCACGCACTGTCTCAGTAATAGGAGGTTAATGTGGTGCCTCAGTGACAATCACTTGATTTATCCTCCTATAATCCACACAAAACCTCAACTTTCCATTTTTCTTGGGGATTAAAACCACTGGACTACAATAAGGCGAATTACTCCTATTAATAACTCCAGCCTCCAACAACTTCCGGATCTCCTCGTGAATAATCTGCTTCCTCTCATCTGACATCTTAATATATTATCTATTCTGCCGGTGTAACCCTACTTTTATATAAATGAAAGATAGGAACTGTGCAGACGGCAGCTCTTCATCAGCAGGCAGTCATAGGTTCATTTTATTCAAGTAACATGTTGTATTATCAGTGATCAAAAAGGAAAAGAAAATAGTAAGGGCGCCACTCAACTTTTTTATAGAAGAATTCAGAATTATCTGGAAAATTGAGCAACCAAATAATAACTTACCTAGATGATATGCTCTATGATAGACATTCCTCTGCAGATGTTGTAAGTTCAAGAGTGTCAAGGGTCAGATTAACAAATGAACAAAAAAACAAGTTCCAATAATAAAACTATTTAATAATTCACTTGGAGAATGTAGGACTCAATTCAACATGACACATCCATATTATATAAGACAAATTTGAAAGTGGTAAATTGGAAAATAATCAAATATTTGCTCAAAGATATTTAAATTCAATAAATTCATAAATCAATAATATTAGAGTTATGATCTCTTCTCTATGGATGCTTTTATAGTCATAGCTGTGTATAAGAAGGTAAATGGATATGTGACTTATTATATCCGCCAGCGCATGGTACCATGGGTTGGGTAAAAGATATGATAATATTTGAAGTGAAATTCAAAGTTAAGGAGCTATGAAATATAAACCGCAATCCTATACATTCATATACCTGTCAGAAAACATCATAAGCAATGTAAAATAAAAACAAAATAAACCCTCATGTCTATAAAAACCTGAATGTGGTGATAGATCCTACGTCACCAAGTGAAATTTTCCATCCAGCATCAGGACAGCAGCAGAGCCTTCAGCAGTCCTTGTCGAGACAGCCACAGTAGGAATTCTGGTAGACATTTTCTGCCATGGACAACAGCTTCACCATCATGGGCCTGCCAACAGGCATCCCAATAGAATAACCAGAAATCACTGGTCCGGCAGCAGGAAGTACAGCATTCATAATTGAACTTGGGTGGAAACAGGAGATGAACCAAAGGGTGTTGTAGTGAAGTCCAAAGTCATCCAGCAGATCAGAGAAGAGCATTTCCAGTTGGTATTCCGGAAGTGTAGATGCCAACAAACCCGGGAAGAATACAGAAATGATAGCGTCCAGGTAGGACTTTAGGTAGGACTCCCGGTAGGACTTCCGGTAGGACCCTAAAAATATCATTTTCTCCTGATCTTCTGGTTGGAATACACCACAGAGTGAAGAAAAGAGGAATTTAAGAGAAACTCACCTTCCATGAAGGGATGGGGTTGTTTAAAACCCGGTATGAACTACCGGCGTTCACGTGGTTGGATCCAAGAGCCAGTTCTCCAAATGCCTCCAAACCGCCAAGTCCACAAATTCAGCCTGCTATTTCGGCAGATTCCCGAGGGATCGAAATCCAGATCCAGGAATTCCTGTTGGGACCCAAGGAAGGCCTCTCGCCAGTTGCCGGTTCCAAAAAAAAACCTAACCACCAAAATGTTCGATCCGAAGAACCTCAAATCAACGGCGGAGACAGACTGCCTTTCATCTCCACGTTCTCTCCCCCTCTATTTTCATATCGAAAAATCTGGAATGTTCTAGAAGGATATCTCACATCCGTTTCTTTATGTTTAGCGGGAAATTTAAATTCAACGAATAACCATACTTGACCATTCTTTTCTGACCAATCAATTCACTTCATGTTCCATCGACAGAAACCCTAGATCATCCACCAAGTCCACATACATAAGAGGCCGCCACAGTCGTGTCGTCCTTAGATCATTCCGCACCTCGCCACAAGTGATCGAAAGCCTATGTCCAGCGACGAAGACCACCAAAGGAAAGAGAAATAATAAGAAGAAGAAGGAAATAAAATAGGAAAATAAGAACATAAGAAAATAAGAAAATAAGAAGAGATTTAGTGATGACAGATAATTGCATCATTACCCGACAACAATGACACTTGACGTTGATAACCACTGATAAATAAATAAATAAATTTGGATAATACCAAAAGCTATTTTCACACATAATCCCGAACAGAAAATATAATGAATATTTACAAGGCACACCATGCATAATTTGATCCCAAGAACTAGCTTTACACAATCCTGATGTACCTGGCAAAATTCATCGGTAACCCAGTCGATGAAGTAACAAGTGAGACTACTAGGTGAGTACTACATTTGTTTTCAATTTTAATCCTACCTTCATGTAATATAATTTTCCTTTCAGATATGATTCTCCCTCAAGCAGATCAACCGAGGACAGATCACTTTCAGAGACATGAAAACTTCAAACTAATTGAATAATGAATAAGTTAGATTTTCGAAAATAAAGGATTATCTTGACAGTGAGTCCTTCTATTATGATATTTCTCACAATCTCACATCGAAATGTACTGAACAACTGAGTATTCCGTTAGATGTAAATAGCAATTTCAAAATAAAGACTGCACTGAATTGGGAACAAGATATACATGGTGTTTGGTTTTTTACTTGAGGTAAGGAAATACTAAATTAAACAAAAAAGTACAGTAGCGGAAATTTACATGCTACATCACCTCTCTCCCAATAAAAAATTTGATCCTACACTGGATCACAATTTTATCTCTATTCTGGAATATTTTGTGGTAGTATCTGTGCGTACTAAACATCCAAAAAAGGAAAGTCATAACCGGGAAGTCTAAATCGGTAAAGGTTCAAATTTAGGGTAAGTCACAAGTTCAGATGAGTCTATTCAAAACATCCCAAAAGAGAAAAGTATTAGAATCTACTTGTCTTAATTACTTCTACTTTACATATTTATAAACTAATGAAATCCTATTACTCGTCAGCAATAGGAAATCAAACAAAAAATCATTAATTTTGGGTTTAAATCATCTACACATAGTGATCATGAAAACTTCAAAGATGATAAGTTGAGACGGAATGAAGACCTTCATATGTTCAAACATGGACGATTCCAAGTTGAATTTGGGGACGTTTTGCAAAACGAAATTCGGGGTATAAAAAATTTGATCAATTTTCATTTTTGTAGGGAGGTGAAATAGAATATATCCAATGAACCTAATCTTCAAGGTTGCATACTGCAATTGAATAATTCCAAATAAATCTTAGTGAAAAAGCAAGCTTCCACTGTGATAGTAAAACTTCAACTTTACTATTAAAACCAATTAGCTAACCGACTGAAACGTCTGAGTTAGATCCGAAATAGGGCTTTAAATCTTTTATGCACTAGCGGGCCGTAAAGTGCACTTTACCGCCCGGTTTTGCGGGCGTTAAGTCGCACTTTACCGCCCGCGGGCTCATTATGGCCCACGGGCCGTAAAGTGCACTTTACCGCCCGCTGTTCTCAGTTACCTTATATCCACATATCAATTCATGAAAAACCTATGATCATTTTCCTAGATTCTGATATATCCAGCTGTATATCATAAACTTCTTCTTTTTCCGATTCCATATCTATCGCTATTATTATTATCACTAATTTTTACTTTTCAGTCAAAGAATGACAATTCAGCTCGTTTATTGGATGTATTGCTATAGACAACAACCATCAGCTTGATTGACAACGTCAAAATTAGTTAGGTATATATACTGGGTATGCATATTGTAAAATTCTGAAGAATGAATCTTTTCTAGAGATCAAAGAGTTTTACTATTACGACAATTGCAATATTCATACGATAATTCTCATATGTAAATCATCCAAGAACATTACGCTTCTCTTGATTACTGAATTTATACGCAACAAATCAAATTCGGGGGAATATTAGTTTATCGAAATCTATAGTCATTACTTTTGAGTCAGAAAATAAACCACTAGTGCATAAAATTTTGTATGTATCACGTGCGTGAAATGCGTTTATGGCCTTGTGCGTGTAATGGCCCTCGGCTAGCGCCATCGGGCCATTATTCACGCCACAGGCCATAAACGCCTACTTTACGCCCTTGATACATAAATAACTATTATATGCCAGTCACCTGCTGGACTACCATTCTCATATTCTAGAGAATATACTAAACGCGAAACTCTGTTCCGCACAACACACAGCACATACTTAGGTGCTAATTTTGCACTGAATTTGGCAGCTGCCTCAGACAAAACCTTATTTCTGCGCCAAACCCTATCTCCTATATTGAATGAAAAATCTCTTTTTCTAAGATTATAAGCCTGTGAATTTCGCTGGTAAGCCTTATGTAATTTTTCCTTAATTTCTTTATAGATGGAGACCAACCCTGAAACATTTTCCACATACTCAGACCTATTAGGGAGGTCTAATTCAAATCCCTCTGTATCAGAAGTGTTACCATAATAGTGTCCGGAATTGGGAATATTTCTGGCAAAATTAATAAATGCTGGGGAATAATTGTGAACTTCATGAACCGAGGTGTTTATTGCAAACTGAATTTTTGACAATTCCTTGTCCCAATCTCTGTGTTCATCAACATAGCATCGTATTGCTTGTCCAACAGTTTTATTGTTTCTCTCAACAAAATTGCATTGGGCTGAGTAACGAGGCGTGAACCAAATTTTAACCTTGTAAGCATCAGTCAATTTTTTAAATACCTTTCCTGCAAATTGAGTTCCATTATCTGCAATAATGAACTGAGGTACGCCATACACCAAAAATACCTGGTTTTCCAAAAATTTCACTATACTGGGTGCTGTAGCATCTCGTAAAGGGCATAGAATGGTGTATTTTGAAAACCAGTCTCCAACAACTAACAAGTAAGTGAATCCACGAGGGGATCGAGGGAATGGTCCCATTAAATCAACTGCTAAAACTTGGAAAGGAAAATTTACTTTCTTTTCACAACCCATAAGACCTAAGCGTGAAGTGTTACATAATTTTTGCGACTGACATGTCTTACATGTACGAACATACCTCAAGATATCAGAGCGCATCTTGGGCCAATAATATGATTGTTGAACTCTATTAAAAGTTTTATAGTACCCAAAGTGTGAACAGGTGGGTGGATCATGACACGTTTTTATGACGTCCGGTCTTTGACATTTAGGAACTACAGTTTTCCACTCAATCTCATTGGTTGGAATTAAAGTTTTTGAAGGAATAAATTTGAACAACAAACTTCCTTGAACTTTCCACTGTGGAAACTGTTCAGGATTTTCTAAAATTTTATTTCTGAGTGAAATATACCATTTATCAGTTATGTCTTCTTTAATGTCGATCAACACAATCTCTTGGACATTGTCGGGCAACTCTGGATGGGGTATTCGGGACAAGAAATCCGCTAAAACATTTGTTGAACCAGGTTTGTGCACCAATTCAAATGTGTGCTGTCTGAGCTTCACAGCCCATCTAGCAAGTCTCCCACAAGGGTCCTTGAGGTTGTTGATCCACAAAAGACTACTGTGGTCTGTAAAAACTTTAAACTTGGTACCTTCTACATAAGGTCGAAATTTGTCTATCAAGAATATTGAACTGAGAAGTTCTCTCTCTGTCACCGTATAATTACGTTCTGCTCGAGATAGGTAACGAGACGCGTAAGCTATTATTTTCTCCTGTCCGTCAATAACTTGTGTCAAAGCACCTCCAATACCGAAATCGCTAGCATCACACTGAATTACAAACTGTTGGTCGAAATCAGGTGCACTCAATATCGGAGACGACACGAGAGCATTTTTAACCCGAATAAAGGCATCCTCCGCCTCTGGGGACCAATTTATTGGTTGCCCCTTCTTTTTCCCTTTTATAAGGCCTGAAATGGGTGCCATCAAACTAGAGAAATTTGCAATGAATCTCCGATAAAAAGAGCACATACCGATAAATCTCTTTATTTCGGTACTGGTGGTGGGACGTGGATAATTGACCATCACAGACACTTTATCTGTATCTGTACGAATTCCCTCTCTATCTATTACAAAGCCCAAATACTTAAGGGATGTCTTAAAAAATTCACACTTTTTTATATTGACTGTTAAATTTGCCTTTTCAAGGATATTCTTAACCTCAGAAAGAAGTGCTACATGTTCTGCAAAAGTTTTCGAAGTGACAATTATGTCGTCCAAATATGTAAAAATGTGTGGTTCAAATTTAGGTCCAAATAAAGCATCACAGAGCCTCTGTTGGGTCTGAGCACTATTGCACAGCCCAAACGGCATGACAGTAAATTGAAACGATCCTCTACCCGGCACACTAAACGAAGTTTTCTCTCTAGACGACTCATCAAGGGGGATTTGCCAGAAGGCTTTTCTAAGGTCTATACTGGAAATAAATTGTGCATCTCTGAGTTGGTTCAAAATTCTGTCGATGCGGGGTAGTGGATAGCTATCATGTTTTGTCAATTCGTTAAGTTTCCTACCGTCGAAACAAAATCTATATTCTCCGGATGACTTCTTTACCAAGAGTACAGGACTGTTATAGGGACTTTGAGAGGGTTCTACCACTCCTAATTTCAACATGTCATCAAGTTCACTATTTAGAATTTTTAACATATATGGAGACATAAGGTACTGCTTAATTCGAAACGGTTTTGCACAACCTGTATCAATTGTCATTTTAATTTTATCTGTAAGACCCAGACGAACTTCACTGCTTACTTCATCATATGACCTTATGACCTGTTCAGCCTGAATTTTTTCACATGGAGATAATTCTGATAGGCTACTCAGTTCGGAATTATGGGTTTCCTCGACATTATCAGAGACAACCTGTATAGAGTTGTGCGTTACGGCACTATGAACATTCCAGATCCTATTTTTGAAATCGATTCTAACCTTGAACTGGCTACAAAAATCGCTACCAAAAATTATAGAGTGAGGCAGTGAGGGCACTACAATAGTAGGAACAATCTGAGTAATGTTGTCTACACAAACTGGTAAGTCTACAACGCCCTGTACCTTTTGTTCAGTTCCGTCAACTGTTGTCACATGTTTTAGGGGAGACTTATTCCATTTTAAATTGAGTTTATTCAATAAATCCAAAGATTTTTGGCCACAAACGGAAATGTTGGCACCACTGTCCAAAAGACATACTACCTTACAATCAAAAATTTTTACTAAAATATAAGGCCTATTATCACGTGACTTATTCACGAAAAGAGGCGCAACATTTAAATTTTCCCGAGCTGTACTCCTACAAAAATTCCTAACTACATCCTTCCAATCATTCCAATCTTTAGGATCAAAAAAATTTGATTTAACCTTGACATTTGTCTTGACATCTGCATTGACTTTGACTCTTTTAAAACTTGGAGGGAACCAAGAGTCATAATACTTCACCTCCTTTATATGTTTTCCTGGCACCTTTTACAATCTTTAGAAATTACGTCAGCACAGCCACACTTAAAGCAAAATTTTTTAATAATATTGTCTTTAGCTCGACAATTTCTGAATGTGTGATTCGGTTGTAAACATTGTGACGTTTATTTGCTGCAGGATTAGCTCAGTGCAAACGAGTACGTCCAGGATTCAGGTTTATTTGATGTTTGCCAGACCAATAAAGTAATACACAGATGTTAAAATAGAAGAACGAATGTATTTCCTATTGTTCACAATAATAGTGTCGAGTATTTCATTTATCTCAAAATAAAATATGTGTACCGCGTAATCTTCTTTCTTGATCTTCCTCACTGGCCTCTCGGGGTAGGGCCTCTAGTCAGGATCATAAGTTACCTTCAGGTTTCCAGGACAGAAGGTTATCTCGTACTTGTTATTACACGTCGGTGAGATAGGATATTAAACTTCCTATCGTGGGCAGCCACGGGCGGCTGGGCGGACGGAATAATCAACTATGATATTCCACGTCGTCAAGACGTTTCAAAAACAACCCAAACACCACTGACAGGAAATTAATTCCAGAACGATATGGAATGCTTGGCAGGGGGAAAGCCTCGGGCGGCTGAGCGGGTGAAAAGAGAATTCTGTGTCTGCTGAGACACCCAGAATTCAGAACGCTGTTGAAATGAAACTAATTCCAAAGCGATGTGCAAAGCTCCACGGTGGGCAGCCTCGGGTGGCTGAGTAAAAAAAAGAATTCCGCGTTGCCGGAAGTGTACCACTATTCGTAAAAGAGTACAACAGATCGTTGCTCTGGTAAATGCTATGAAAATGATTGTTGGGCAGCCTCGGGTGGCTGGGCGGACAAAAGTGAGAATTCTGCGTCGCCAGAGACGTACCAGAAAATCACTGTTTGTGAATGATTACACGAAATTATTTTATATCGATATGTTAACAGGAAATAACTTCGGGGCAGCCTCGGGTGGCTGGACGGACAAAAGTGAGAATTCTGCGTCGCCAGAGACGTACCAGAAAATCACTGTTTGTGAATGATTACACGAAATTATTTTATATCGATATGTAAACAGGAAATAACTTCGGGGCAGCCTCGGGTGGCTGGACGGACAAAAGTGAGAATTCTGCGTCGCCAGAGACGTACCAGAAAATCACTGTTTGTGAATGATTACACGAAATTATTTTATATCGATATGTAAACAGGAAATAACTTCGGGGCAGCCTCGGGTGGCTGGACGGACAAAAGTGAGAATTCTGCGTCGCCAGAGACGTACCAGAAAATCACTGTTTGTGAATGATTACACGAAATTACTTGATATCGATATGTAAACAGGAAATAACTTCGGGGCAGCCTCGGGTGGCTGGGCGGACAAAAGTGAGAATTCTGCGTCGCCAGAGACGTACCAGAAGAATCACTATTTGTAAACGGGGCGGAGTTCCCGCAATTATTTACTTCCGAGAAGAAACCCAAGATCAACCCTTGGGCAGCCTCGGGTGGCTGGGCGGACCGAAAAGTGAATATTCCGCGTCGTCAGAAACGTACCAGAAAATCACAATTGGTAGAGTACGTGGAAAATTAGTTGATCTCCGATATATAGAACTATGATCGCTGGGTAGCCTCGGGTGGCTGGGCGGACCAAAAAGTGAATATTCCGCGTCGTCAGAAACGTACCAGAAAATCACTATTGGTAAAGTGCGTGGAAGATTATTTTATTTCCAATACAATAGAAATATAATCACTGGGCAGCCTCGGGTGGCTGGGCGGACAAAAAGTGGAAATTCTGCGTCGTCAGAAACGTACCAGAAAAATCACCATTTGTAAACGAGTGTTACGGAATTATCAAATCTCGAGAAGAAATAGGGAAATAATCGCTGGACAGTCTCGGGTGGCTGGGCGGACCAAAAAGTGAATATTCTGCGTCGTCAGAAACGTACCAGAAAATCACTATTGATAAAGTACGTGGAAGATTATTTTATTTCCAATACAATAGAAATATAATCACTGGGCAGCCTCGGGTGGCTGGGCGGACAAAAAGTGAAAATTCTGCGTCGTCAGAAACGTACCAGAAAAATCACCATTTGTAAACGAGTGTTACAGAATTATCAAATCTCGAGAAGAAATAGGGAAATAATCGCTGGACAGTCTCGGGTGGCTGGGCGGACCAAAAAGTGAATATTCTGCGTCGTCAGAAACGTACCAGAAAATCACTATTGATAAAGTACGTGGAAGATTATTTTATTTCCAATACAATAGAAATATAATCACTGGGCAGCCTCGGGTGGCTGGGCGGACAAAAAGTGAAAATTCTGCGTCGTCAGAAACGTACCAGAAAAATCACCATTTGTGAACGAGTGTCAGGGAATTATCGAATCTCGAGAAGAAATAGAGAAATGATCGCTGAACAGTCTCGGGTGGCCGGGCGGACCAAAAAGTGAATATTCTGCGTCGTCAGAAACGTACCAGAAAATCACTATTGATAAAGTACGTGGAAGATTATTTTATTTCCAATACAATAGAAATATAATCACTGGGCAGCCTCGGGTGGCTGGGCGGACAAAAAGTGAAAATTCTGCGTCGTCAGAAACGTACCAGAAAAATCACCATTTGTAAACGAGTGTTACAGAATTATCAAATCTCGAGAAGAAATAGGGAAATAATCGCTGGACAGTCTCGGGTGGCTGGGCGGACCAAAAAGTGAATATTCTGCGTCGTCAGAAACGTACCAGAAAATCACTATTGATAAAGTACGTGGAAGATTATTTCATTTCCAATACAATAGAAATATAATCACTGGGCAGCCTCGGGTGGCTGGGCGGACAAAAAGTGAAAATTCTGCGTCGTCAGAAACGTACCAGAAAATCACTATTGATAAAGTACGTGGAAGATTATTTGATCTACGAAATGTGGAAATATAATCGCTGGGTAGCCTCGGGTGGCTGGGCGGACCGAAAAGTGAAAATTCCGCGTCGTCAGAAACGTACCAGAAAATCACTTTCGCAACCTGGGGAAACGAGATGAAATGGCTAGAAATAGGACAACGTATGCGACGGCGTGTGGTAACCTATCTTCAATAGTACTTTTCAAGAGCCAAATGATCGAGTTCCGAACATTCAACGAGAAACGAATTTATTATCAGGGAAGTGAAGTCAAATAATTTTCCACGCGGTCCGGCTTATTTGCTGGCGAGCACGGCTATTCAATTTAGGCGCTTGAGATCGACTGCCGTCTGCCCGTCTCCGATCGACCGCTGTGACCAGCTTGGCTCTCGCCGTCGCCGCGTCCCCTCTCTTCTGCGGCGTAGCGACTTTGCACGATTGAAATGAAACGGGACTTCGTTCCGTCGGTCGACTGGTACAGGGTGTTATTTAAAAAAAAGATAGTTGATTCCAGATTTTAGGAACGAATCTTAATAATTCGTTACAACATCTCCAACACAAAACTGAATTAGAATTTGTGCTAGTTACATTGATAGATTTATTATCCTGTAAATTTTCCTTAAAATTCTTACTGTTATTCTTGAAGTTACTTTTACGAGGGTTGAAATTTCTCCTAAAATTTTGTTTACGTACTGGCTGTGGTGCATCTGAAAAATGAGCTAATTCAGGATCAACTGAATAATGAGAGGACTTAAAATTCTGATAACTGGAAGAACTGGAAGCAAGACTTAAAATATCAGCTTCTTCTAATTTTTTACATAAATTTCCTAATGTCGCAATAGTGTCTATTTCACTCAAAGCAAGGCGTTTCTGATACTCTGGTTGTAAACCCCGTTTAGTATATTTAATCTTCGTCACTTCTGCCACCCTATGACTAAGCCGACAAAACAGACTTTCAAGACATGCTATGTAAATAACTACTGGTTCGTCTCTAGCTTGTTTTCTCATTCTAATCTGATTCCAGATTTCATCATCGTAGTCTGACACTAGAAAATCTGATTTTAACTTAGCTACCAAGGAAGTCCAATCATTTACCTGTGAACGAATTTGTCTAAACCAAAAAGTTGCCTTATTAGTGAATAGGTCACTGGCTGAGCTGAAAAGTTCCGAAGTACTGATATGTCTAGCCTGAGCTACCTCCTCTATGCGTTCAATGAAAGACAGTAAATTTTTCGGATCACCATCAAACTGGATATTTAATTTATACACAGGTACTGACTTATAAGAATTTGACGCTGTATTACTAGAGATGTTTGATGTATTAGGAGTACTAGCCACACCAGTATGAGGGGTAAAAATCGTTGTATTTCTAAGAACAGGGTCTTCCTCAACAACATGTTCATTTAATTCAGCTTCCAGCTGTAATGCTGTTGCATATGCTTCATTCTTAAAATTCAACACCTGGGCATGATTAGCATCTGCTGGCACCAGTCTTATTCGACGTATGCGAAGGCTGACATGAATTATCCTTGAGGTCGCTCTTTTATACACTGAATCGGTTGAAGGGCCTTCGAAACCATCTATAAGTGCCTTTATCGAATCTAAAGTTGCTTGAACTTCTACCTTTTCAGAATCAAAATTGTAATTTACATCTTGTAAGGTAAGGACATCAATATTACTCTGTCTTTCTTTAGCCAAAAGTCTTCCAAGAATTTTTCTTTTGTCTTCCTGATTTCTATCTGAAATTACCTCTCGAATCCTCAATTCATAATTCATTTCTGCTTGCAGCAAATGATTAGCTTTAAAATTTGTATCCATTTTGAACCAATTCAATGTTAGAAACAATTTCAAAAATTTACTAAACTCTACCGATTTTTGAAAATGGCAACACTGGAAATATGGTATTTGTCTGAGGCAGGGCCAGTAATCCAAATTAAACTATTTCAACGAAATAAAATGTCATTGATGTCAGGCAACAATGTCAATATCAGACATCAGGTCCAAAGAAATATTGGAAGGGGATGAAAACTTGTTTTCATTCATCTATCAATCCTGACACTCTCAACTTGAACACTGATAACCAAAAACGAAAAATCGAGGCCCCAACGTTCGGACGCCACTTTTGTAACCCTACTTTTATATAAATGAAAGATAGGAACTGTGCAGACGGCAGCTCTTCATCAGCAGGCAGTCATAGGTTCATTTTATTCAAGTAACATGTTGTATTATCAGTGATCAAAAAGGAAAAGAAAATAGTAAGGGCGCCACTCAACTTTTTTATAGAAGAATTCAGAATTATCTGGAAAATTGAGCAACCAAATAATAACTTACCTAGATGATATGCTCTATGATAGACATTCCTCTGCAGATGTTGTAAGTTCAAGAGTGTCAAGGGTCAGATTAACAAATGAACAAAAAAACAAGTTCCAATAATAAAACTATTTAATAATTCACTTGGAGAATGTAGGACTCAATTCAACATGACACATCCATATTATATAAGACAAATTTGAAAGTGGTAAATTGGAAAATAATCAAATATTTGCTCAAAGATATTTAAATTCAATAAATTCATAAATCAATAATATTAGAGTTATGACCTCTTCTCTATGGATGCTTTTATAGTCATAGCTGTGTATAAGAAGGTAAATGGATATGTGACTTATTATATCCGCCAGCGCATGGTACCATGGGTTGGGTAAAAGATATGATAATATTTGAAGTGAAATTCAAAGTTAAGGAGCTATGAAATATAAACCGCAATCCTATACATTCATATACCTGTCAGAAAACATCATAAGCAATGTAAAATAAAAACAAAATAAACCCTCATGTCTATAAAAACCTGAATGTGGTGATAGATCCTACGTCACCAAGTGAAATTTTCCATCCAGCATCAGGACAGCAGCAGAGCCTTCAGCAGTCCTTGTCGAGACAGCCACAGTAGGAATTCTGGTAGACATTTTCTGCCATGGACAACAGCTTCACCATCATGGGCCTGCCAACAGGCATCCCAATAGAATAACCAGAAATCACTGGTCCGGCAGCAGGAAGTACAGCATTCATAATTGAACTTGGGTGGAAACAGGAGATGAACCAAAGGGTGTTGTAGTGAAGTCCATAGTCATCCAGCAGATCAGAGAAGAGCATTTCCAGTTGGTATTCCGGAAGTGTAGATGCCAACAAACCCGGGAAGAATACAGAAATGATAGCGTCCAGGTAGGACTTTAGGTAGGACTCCCGGTAGGACTTCCGGTAGGACCCTAAAAATATCATTTTCTCCTGATCTTCTGGTTGGAATACACCACAGAGTGAAGAAAAGAGGAATTTAAGAGAAACTCACCTTCCATGAAGGGATGGGGTTGTTTAAAACCCGGTATGAACTACCGGCGTTCACGTGGTTGGATCCAAGAGCCAGTTCTCCAAATGCCTCCAAACCGCCAAGTCCACAAATTCAGCCTGCTATTTCGGCAGATTCCCGAGGGATCGAAATCCAGATCCAGGAATTCCTGTTGGGACCCAAGGAAGGCCTCTCGCCAGTTGCCGGTTCCAAAAAAAAACCTAACCACCAAAATGTTCGATCCGAAGAACCTCAAATCAACGGCGGAGACAGACTGCCTTTCATCTCCACGTTCTCTCCCCCTCTATTTTCATATCGAAAAATCTGGAATGTTCTAGAAGGATATCTCACATCCGTTTCTTTATGTTTAGCGGGAAATTTAAATTCAACGAATAACCATACTTGACCATTCTTTTCTGACCAATCAATTCACTTCATGTTCCATCGACAGAAACCCTAGATCATCCACCAAGTCCACATACATAAGAGGCCGCCACAGTCGTGTCGTCCTTAGATCATTCCGCACCTCGCCACAAGTGATCGAAAGCCTATGTCCAGCGACGAAGACCACCAAAGGAAAGAGAAATAATAAGAAGAAGAAGGAAATAAAATAGGAAAATAAGAACATAAGAAAATAAGAAGAGATTTAGTGATGACAGATAATTGCATCATTACCCGACAACAATGACACTTGACGTTGATAACCACTGATAAATAAATAAATAAATTTGGATAATACCAAAAGCTATTTTCACACATAATCCCGAACAGAAAATATAATGAATATTTACAAGGCACACCATGCATAATTTGATCCCAAGAACTAGCTTTACACAATCCTGATGTACCTGGCAAAATTCATCGGTAACCCAGTCGATGAAGTAACAAGTGAGACTACTAGGTGAGTACTACATTTGTTTTCAATTTTAATCCTACCTTCATGTAATATAATTTTCCTTTCAGATATGATTCTCCCTCAAGCAGATCAACCGAGGACAGATCACTTTCAGAGACATGAAAACTTCAAACTAATTGAATAATGAATAAGTTAGATTTTCGAAAATAAAGGATTATCTTGACAGTGAGTCCTTCTATTATGATATTTCTCACAATCTCACATCGAAATGTACTGAACAACTGAGTATTCCGTTAGATGTAAATAGCAATTTCAAAATAAAGACTGCACTGAATTGGGAACAAGATATACATGGTGTTTGGTTTTTTACTTGAGGTAAGGAAATACTAAATTAAACAAAAAAGTACAGTAGCGGAAATTTACATGCTACACCGGAACGGTTTCTCCTCCTTCACATTAATCGTATGTACCGCTGCATGAGTAGTGGGCTGCTTCAACTTATCCTCAAAAATATCCGCAAACTCCTGCACCACTGGATACACGAACTCCCTAGTTTCTTCCAAAAACTGTGTGGGCTCCAGGACCAACTCAACTGGAGGCACACATAACCTCTGCGACCTCTCCTTTCCTGTTGAAACAAAGAAAACCGTTTGACGAGGCAACGTCCCAAAATAGATACATTTTCGAAACATATCTAACACCGCATGATTCCTAACCAACCAGGTTACTCCTAGAATCAGCTTTTCCTGCAGATCACTCACCACAATCGCCTTCACCTTCGATATCCTATCCTCGATTTTGATCTCGAAACCAATACGACCTAGTGAATACGACGCCGAATTCTGACATCCAAGAATCACCGTTCCTGGATTCTCAAGATTAGTCAAGTCGAAACTTCGAAGAACATCGGACCGAACGAAACAATCGGAAGCACCAGTGTCAACCAACGCTTGGATATATTGCCCCTCAAACTCTACCTGTATTCTAGGCAGGTGCCCAGAATATTCATTCAGGCCTCCCTGAGCAAGAGATGACAATACTCCCTCGCCACTTGACAATTTCGCTTCTACTTCTACTTCTGCAACAACTCCTTTTGCTATACACGGGGATTCCGTATCACCCTGTATATCCGGCCGCAACGTCTCGTCCAAAACTTCCACTTCGTAGATTCCATCGTCGAATTTTCCTATCACGACATCACCCTGTACATCAGAAATACCACCCTGTACATCGACATCGACCACATATTGAGAATCCTCAACCTTCTCAATACTCTCGAACACAGCTTCCACCGGAACAATCTCCTCCTGGGAAACTTCTTTCTCGACTCCTAGTTGAGGATTCTCAACTCCATCAACTCTCGAATTCAACTGCAAAATAAACTCACTGTGTACTGGGAGAGACTCACCTCGTACACAGTCTAACGACTCGTCCAAATCACAATCCTCGATTCCAACAAAATTCAAATTATTCACAAAAGACTCGAAATCCAAATCCTCTTCTTTGCTACAAGAGCTACCTATTCCCTCATCACCGGAAATTTTCACAGAATCCTTACTACGAACTGATTCTGCGGAACTACAACGAGTGATACCTAATTCCGTAGACCATTGGGACGATTTCCCTTGTTGAAATCGCCCCCTAAACCATTTCCCGACTCCTTCGAATTTCCATAATGTCTTCTTTCCGGCTCTCGTCGCTCGTACCTTGAAGAATCTCTAACATCCTCGTCCTCTATAATCTCGACAATCTCCGGCCGACTTGGCCTAACCACCTGATTTTAATTCGTCCTCCTATCTCTCCAATTCCCTCGATTTTCGAACCGAACAACCTGTCTATTATTATTTGCAGCATCTCGACCTCGTTCCTCATTTTTCCGATTACATAACACATCCCTTGGGTTCACCGACCCCTGCATACCGGCACGCGCCACTCCGGGGTACTCGATGGCCTTTAAACGATCATTAACCCGGTTGGGCACCCTCTGCTGCTCGATACCTAACGGCACATTTTTATTATACCCGCGACTGGGGTTTTTGACCTGTACAACCGACATGGAACCAAATAATTTACCAACGCCGTCTGATAGAAGACTCACTTGCTGTATTAATTCTTCTAAATCGGAAAAATGACTTCCACACAAGAAACAGCGAATCTTGGGTTTCAATTGTGGAATTACCAAGTTTATAAATTCCCCCTCAGACATATTTGGAACAATTCGTCGAGCGAGTGCCGACTTTTCAATGATGAAACATTCCGGTGAAATATTCGACTCGTGCAATTGACCATATAACTTCGCCGTCAAACCTGAAATTACACTACCACTATTAAATTTCTGTAATAATCGATTACAGAAATTTCCCCAAGGCAACGAATTACCACCGAACAACGAATTTAACCAACTAAAAGCCTGTCCTTTTAATTGTTTCCTCACCAACGAAAAATATTTGTCTACTCCAATATTCGGGAACTTTCCGAACTCCAACTCACATTCCTCGATAAACTTCTCTGGATCCTCGGACTCCTTCCCGCTAAACTCCGGCAAACACAACTGCTGAGCATTCGTGTTCAAGCCACGAATTGCTCTAGTTAACTCCATAAGTGGATCAACTAACCGATTTTCCACCACAATCGGATTTCGAATGCTACTAGGGCGCCATTGACTTTGATTATTTCCGGAAGTCAAAAACGGATTCCAATTATTCGCAACTGGAGACATACCAAACCTCTCAAATGGCTCTACTTCAGGTGACAACCTCAAAAATGGATTTCCAACCGAAACCTCTGGCAACAACTCTCTACTATACGGAGTACTCTCGAAAACCGGCATATAAAAGTGGAATCGCCTACTCTCCTGAGTAGGTTGTTCTGCTACACTCTCCAATGACCTAAGTTCTGAATTTGATAACAAATCGGCGACACGTGGATCCTCCATGTTGAATTCCACTCGGCGATATCCTATCAAACCTTCATCAGTCATATAAGACTGATAAAAATCTCCAACTCCTAGAACATTGGCTCCAATACCTCGAACATCGGCCCCACGCACCGGCGCGCCATGACTACGTTGGCTTTCCGTAGACCCTATAGAATCCATATTCTCCATCAGAATATTACAATGCCACGACTAACCCTACTCAGGGTTTGGATTCTTCCTTATAGGGCTACGCCAAGTCTCTCTAAATTTAGAATAAACCGATTTTCTCGCTGCAGTCGAACTAGACTCTACCAGTACTCACTCTCTATCACACACTCTCCTTTTTCACTACAAACCGCAATTTAATTAGGTTTTAACAAAGTGAGGGTATGTTATTATTAGAGTGACTGATTTTTAGTTTCCCTATCAGAAAATTAACTAATTTCCGTCAAACCGATCAAGGCCTCCACGTCGGCGTTGCACCGGACCAAGATCGTTCCCTATCGTCCTAGACCTAACTTGGCAGAAGGCCTACTACACACAAAGTTCAGAGAAATCCTATCTCGCGTCGCGTCCGTGAGCCCCGCAGGAACTCGAATCACGTTTAACGTCACTCAAGCCTGTGCAGTGTGTTCATTTACCGAAGTAAACTACTAACATAGGGTCAAGAGCTGAGACGGCTTTCCTGAGATATTTATCCGGAAATATCAAAGGAATGCAACGACGTACACCAGGGGTAAAGCCAGACTCAACTTTACTGGGATGATAGTCTTTCCAACCTGGTGCTTTCCTCGTTCCCTGAAATAAACAAAAGGACGGAGGGGAAGGAAATAAGGTATTTTATTTTCTGGAGCTCTTCTCGTTCAATAGGTGTCAGTTTAAAGTGTGACACAACACTATCTGCTGCAGTGTAACGAATTCTATTTGTAGAAATTTGGGCGAGGTCCCAAAGTTTCCCAAGTAGGCGAGCTTACGAGCGACTTCTCTAAGTGGACAGTCAGCTTCAGCAAGAAGAAATGGCTACGTAATGTGTCAACCGACAACAACCTAAAAACCACGTAAAAAACGAACTGGCAATGCGCTTGCTTAATCGCGAATGTTCAGAATCCCGAATTCCCGATATTCGAAGGATTTCTGAAGCACGAAAAACAAACTCAAGAAATAATAATTGACAACACGGCTATCGACTATCTAATAATCTTGCTAAAAAAGTGCCACTTTTTATAGCAATTCTCAAAGTCTCTTAGGCTCCGCCTTTGGTAAAAAACATGAAACTCGAACGGCCATTGGCTTAGGGCCCAACGTTCGCTGAAAAAGTATTGATTTTTTTACGTGGACACGCGCCAGCGATTCTGACGCTGTGATTGGCCAAATCTCAAGAAGTGAGTTACAATTCTAAAAACTCTAATTACTCGGCCATTTATGGTCCGATTTCTTGGCTAGGGGTGTCATTCGATAGGGAATTGATTCCTCTATCGAATTATGCTAAATTTACATCAACAATCCTCAAATGAAGTAGCCAGATCGACGACAAGTTCGTCCCTTATGATTCAATTTTACCCATAGTTGTTCGATATCATCAGAACTTGCCATTTCCGAATATGAAATAGAATTCCTGACGTGAAATGCCACACCACCACCTCTTTTCCCTCTGTTTTTTCTTAAAATACTATAGTCCTGAATAGCAATTGTATTTTCAACATCTGTAGTCAGCCATATGTCTCACTAAACGCAAAAACATCATACCTAGCCGCCTCAACATGTAGCCTAATGTCAGTAATACTAGGCATAAGAGACCGTACATTCAAGTGGGCCAACGACAATTCTTCCCCGATGTCATTTCTTTCCTTGTTAGAATTTTATTCAATTTCAGACATATATACCTATACCAGGAATAATGGAAATGAAAATATCATGTACTGACCATTTTGGACACACAGATCTGTATTCAACTGAGATCAATAATGAAACTAAAATGAAACAAAAAATTCATGATGAATTATATTTGGCCAAGTTGGGTGTGGTTATTATTGCCAGCACTTGTGATTGGAGCGGACATGCGCATACAAATTCGGTTCTGGCAGAAGGCTCAGGTTTCTTATTAATCTGGGTGATCTGTGAAACATGGTGAATCTCAAAATGATAATCGAATTTCAAATCTTCAAAAAAAAATGAAAAGACTTGAAGATTTCCCACGATGCTGCAATTGTTCTCACACAAAATGATACGAGGTATCTGGGCTTCCTTCGAAACTATATGCACGTCTGGGAATTGTTTCAATACGCAAAATTCGTCTGACAGAATGCAGGTATTATCGAAGTTACTGGATAACTACGTGAATAAAACCCTAGATTACCAAAAGTATATTTTTTTGGAATTTAAATGAAATATTTTCGAAGAAGTCTAGTGATACACTATAACCGACACGAACATCTGAGATATTTCATCTTGGATTCAATAAATACTAAATTGAAAGCATAAGAATAAACCAAACCAGAAGTATATTTTTCTGGAATTTCAATGACATATCCTTGAAGACTAATAATAATAATTCTTTATAGCCGACAAGAAAAAGATTCCCAGATTCGATTTTGTTGAATACTAGATGAAAAGATGGAAAAGAAAGCCAACACAATCTCGTTCTCGTATTGTGATGAAATATTTTTGGAAAGGTCTGGTAACTCTCAAATAACCCACCAATATCTCTGTAATTTTAAATTTGATATTCAATGAATAATTAATTGAGGGATCGAGACAAAGTCGAGTTGCCAAAAGTATATGTTGTGTAGATTTTATGAAATATATTTATATTCATCTAATATATTTGGAGGGGTCTGGTAATACTTCCTAACAAACAGAAACGTCTGGGAATGATCATTTCGAATTGAATGGATTTCAAATTGGAAGATAGAGAAAAATGAAGTTACCAGAAGGATGTTCTCCCGGAGTTTTTGTTTCGAATGTTACATTATTTTTCACAACTTCAACTTGCCGAAATAACCTTGCCAAAATACGTCGCCAGCTCATCGACTAACAGAAAAACGGTGTACCGATTCCGTATCGATCAGATTTATCATGTTAGAGTGAAGTCAATTCAAGAATATTGTCACATCTCACATATCAAAATAATATTGCAATGAATTTTAGTTGTCATAGAAGAAGATGTACGAGAAATTCGAGTCGTTTTTTATCATCATTTGGCTGTCTCACGCGCATCTTTGAAATTGCTTGGTAAAAAGAAAGTAGTTGATTTTTTTCATAGCTACTATGTGATTCAAAAATTCGCAGCGTTTTGCATAATATGTGATATTTCTGAATCGATTCCACTAAAAAATTACACATCTGGAACAAAAACAACATTTCTCTGTGAAGAGAAGTGACCTGTCATAATACAAAATTGAATTGTCGAGAAATTCGCATAATTAGCACTGTAAGCACTCCTGAATGGCATTTTGTAATGCGCTTCCTAGGGAGACATTTTTAAACTAATGTTCCTCGGAACTTTTCTTCCTATTTTTGGTCGAAGCAGTCGTGATGAAGTATGATAGGCTCATTTCGGGATACCCTGTATATTGAATATAATATATCGCAAGATGAATATGGATTTGTACCTCCGAAACAATAAACATAATTTCTCCTTTTTTGCATTGGGTTAATGTCACACAGAAAACATTAAGATACATCGTTATTTAAATAAATTCTATTTTCCTGATATCCATGTGTGTATATCTTGTTCTATTACAATATCCGAATCGTACTGCGTGGGTTCGAATTCTAATAGTTCTCCCAAGGCTGTTGTCGTCGATGAAATAGTCAACTTTGAACTCATGATATTCATCAAATTATATTCCGAAACATCTTCAGATATGTTATGGATTCGTTGGAACAAATTTCTCATGAATATGTATCAGTCATAAAAGAGATCTGAATCAGTTGTTTTTTTCATCATTGTATAATACTTGCGGAATATATAATGACCATCAAATATAATGGGAACGATAAATTCACATGAAAAAACCTTCCACACATTTGTCAATCGAGTGGATAAGTAGTATCCAGTGTCCTTATCATTTATTGAAATGAACTCAACTAAGGACAGAATAGATGTTACCTTCTTTCTGAATTAATCATACGATCATGAAGTGTTTTTTTAGGATAGGATAGGATAGGATAGGATAGGATAGGATAGGATAGGATAGGATAGGATAGGATAGGATAGGATAGGATAGGATAGGATAGGATAGGATAGGATAGGATAGGATAGGATAGGATAGGATAGGATAGGATAGGATAGGATAGGATAGGATAGGATAGGATAGGATAGGATAGGATAGGATAGGATAGGATAGGATAGGATAGGATAGGATAGGATAGGATAGGATAGGATAGGATAGGATAGGATAGGATAGGATAGGATAGGATAGGATAGGATAGGATAGGATAGGATAGGATAGGATAGGATAGGATAGGATAGGATAGGATAGGATAGGATAGGATAGGATAGGATAGGATAGGATAGGATAGGATAGGATAGGATAGGATAGGATAGGATAGGATAGGATAGGATAGGATAGGATAGGATAGGATAGGATAGGATAGGATAGGATAGGATAGGATAGGATAGGATAGGATAGGATAGGATAGGATAGGATAGGATAGGATAGGATAGGATAGGATAGGATAGGATAGGATAGGATAGGATAGGATAGGATAGGATAGGATAGGATAGGATAGGATAGGATAGGATAGGATAGGATAGGATAGGATAGGATAGGATAGGATAGGATAGGATAGGATAGGATAGGATAGGATAGGATAGGATAGGATAGGATAGGATAGGATAGGATAGGATAGGATAGGATAGGATAGGATAGGATAGGATAGGATAGGATAGGATAGGATAGGATAGGATAGGATAGGATAGGATAGGATAGGATAGGATAGGATAGGATAGGATAGGATATAAACAATCATCTTAGTACTGATATACTGATATACAAAAATAAATAGTTATCTGCAAAAGATCTTCCATTTACATATCCCTAGCAATCAATTTAATTTCACACTAGACGCCACCTATTAGCGAGAAACATACCTGCTGAAACCAGTGCCCATCCAATTTGCAAATTACAGAACCAAATGATCGCGCTACTAGGAACCAAATTATATCTAGGCGACTGTTTCACACGTTTCTAGAACCCCGCTCACAGGTTGCAGAACCGTTTATACAGGTTATATACCGGATGGAATTCTGGAACGTTTCAAGTTGTATGAAGAAGCGAGAAGAAACATATGATTCCTCATGCTCTCTCACGTTCACCGGTTGCGAAAGCTTTTTTTATCGTACATAAAATTACCGTAGTGCACAATATAAATAGAAGAAATGTTGAAAACTTTTCATCCTCAAGATCTGATATCTGGAATTGTCAAAATAAATATCAGAAACTGATGAAACGTATCAAGAGTTGTTCAAAATGATGGGGTTTCCTTATTTGAGACAGGATCTTGATGTTGCTTTGGAGCTTTATCGAAATGTGGGAGATGAATTGAGCTGTGACAATGAATAGGTAAGTACTCAAAAGATGTCAGATTGTCAACACTAGGTCAGCTAGGAAAATGGTGTTGGACAGATCATATGATCCACACCAGGGCATTCAAAGAAAGGAGCGACAAGTTCGTAAAGTAGTGTATTGGACTGCTATGACAAGCAATAATTAGAATATCGTAAAAAATTTCGAACATTATCAAACAATCCGTCCTTCTCTGCCAAAAGAACTATATATGTGTGATTCACCACCTACTATTCCAGGATGTATTCACGGATTAATTTTCACATTTCACAAAATGATTGCGAGAAGAACTTATTGCACAGAATTAAAAGATAACAATAACAAAAGGATAATCTCTGTTGATGACATTTCTCTCAAGAAACAATGGTGAGTGAATACTGAATAGAATCATTGATAGTACCGGACATGAAATATTGATACATTCATATAAATTATTCATTGTTTCAGGAGGTTATTGAGAACACAAACTTGATGATATCATCATAGCAAACATGTTTTATTCCAAGATAGCTTTGCTTCTTTGGAATCTATGAAATATTGTATGGAAGCTTGAACTTTCAGTATGAATTCAATAAAGGTAGGTACCTGAATCAAATCATTGATATAGTAGGTACTGGACATGAAATGTTAATAGGTTAATTATTTGTTTCAGATGAAGTTATTGAGACCACAAGATTGATGATGTCATCAGAGCAGAGATGTTTCATTCCAAGATATTTTGGCTTCTTCGAAATCTTTGTGAGATTGCATATGCATGTTTGCATTTTCAGTACATTCAATAAAGGTAGGTACCTAAATCAAATCATTGATATAGTAGGGACTGGAACATTAAATATTAATAGGTACATTATTTGTTTCAGGAGGTTATTGATAACACAAAATGATGATATTGTAACGAAGTTACTAAAATTTGGATTTTGTATCGAATGATATGCTATAATATTATTTTGGGTAAATAGCGAGCTAGCAATGCCGTTCTTTTTCGTATGGAATTCAAATAATATCGCGAACGTGCTTTTGTTTTAACTCAAGAGTCAGGACTTTTGTTAAATAACTTTATGCATGAACGCTTGAATAATGAGTGCAGCGCGGTATCCAAAATGCTGAGATAAAATCGGACTGTTGGGGCTGTCAGGGTTCATTATTTTATCTCGAAAATAATGCTAAGTATTTTTGCCACGACTACAAAGCCAAACTCAGGGAATAATTGACAGCAGTCCGATCCTCCCGAAAGTTTATAGTTCTGAATAGGCCCTAATTTCCTACAAATAAGGAAATGATACTATAGCCCACCTTACAGCTGACTGTGAGGTAAATCCTAACCTCACAGGACAATTCCCACAATACTACCCCTGCCTAAGATTCCTAACTTCCTAGAAGATAGCTAATCTTAATACTAGAGCTGCTAAGCTTCCGTCAAACCCGCCCAGACCACCACGTCGGCGTTGCACCGGGTACTGGGGGTTCCCTATCGCCTAGTCCTATCAAGGCTGAAGGCCTCTAAGTCCCTAAAATTATCCTGCCCTAATTCCCGACGCGAACCGTGTGTCCCGCAGGTACACTAAAGGCGTTTAACGTCACCCTAGGGAAGTGCAATGCTTTCACCTCCTGGCTACTAACGTATCCCTAGAGTTAGACGGCACCAGAAGGCATTCCGGAATGCCAGTGGTTGCTACGACGAGGTACCAAGGGATGTGGCCAGGCTCAACCACAAAGGTCCTTAGTCTTGGAGCCTTGGTACCGTACTGGAGCTCTTCTTTCTTGCAATAAGATAAGGGAGGACTAGGATCTTTATTCGGTAGGTGGAAATGATGACCTTTAATTTTGTCCCATTAGGACAGTTTTCTCATTGGAGCAACGAATTCTAATCCAACCAATTTGGTTGGTCACCCACTTTGGTTCGTATTCAAGAGCTGGCTGTAGACCTCTATTCTTCATCCACCCTGGTGGAATAATCGTCGGAAATACCAAACGGCTTTCTTCTAATACTTCTATCCCTTTGGAATAATCTTCTCAAATATCCGGTGATAACTCCACTTTTGCGGCCGGTTATAACATTAGTTTTGCCTCCGGATTTAATTTCACTTTTGCATCCGCTGATCATTTCACTTTTAATCATTCTGCTTTTGCTTCCGGCTTTCCATGCGTGCTCGCTATTATGAGGGGATGAGTATAAGATTGTAAATAATTTGTAAATAATTTAGTCATACATATGGATATAGATTATTAGATGAAAAAGTAGGTAAGTCTTACTTCGCTTTGTAGATGATAGATTCTTAGTAGAACAATAGATGTATAATAATTATTGGTAGTATTATTCATTCACTAAGTGCAACCAGTCCTACAGGGAACAAGATCTAGTTCAATAAATACTCATGTCACTTTGACACTTCAACATTTTGGACCCCTGGAATAAACTTTCTTCATTGATAGTTGCCCGGTGCAAGTGGACCTACCACTATAAAATAGGTGGCGCCCGAGAAACAAAAGAATTGTAAATAACTACTATAGAACCCGGACCGCAACGCCAAAAAGGGCAGAAAGCCCTTACAATATCATCAGAGCAGAGATATTTTATTCCAAGATATTTTGGCTTCTTTGGAAATTATGAAAGATTGTACATATGCAGACTTGAACTTTCAGTAGATTCAATAATGGTTGGTACCTATAACTACATAAATCATATCATTGATAGTAAGTACTGGACATGGAATATTAATACATTGTTTGTTTCAGAAGGTTATGCAAAACACAAACCTGATGATATTTTCATTCCAAGATAGTTTTGCTTCTTTAGAATCTATAAAATATCGCATGAAGGCTTCAACTTCCAGTTGATTATTCTGCATCAGGAATGTCCAGAGTTCAGAAATCAAAAACAACATGGAGAAATATAACTATCAATAGGCAATAACTTCTAGTAGTGCTCAACAAGAAGCTGAAATACATTTCTTTGGAAAGGAAATTGAAATTTTTCAGAATAAGTTATAAATAATAGAATGTAAGTTTTTCATTTGGTTTTTCATTTGAACCTATTATAAATAGAGGGAAATTTTGCAAATATCATGAGATCCATATTATTTTGAAGAAATTATCATTTGCATAATACAAGGTGAGTCAATAGTGTGTTATCCTTGTATATTAGCCAAAACATCAGATAAATAGAGAAAATTCAAGTACAACAGCAATAGGGTTTCATGAGAACTTTCACATTAAATTGTTTTCATATATCTGTAGGGTGTTCGAATTCCAAGATATATTGACTGATGATTGTTTTTTTTCCAAATGGGACACCCTGTATACTATTGCATTTTTAGGTTCTCCCTGAAGAGCTGATTTCATCAATGCATCACACTTGGGGTCTAGCGGGAATGATTACAGAGATATAGGCTGTTCAAAAACAAGATTTTTCAATTTTAGGATTTTTTGTGTGGAAACTATTCAATATTGGTCAAAACGGCTCACATATCCTTATAAACGATCGATTTACTATCTACTGACATTCAATCGGAACAAATAGAGGGTGGGTTATCATTCAGAATACTGATCAGCTTATTGTATCTGTTCCAAATAAATATCAGTAGATAGCTAATCAAAAGTTATGACAGAAACATGTGAGCCGTTTTGACCATTGATGAATAGTTTCGACACAAAAAATCCTACATTTGAAGAATCTCAATTGTCAACACCCTATATATCTGTAATAATTCCCACTAGACACCAAGTGTGATGCATTGATGGAATCAACTATCAACTCTCCAGGGAAAACTCAAAAATGCAATAATATACAAGGTGTTCCATTGAAAAAAACCAATCATCAACCGATATCTTGGAATTCGAATACCCTATAGATATGAAAACAACTTTAGGTGATTGTTTTTATGAAACCCTATTACTGTTGTACTTGAATATTCATTTTATATATCTGACGGTTTGGCTAATATCGGAGGAGAACACACTATAGTGACTCATTCTGTATACGAATAATATTCTCCCAATCTTGAACCTCCTTGAAACATCATCAAAAACCGCCTCAAGTTGTTACCATGATGTCCTGAGGTTGTCTCAAAAGATTTTATAGGGATGTTCTGAGACGTTATTAGTATGTAGAGAATGGTAACAGGAGGACGTCTTGAAAATGTCCTCAGGCTCGCTCTCGACGTCCTGAGGACATGACTGTGAACGCCTCAGAAGGGCCTCAAAAGGAATTTGTGCTATCTGGGCTAGGACACTGCAAAATAAGTTGGGTTTGCACAGTGAAAAAATGTCGTAACGGAATTCGTTTTCATGATACAAGGTGTTGAAAAATTGATTTTTTTACACATTTTTCACGATTATGTGGAAACTACTGACACCATTGTAGTGAAATTTCGTATGAATGTTTCTCGGAATCTGACACATCACATGAATTTTTTTTTATATATAATAATAATAATAATAATAATAATATCGTCTTTATTATTTTCTTCCTCTTCAACGGTACAGTCATTAGAATAAAAATAATATATATATATATATATAACATATTTAACTTCGGAAGAAAATTAAAGGCGGAGTTCAATTTCAATAGTGACGAATCACCATTGAGATTGCTCTTCCACTCAACCTAGAACATATCGCTTAATGCTTCTATGAAGAATATAAATAATAATCAAATATAATCGCTAAATGGTAGTTATTATTAGGGGTGATATTAACATAGGGATGAGATAGGTGGTTTGAATGTTAGAATCAGTTACCGCAAAAGAAATTCAGTGAATTCATTTTTGAACCGATACACATTTTTCTGTTTGATTGAATCAGGAATGCCGTTATACATTGCATATATCTGGTACGTGAAACATCTTCGAAAAATCTCCAAACGAAATATTGGAGGGGTAAGTCGGCCTTTGTGCCTTATATTGAGATTATGCACGTCAGTTCTAAACGAAATTTTTTCATGTAGGTAAGGAGGGTTTTTTTCCATGATTATCTTGTGGAATAAAGTGGCAGCATGTAGTTTTCTCCTATTTTCCATGTCTAACCATCCGATAGTTTTCAATTTGTGAGATATTCTCTCTTTCTTTCGGATACCAAAAATAAATCGTAGGCATGAGTTCTGAACCTTTTGGATTTTTTGTTTGAACTGAACGGTTAAACATGGGCCATACAATACATCGGCATAATTGAAAACAGATAGGACCAAGGCTTCACATAATGTTGTTCTCACTTTAGGTGGTAAAAAATACTTGTTGCCATAAATAACTTTAAGTGAGTAATATGCACGATTGACAAGTTGAGCTACATGCTTTTCAAATCTCAAGTCTTCATCTAAAATTACCCCTAGGCTCTTCGCTTCATGTACTACCTCCAGTTGCTCATCATTTATCTTAATATTAGTGTGGAATCGAACAGTATTCCTAGTATGCTTGGGACCAAAAACAATGACTTTAGATTTACTATTGTTTATCATCAGACAATGATCAGAGGCTTTATCTACAAATGAGTTCAAATCACTATTTATTCTACTACAAGCATCATCCACCTTGTCCGAGGAAAAACTATAATATAGCTGTGTGTCGTCTGCATACAGATGGATATTACAAAACTGAAGGCATTTCATAAGCTGCGAAGTATAAATAGCGAATAGCAAGGGTCCCAAAATAGAACCTTGGGGTACCCCACAACGTAGATTTAAATATTGTGAGTGATTTCCATCGATAGAGACAATTTGTTGACGGTCATTGAGAAATGATCTGATTAAAGATACTGCACTGTTAGAAATTCCAATGTAACCCAATATTGACAACATTAAATTGTAATTGATTGTATCGAAGGCTCTACTGAAGTCTAGAAGAACTAGTATAGTGTTTTCACCCAAGTTACTGGATCTTATAATATCATCAACTATATGCAACAGGGCAGTTGTGCAGCTGTAACCTTTACGAAATCCAGATTGAGTATTCGGAAGTATGGAGAAATGGTTAATATGTTCTTTCAGTTGTTCCTCAATGGCTCTTTCAAGTAGCTTAGATAAAGTTGGTAATATACTTATAGCACGTAGATCATTGTAACTCATTGGATTCGCTTTTTTAGGCAACACCTTCACAAGTGCCCTCTTCCATACAGATGGAAAAATCTCATTCATGAGGCAAAAGTTGACAATATGCGTTATGTATGGAATAATATGTGGACAGCACATTTTAATAAGTTTTATGTTCAAAAAATCACTACCCATTGCATTTGATTTAATATTAGAAATAGTTTTGAATATGAACATATCATTTACTTCATGGAATTTGAAATCATGGTCTATCAGCTTATTTTCCCTATAAAAAGAAATGAGTTCTACAGGCGGCTCCTGAAAAGGAATAGAATTAACAAAGAAGTTGTTGAGCTCATTTGGATTTTTCAAATCGTCTGGAATATCACGTTTTTTATCGGGTAAAAAATTATTAGATTTTAACGTTTTCCAAAAATTTTTCTTATCATTCCTACTGAATTCAGAAGCGAAATAAGCTCTTTTTTCCCTCTTGACTGCCTGATTTGTGTAATTTCGCATGTCTTTGTAGAACTGAAAATGAGCTAATGATTTTGATTTTTTATATCTATTAAAAGCTTTGTCCCTTATTCCCATCATTTCTTTCAAGGTCCCTGTCAGCCAGGGAGCAGGCTTTTTAGTTATCCTTGATGTTGTTAATGGTGCATGTCTATCAAAAAGGTTCGTTAAACAATTAACCAGGAATGAAATTTTTTCATCGACTCCCTCTTGATCATAAATATTAAAAAAAGGTATGTTGTATAAGTCTCTACTGAAATCATATTCGTTCAGATATTTGAAGTTTCTACAGGTATGAAATTTGAATTTTTTTTTGCCAGTTATGATATTTATTTTACAATGAACCAACATGTGATCAGTTACCCCAATCACATCAACAACACCCTTGTCCATTACCCATTCCTTTTCAGTTACCACTACATCTAATAGGGAGGATGTGGTTTCCGTTATTCTTGTGTGGTTCTCTATTACTTGGCTCAAACCAAAGCATTGCATAACTGATAATATTTTTTCAACAGTGGCATTATCATACTGCGCGAAGTTGATATTTAAGTCTCCTCCACAAATAATTCTATCCACCGAGGGATAAATTACACTCAATGTGTCTTCAAACTCATCAATAAAAGAAACGTCATCCTGAGCTGGGGGTTTATATATTACTCCAAGAGCTATTTTCGTTTTTTGTATTGATACCTTGATCCATAACTGTTCACAGCAGATGCCCTGGATATTGATTTTTTCACTACAGAAAAAATCCCTAATAAAAATGCATACGCCGCCACCTCTGGTGCGACGATCAAGTCTATATAGTTTGTATCCTTCAATATAAATCATATCATCACTTATATTATTTGTGAGCCATGATTCACATATGAGAAAAACGTCGAAGTCGTGTACTGAAGCTAATAATTTGATTTCTTGCAGTGATGGTAATAATGATCTAACATTCAAACTACCGACCCGTAGAAATGCAGGTGTCATGTTAATCAGATAATTCCCCTAAAAATATCAAGCTACCAAAATAATGATAATAAAAGTAAAGAGAAAGAAATAAAGAAAAAACTAAGTGAAAAACAACGATAATGGCAAGTGAAATACCAGAGTATAAGCCTATTTGGGTGAGACTCAACTGCACGCATTACTGCTGGTTATAAAAAGTAACAATAATTATTAATAATCATGTGCAAAAATTTTCATTTCAATGTACGTGAATGGATTAAATGATTTTCTCCACATTGAATATGATTGCGAAATATATAATGAATACAAAATAAATTAAATACATATTCACCGAGAAATATTGAAATAACCGCTAGTGTATTTGTATATATAAAGAAAAAAAAACAAAAAAAAAAGGAAAGAAAAATAATCAGATTTTAGCTAGGTCTTCCATGGAGTTGATTTGATGGTGATTTTTATCAGTATCAAGCTTGATGAATAATTTCCCCTGGTTTGTCCATACTTTTCCAGTTTCTCCCACTCTTGAAATTGCAGCTTTCAATAATTTAATTTGTTCATATGTCAGGTCCTCACGTATGATGATTCCAGTTTTCTTCAGAAGTTTCTTATTATTGTAAACAATGTGTTTGTGATATCTATTATAAAATTTAACCATAATTGGCCTATTTGAATCGGCCACAAATTTTCCCGCTCTGTAGCAACTCTCAACATCCGATTCACTCACTTTCAATTTCATCCTTTCATTTATGATTTCCAAGATATTTTGAATACAATTTTCATTTCTGTTTTCTTTTACTCCATATATTCGAAGATTCTTGCTGCGTAAGGATTGTTCAAATTTCTCTTGTTTCCTTTCCATTCCATTTATTATTATATTTTGATTTGCTATGGTATCCTGAAGTTTTTCATTCTCATAGAGGATGCTAGTTACAGGGTTCGTACCGAGTAGTTTAGGACATAACTTTTATGAGATAATATTTTTCGATCCAAATATGATATGAACTCGAACATCATTCAATTCTACACCAAAAAGGTACTTTTGGTGAAACTCGATACTATGTTCCGTTTTCGGAATATTTCGATTTGAAAATGATGGCGTAATAGGTGATGCTGGTAACAAATGAAATTTATTGAGTTCGATTACCTATTCATTCAGATTCAAAAACAATAAAATTATTCTTGTGCTGAAGTTATTGATGGAACAAAGAATTGTAAGAAGAAAATTATGAGATATTTGACTTGAAACATGAAATATTGAATCAGTTAGAGTAAGTGTTCAAAATGTCCTACGATTCGAAGAAAGAACGATTCTATATTCTTTTCTTGAGAATGTATTATTCTTCTTAACAGTTGAGGATCACCTGTTAGGTCATTTTAATGATGTTCAATCATGTCTCACAGCTCTTGACGTGATTTCACCTGTAGCATAGACTTTCTGCTCAAGATACAACAAACTTGTGTAATCCATGTCCTTAGTCAAATCTCTTTCGATGTTATTTTTATGATTCATTGTTGAATCAATAAGTTTAGCATCAGAAATGTATTGTTGTTTTCGGTTTTCAATAAATAGGTGATAATTTTTCATAATACTCACTCTAATACATAGCTCTATTACAGCAGCAGTTATCACTTCATCATTTTCGAATCGAAATATTCCAAAAACGGAACACAGTATCACGTTTTATCAGGAGAACCTTTCCGGTGTGGAATTGAATGATGTTCAAAGTCACATCAAATTTCGATTGAAAAATCTAACCTCAAAAAAGTTATGCTCAAAACTACTCGGTACTAACTCTGTAACTATAGCGCACTCTATGGGGGCCAGATATAAGAAACAAATGGATGCGATGTGTCAGATTAAAAGAAACTTCTATACAAAATTTCACTACAATGTTGCCAGTGATTTCGAAATAATCTTGAAAAATGTGTAAAAAAAAACATTTTTTCGACTCTTTGTATCTTGATAACGGATGCCGTTACGAATTTTTTTTTACTGAGTAAACCCAACTTATTTTGCAGTGTTCTATCTACCCTAGTGAGGAGGTTAGGTTTTTTCGAAACACCCTGTAGATATACTCCAAAATCGAATAGTCGTTCTCCAGCCCAGGTTTTATTTGGACACCCTATTCGCTCTTCGGTTCCAGCACATTGTAGCATTTGGAATTGATACTATAAGTTTTAGTTTATAATCATTATGATTAGTTTTTATCTAGTGTATATAAATATTCACATGAAAAAGGTACATACCTACAGAGAACACTCAGTCATTTGATAGTCCTTGATGAATCAGATCATCATCTTTATTATAAAACATATACAGCTGATTTCAGTAAAGATATTGAGAATTCAGATTATTTTCTTGAGGCTCAGCATACCTGTGGAAAGTGATGATTTCAGCTTCGGCTTCGTTCTCTGATCCAATGAACAGGTCCTGAAAATTGGGGAGGATAATTATTAGATACAACTAAAATTGTTTCTCTTATACGATGATCCACAGGGCTATCAGTCTATTGTTTCATAATTATTTCACTTAGTAGTGGATCATCGTATGAGAGGAACAATTTTAGTTTCATTATTCCAAATGGGAAGATCATGTGATGGGTACATGGCGGAAATAAAAAACAGATTGTTTCTGTACGAGTAGCTGAATTCGAAAAAATATGTTCCTATCTTAGATTCCTTAATATCATGAGTTATTTTCGAAGGTTTTCATCTTGACTCGAACAAGCTATTGACAACCTGCAGACATTGATCAGAATATCGAAACATGGAAAATGGATGCGATGTGTCAGATTAAAAGAAACTTCCATACAAAATTTCACTACAATGTTGCCAGTGATTTCGAAATAATCTTGAAAAATGTGTGAAAAAATCATTTTTTCGACTCCTTGTATCTTGATAACGGATGCCGTTACGAAATTTTTTTTACTGAGTAAACCCAACTTATTTTGCAGTGTTCTAGCTACCCTAGTGAGGAGGTTAGGTTTTTTCGAAACACCCTGTAGATATACTCCAAAATCGAATAGTCGTTCTCCAGCCCAGGTTTTATTTGGACACCCTATTCGCTCTTCGGTTCCAGCACATTGTAGCATTTGGAATTGCTACTATAAGTTTTAGTTTATAATCTATAAGCTATTGACAACCTGCAGACATTGATCAGAATATCGAAACATCTTGAATAATATCGGTTTACTAATGATATTCAAATTTCAAAGCCTACCAAGTGTCGATATATCATCGAATTCATGTCACAGCCAACTTATTCTTTTTGAATAAAGAGCAATTCAACAGCGAATTAAGAAATGAATGCCACTTTGTGATACATAGTTGGATAGAGAATTTCAAGGCGAATAAGATAGATTGAAGAAATGTACAGGGTGACATTTGGAAACAAAAGTTGGAGTCACTTCCGGTCAAACAAGTGGTTGAAAAAAATTGTCGTTAAGTTCGTAAAGTGCACTACCATTTATTTCATACATCCTGTGAATTTCAAAATTTCATCTCTTCATTTGCTTTTGGGTGTATGATAAATTGACATTCATCATACAGGGCGTGGAAATGAATTCTGAATTGAGACTCTATCACGAATCTGCGATTAGAGGTCTATAAAAATCACAAGTTTCCATCGTTCAAGTTTGAACCCCCTGATTGGGTATGAAAGTGTTGAAAAGGAATATTCTCAGATAAATTATGAACATACAAAAATGGATATATATTTATATAAAGCAATACATTGAGAATTCGCATTCTCTATGTGATGAGAATATTTACTCTTTTTCAGTTAATTCAATAGAAAACAACTACTTTCCTGGCTATATGCGAATTCTCAATGTATTGCTTTATATAAATATATATCCATTTTTGTATGTTCATAATTTATCTGAGAATATTCCTTTTCAACACATTCATCTCTTCAAATAAAAAAACTAAAGGCTGCTACATGTCTCCTGTGTCACCCGGTATGTTGGTTCGAGGAAACTCTAAGTAGAATGTATCACAATTTCTGGAAGATAATCTCGGGATGATGAAGTTCAATTTTCCAACAATTCTGCACAGTCAATTAGATTGTTAACAACCTTATGAAGGATCGAGAAAGAGAAGTATTGTCTTCTTACGTGCAGGCTTACAACTTGGAAAGTTTCAAGAAGCTCTCCATGAGGTGTAAAAATTGGAGGGGAAGGTACCGCATGGGTTGAAACCTCACAGTTTCAAAAACCGTCGTTGCAGACTTTCAAGACGATAAGTATTGTTCCGATAGTATGGGCTCCAAACAACCGATGCATATTCAATCTTCGAACGCATAAAACAGTAGTACAATTTCTTAAGAGTATCTATCTCTTTGAAATCGCGACTGTTTCGTACTATGAATCCGTATGCTCGAAATGCAGATTTCAGGATTGAGTCAATATAATCATTAAACGATATAGATTGATTGAATATAACGCCAAGATCTTTGAATGTTATAGGTCTCAGAAGATAAATGTCACCAATTGAGTAATTGAAAACGATTGGGTCCGACTTCAATGTGAAGGACATGACATTACATTTGACAGGATTCAGTTCTAATCTGTTATTTTGACACCATTCTACCACTCGACCCAGGTTGTCAGCCAGCTGTTGACAATCATCTATGTGATTCACGAACCTATATAATTTCAGGTCATCCGCATATAGCAGAAAATTCACGTCAATAACATTACATTTTGGAAGAATGAATCGAGTTTCTTTTTCACGCTGAGAATTAAGATTGAGCATGCAAGAGATATCATCCCTAACAACACGGAATCTTGCTAGTACATCCCGCTGAGGTCCTACTAATGTCCCAATGTTTCAGACTTAGGTACGATATCCCAGAGATGTTTCTCTTGGGACATCCATCAGATGTTTTCAAACAAGAGATATCATCCCTAACAACACGAGATCTTGCTAGTACATCCCGCTAAGGTCCTACTAATGTCCCAATGTTTCAGACTTAGGTACGATATTCCAGAGATGTTTCTCTTGGGACATCCATCAGATGTTTTCATTGGATGTTCTAGAAACATCCCATTTGATCTTTTTTTATAAACAATATCATGGTTCCATATTTGCTAATGATGATTCACATGATTGAACAGTTCAAACAATTGTGACATTTGAAATATTGAAAAGTTGGTAAAAAATTAAAATCAAAACTGTATTCGTACTCATATACTTATACCTATACCAAAGCCGGCTAATTTCATCGATAACAAATTGAAATAATTATACTAAATATATCTCAATAAGATTACCAAAGTACCTGCTTAACTTCATGAACCATGTAATAACCGACAAAATTTAAATATATCTCTCCAGTATATTCATTGCTGAATTTATTTGTTATACCAGCCGATAGATGGCGGTACAACTACGTTGCTAAGAGTTACTAACAGCCGTCGGCCGAGCGCCAACAAATATGAGCCTCAAACAACTGCCCAGATAGCACAAAAATACATTTTGAGGCCCTTCTGGGCCTTTGACAATAATGTCCTCAGGTCGTCCAGGGCGAGCCTGACGACATCCCTAGACCGTCCTCCTGTTACCGTTCTCTACATCCTAATAACGTCTTAGAACATCCTTATAAGGTCTTCTGGGACATGTATACATGTATAGGATATTATGGGAACATTTTTAGGTAGTATTCAAAAATATCTAGGGATAGGCTGATATAAATGGAATTTTATTGAAAAAATATGAATATCATGATATTTGCAAAATTTCCCTGGAATAATAATATGTTCAAATAAAGAACTTTCATTCTATTATTTATAATTCATTGTGAAGATTTTCGAGTTTCGTTTTGAAAAATTGTATCTCAGCTTCTTGTTGAGCACTACTAGAAGTTATTGCCCATTGGCAATATTTCTCTATGTTGTTTTTGATTTCTCAACTCTGGATGCTGAATCTACTGAAAGTTGAAGCCTTCATACAATTTTTATAGATAACATCAAGTTTGTGTTTCCATAACCTTCTAAAACAAACAATGATTAGATATCTTATATCCATGATGTAATATCTATGATTTGATCCACCTACCTTTGTTCCCTTCTTCCTCAGAGAAAACTCATCATCAACATAATAATACATTATGATGATTTTTGTTCTGTTCTAATTCTGTTGTAACTTCTCTTCTTGTTATCATTTGTGATTTCTGAACGCTGGACATACTTTCAGATGCTCAATTTACTGAAAGTTCAAGCCTGCATACAATATTTTATAGATTCCGAAGAAGCCAGAATATCTTTGATTTGAACATCTCAGCTCTGATGATAGCATCAAAAGTTTGTGTTCTCAATAACCTCCTGAAATAAATTATTATTATTTCATGTCCAGTACCTATACCTATACTATCAATGTTTCGATATAGGTACCTACCTTCATTGTTAAACTACTGAGAGTTCAAGCCTGCATAATATACAATCTTTAATAGATTCTGAAGAAGCCAAAATTTCTTGGAATGAAACATCTCTGCTCTGATAATATATCATCAAGTTTGTGTTCTCAATAACTTCCTGAAACAAATAATGTATTGATATTTTATGTCCAGTAGGTATACCTACTATCAATATGATTTGCTTCCTACCTAGTACCTTTATTGTATCTATACTGAAAGTTGAAGCCTGCATACAATCTTTTATAGATTCCGAACAAGCCAAAATATGTTGGGATATCAAACATCTCTGATCTGATGATATAATGATCAAGTTTGTGTTCTCATCAATAACCGCCTGCAACAAATAAAAATGTTTTAATATTTCCTGTCCAGTACCTATTATCAATGAATTGATTCAGGTAGGTACCTATCTTTATTGAATCCACTGAAAGTTCAAGCCTTCATACAATGTTTGATAGATTCTGAAAAAGCCAAAATATCTTGGAATTAAACATCTCTGCTCTGATGATATCAAGTTTGTATTCTCAATAACCTCCTGAAATGAAATAATATATTTAATATTTCATGTTTAGTTCCTACTATCAATGATTTGATCAATTAATTACCTGTTATTATCTTATCGATTTCTCAGAGAAATATTATCATGAGACATAACCTCACTTCTAGTATTTCTAGTCCTGCTTCTTCTTCCTTTTGGCTTCGTCGACACGTTATTTCATGGAATGTCATCTGAAGACATCCGTAGGCACGAAATCCGCTGCAGCCTCAGGCTGTCACTGAAAGAACTTTTCTAGGACAATTACGGCGCTAAATCTACGCCTGATGATGTTCTTAGGTTGTAGAAAATATAACGTCCTCTCTAGGCGTTTGGCGACACATTGAGGATGACCCTAGGCGATTGTGTGCTATCTGGGTGTTATCATCTTCCATTGGTTATTGCACTTCACCGACCTTATATTTTCGGATTCGGATTGTTAATTTATATCTGCAAATAGGTCGGCCATTTTCAGGATATCAGAATGAAAATAATTCATACCGTGTCATCCATCACTGTCATCAAATAAAAAACATCCTAAAAGTTTCTTCAAGATGTTCCATATCAAGTACCCTGAATGTCTCTGGTACATCCCGTATCATCCCACAAACATTCTGATGGGATGTTTATAAGACATCGCAAATGCTGACACGGGTGTGTTGCCAGCAACATCCCAAGAATGTCCCAAGGAAAATAGGGATTTCCAGAGATGTTCCTATCATCCCATATGGATGTTTCTACGACGTCTTACAGATGTTATTGTGTTATTAGGGATGTGCCGGGTGATGCTTGCCCTTCCTTACTATACAGGGTCTAGAGATTTCTCCACCAAGCAGAACTTTTTACAGAATACTAAGTCGAGGAGTTCATTAAGGTCATTGTATATGAAGTTGTTTTAAGAGAAATCAAAGAATTGAGATAAGTTATTTAACAGTGATATTCGTGTATTAGTTCTATTAGTTCGGAGATAGGTCGCATGATCGGCTTTGTTGAAGTCCCCCAACATCAGAGTTGTCCTATCATATAAAATCTGCACCGACTCAAGCGCTTCCAAGAACTGTTCAAATTCTGATAACGTTTGTCCTAGGTGGTATGTACGAATTCAATAAAGGTGGATATATGTATGGTGAAATAGCTCCCTCTTACAAAACCCTAGAAATTTTTGTAGACCTCTGCCTACTTGATTATGTCGAATTTTATCACCGTAGTAAGGCCGCCCAAAACTAACGCTAGATGGCGCTGTTCCCGAAGTGATCTTGCTACACAATGGTTGTTTTGTTTTTTACATTATATTAATTCGTAATTTGGAAACATTGAGAAAAAGTGATTGATTTAATGAAATAAAGACGTGAATTTTCATTTTATCTGTGGAGTATCTGTGACACGATGTTCTGTGGTACTATTAAATTGACATTGACAATTTCAAATGAAACTTTGGATTTTACAATTTCAAATGAAACTTTGGATTATGTAGTTTAGAGAGCGTGTGTTGTCTTGGCCTTTTTGGTCTTTTCAGATAGATGATTTTGTAGAAAATTCGTGAAATATAGTGGAATTCAAACCATTCAAAATGGTGAAAGGTGTCGTGACAGCAGAAAAAGTCTTCAGGAGAATATACGTTTCCAAAGACCACATATGTTCAGACAGTTGAGTATTATATACCTACAGTTCAATTATTATTTTTAGTTCTTGATATTTATTGAATCATTCCAACCTAGTCGAGATCAAATCTCGTTCCTTTCATGGATGATTAAATGTGCATGATTTCACCTCTTCTTTGATTTTTTTGTCTTGTTTTTTATAGGCTAGGTAGGTGAAGCATATCATGAAAATCTCGATGAAAATAGATGATAGTTTCATGAAACTTTCTGCAGTTTCAACATCCTTTATTACCTTGAAAGAGTTAGTTACCATTGATTTGAAACTGTGGACTGAATAGCTCAAGTTCAATTTTACATTCAGCTTATCAAATTACTTGGAGTTTAATAAGTATGTTGTAGGTTCATTTCACTAGACTATTTGGGAATTTCTCCCCTCATTTCCACAAAATGAAATTAGTATTTTTCCAATATATGTGCCATCTCGATTTACCTACAGACAGTGGGTATCTGTGTAGTAAGTACTGAACCTCATATTCATCACCCAGTCAACTTGCTTCAGTCATGAGTACATTATTACAGACTATGATCAATCTCTTTTCGCATAAATTATTATCATCTAATATACAAGTGAGTAATCCTTTGATTATTAAATTTGTTATCGTTGATGAAACCAATAAATCTGTTTCTTGAGATGTAATGGTCACAATAATGTTCACACAAATTCTGCAAGTTTTGAGTTTTCAAAAATAGATCAGAGGAACTTCTGGGGTGCATCTGGCACTAGTTTATTGACTTCATATAAATCAATACATTTATTGGAGGTACTCAATAAATTATTGGTGCACAGAAAGTATCAGCAGTGATTCCATTCTACCCTGGATTCGATTCTACTATTACCAGGACTAATTCTGAAAGGTTAGTTCATTCATTCTTCTGTGAGAAATACCAACAGATGAAAATAGATATTTAGTATATTTATGGATTGATAAATCTTGGGTTCACTTTTCTGTTATATCAATTGGAGTTAATGAAAGAGTTAATAGACTGAGCCCAGATAGCACCAGATATTCATGGAATGTTCTGTCAGTGTTCGATTTGGAAGATATATATCCAGATATTATATAGATGTCCTGAATATATCCAGAATATCTGAAGATATTTATATATTATTCCATTTCGAATATTCATCGCAGGTTCAGTTTCGTATATCCACAGATCATTCGATTGAGAATATTCTGAACGCATTGTTTTATGGATATTTCATGATTATTTATTCTGCATCAACATTATTCCGTATCGAATATTCATTGCATGTCCGGTTTTGAATCTCCAAAAGTTATTATATTGAGAACATTTCAAATCTATCTATGATTTTTTGTTTTGGAATCGAAAATAGGTTGGTAATAATTCGTTTTTTTTTTCTGTAGGTTCATCAGTTTCGATATATCTACAGATTTGATTGAGATCATTCTATTTCAAATTTCTAATGTCTACTTTCATTTTATTGAATATATCGCAAAATTAAAGTATTTCTGAAATAATTCAAAAATGTTACAACATGAAGTAATTTTCAACCAATTTTTCAACACTTGCACTTGTCGAACTTCCCGCAAATATTAACCCATCAATCTAACTCGAGGTACCGTGTACCGAGGCTAGGGTAAGGACCACACGGACCCGCGGAGAGAGGCTAAAGAGTCAAGAAGATGGCGGCGATACGACAACAACATCAGCGTATACACTATATACACACTACACATACCTGTTTGTAGTTCAAAAAGTTTGAGTAGGTATGAAATTTCAAGCAATAATGATTGATAATGAAGCAATCTATATGAGCTAGGTTATGTTATCGTAGTCGTAGGTGAGTATATATAAGCATCAGCATCTCAATTGCAACAATAGTGAAGCTTTCTTTATTGTTATATAGAAAATCATTTGCCAGATAGGTATACCTCAAAATTGTAAGCATCTCAGGTGCATCAGCAGTATAACCGATATCAGCTCTCATTTCAGGAAATTGAGGGTAAGACATTCTAAGCCTCTAATATAGGTATACTCAAATAATGAATGATTTCTGGTGAAAATGGTGCCGTTAGTGGTGAGTTATTCATGTACCAGGTGATTCAATAAGGGTGGCGAGGTACTGTATCTCAGAAATGAAATGCTTATAACTAAACATACATATATACCTACATGAAAAACATTTTTGTTCCAGATGCTGTTCTGAAAATGATGTATCTGTAGAGAAGTGATTAGTCTGGATCAATACTTACCTACTTGGTGAAATGAGGATATATTGATAATGAAACCTTTACTCAGATGTACTTTCATACAAGTGTCCAGTGTAATAAAATCTCATCAGGTGAGTTATTTGAAGTTGCAAAAACGACATTCTGAATAAATGTTTCCTGTTACATTTTCTCAATTTCTTTAAAGGTTATACTGAATAGCATCTGGGATTATAATATGTTTAACAATTTCAGGGAAGGCCAGAAAGTATCGTGATCGAAGAACTGAGGCTATAATCACCATACAAATCATAAATTTGTCAGATATTGTTGTATAGACAGACCTTCGAATAATAAAATATTTCCAGAGCAAGAATATTTTATGAATCAAAATTGAAACCTCAGAATATTGTATGGATACCTACAGAATATTCAATGATTACTATTGGATGATCGATTTGGAATAATCCATAGATAGTAGAAATATTTGATGAAAAGATATTCCAAAGGTATCCCATGAATATTCTGGATTATCCAATGAATATTCTTTGTCGGGTATCTATAGAATATTCAAAAAGATTCCCATTTCCATGGTCCATAGAATATTCTAAAAAGAATATAAATATTTGAAGTGGGTCTAGAGAATATTCGAACATCCGAAACGGAATATTCTTAGGATGTCCATAAATTATCTAGTGCTATCTGGGAGGAGTTGACATACTATCTCTAGTAAGGTACATTATGGTCTTAGGCCAAATTACACACCACAAAAAGTGCTATTTCAGTTCCATGTAAAAAAACATACCATTATAGAAATTGTGATGAAAATCTAGAAAATAAATGTGTGTCCTGAAATTAGCCTGCCAAACTTCACCAGCAGTTTCTATGACCAAAAATAGGAAGAAAAGTTCCAATGAACATGTGTTGGAGAATGTATCCTAAGAGAGCTACTGCCCCCTGAAAGAGGGCTCCTGAAGATGATATTTCTTGAATATTTCCAAATGTCATGTGATAAAATGATGTGATTTGGTACAAGAACTAAACTTTCTATGCCCAATACTGTGAAAATAAAATCATTCAAAAATTCCATAGGTGTATATAATACAGGGTGGGACTACATTAAAAATTACACAAACTGTTTTGTATGCACATTTTCGGCAATTTAATTTTGGATTGATCCACACCTCTTTATAGAAATAAAGGTACTCTTGTTCCCTATCAATCAGATGTATCATTTCCAAGTAAAATCAATTCTATTGTATGTAGTTTCTTATAACCATTTATCCTCTTTATTATGGTTCAAAAAGAAAGTAGAAGATTTTTTTATAGCCAGTATGATTTGAAAATTGGCAGCATTATGTATAATAATATATGAGATGTGACAATAATTTTACTCAAAAATGAAATATTATCTGATCTATACAGAACAAGTGCACCTTTTTACTGTCAAAGAGTTGTTGATTTTTATAATCCAAGAAAGAATGGTTGAAAAATATGCATACATAAAAGTTTGAGCAATATTCAATTCAGACGCACCCTGTATTATACACTCCTGAACGAAATTCTTGAATGATTTTATTTTTACAGCATTGGGCATGAAAAGTTCAAGTCTTGTACAGAATTTGATCATTATATCACCTGTTGTTTCGGAAATATCATCTTCAGAAACTTCCTTTTAGGGGGCTATAGCTCCCTTAGAAGACATTTTTCGAATCTGGTTCATTAAAACTTCTCTTCCTATTTTTGGTCATGCCCTGTATGTATATTAGATACACAGTTTCCAATATTCAAATATATTTTCAATTTGATTCGTATTGTATTCTTTCAGATATATACAAGTGAAAGTCCAGCGAATCTCCTTTATGGTGAATGCCTCCTTGAATCCAAGATACATACAGATATACCTGAGGATTTATACAAATGAAACTTACATGTTTTCAATAATTCAACTTTTTCAATGTACTTTTTTCTGCAATGATTTCACAAAACATTATTCAAGGAGCATGATTTATTATTATTAACCTCTCACATACAACTAGATAGATTGAAGTAGAAGATTCATATTTATTGGCACAAGGCTATAAAATTTATCACAAGAAATATTTAAGATTCAGAGTATCAATCTCTCTGATGATTTTAATACAGAAATTCTTCCTACCTCTGAGGATATGATAATTTGAGATATATTAGGTGAAAAAAAACACATTTTGAAGGAGTTGTTGATGATTAAAAGATATCTTTTGAGAGGTTATGAATATGTGTATATTTAATCATTCGGAAAGTTTTTCAATTATGATGAATTTGTGAAATGAAATAAAAATTGAATCATTTAATTTTATTTTGTGGAAAAATATATAGTGGTGCATCTACTTATATTGGAAATAATGAAAAAAAATAGACAACAAGAGTTGTTCTTACTTCAATATTCTCAATATAATTCATGAGGAAAACCCACAAAAACTCATGAAACCACTGTCATTGCAATGGAACATATAATACAATTTTCTAATCCAAATCTACAGGGTGTCCCTAGAAGGTCTGTACATAATCTCAGCACATAGATAGATAGATAGATAGATAGATAGATACTTTTATTGATCTCTTTTGATTATTTACATAACATGAGACAGGTCCTTATACTAGTTGTAAGTACAGATATGCAATATAGGCAATAAAAATGGTGGAATATAATATTTAAAAAAAGTAAAAAAGTAAAAACACGTTTTGGACTAGGACTAACAAGATATGTGTATATATATGTACATGAGGATCATGCAGTATAAAAAGATGACAGTATTAATTATTTAATTGGACATATTCGTCAAGACAGTAAAATGCATAGTGTAATAGATATTTGTTTAGGTGCGGTTTGAAAATGTTGGTACCCTGCAATGATTTCAGGTTTGGAGGTAGCATGTTGAAGAAATAGCCTCCAGCATAAAGAGGAGATTTTCTATGCTGCATTCTTTTGATTTGATGAAGACGAAAATCGGCACGTCTTCTTGTAGGGTATTCATGAAATTCGCCGTTTCTATCTAGTTTTCCTAAATTATTGTGTATGTATAGCAATAATTTGTATAGATAAATTGAAGTGAGTGTTAAAATGCCGCTTTCAATAAATGTGTCTTTACATGACTCCCTATGGTCTAGGTCAAACAATAGCCTTATGAATCTCTTTTGCGAAATGAATGCCCTAGAAGCTTCTGTGGCCCTGCCCCATACAATTATGTTATTGCTCAAGATGGAATACACTAGAGCATAGTACATGTTTATTAGATGATCTCTATGGAAGTTTGATTTCAAGGTGTTGAATGCATAATACAATTTGTTCAGTTTTTTACAGATGGTGTCAACATGACTGTTAAAAGATTTATGGTCTACATCCAAACCTAGAAATTTTGTTTGTTGTGATGCTGAGATCTTTGTGTCACATATATCATAAGTAAGATTTTCTATTAAATTGAAATGGCTAGTGAATTCTATTAGTACTGTCTTATTTATGTTATTAATGAGATGGTTTGCTCTACACCAACAGTTGAAATTTTGTGTGACAATCTTGATATTGTGATTTAATTCTGTCCTATTGTTAGCAGTAACAACAATTGTGGTATCATCCGCATAGATGAAAGTACGTCCTTGAGCGATGTGTTTAGGCAGGTCATTGACATAGAGAGTGAATAGGAGAGGCCCCAGTACTCCGCCCTGGGGTGTACCAATCCTGATATCATACTCATTTGACCATTCATCCCCAACCTGCACCTTGATAGTTCGACCGGACATGTATGATTCAATCCAGCATTGTATGGGACCACGTATGCCCATTGCTTCGAGTTTGATTCTTAAGTACTTCGAGTTGATCGTGTCCAATGCACGACTAAGATCAAAGAATATTGCCACAACAAGCTTATTTTCGTTGATGTTGTCATAGACGTACTGAATTAAGTCAGCAGTGGCAGTTTCAGTTGAATGGTTAGGTCGGAAACCATGCTGGCAATCTGTCATTATGTTATATTTATCTAAACCGGTTAAGTTGAAAAACAGCCTAGGCTGAACTTCGCCCTTCATCAATGCATTATCAAACACTCCCAATCTTGATGCAATTTGTAGTTTGTAAATTGTAATTGATGAATAAAGACCATTATTATTATTATTATTATTATTATTAAATATTTGATTAGTTGGTTATATACGGCAGTTTCGATAATTTTTGAAAAACAGCTTAGCAGACAGATCATTCTGTAGTTTTCCATACAAAGAGGATCTCCTTTTTTTAGTACCAGGATGGTTTTTGTTATTTTGAGTTTTTCCGGGAATTGACCTTGTGTTACGGATTGGTTAATTAGAATCGACATAAATTCTGATACGTTGTCAACACACTCCTTCAGGATTGCAGCTGGGATCTCATCAATACCAGTAGAGTATTTCTTTTTCAAGTTGAGAATAATATGTTTGATTTCATAATCGGTGACAGGTAAAAAATACATCGAGTTGGGGCTCTTTATTTCATTTTTTGTGCATATATTATGAGGTAGGTTAAGTGATTTTATTTTGTTTGCGACAGATGTTGTAAAATATTCTCCAAAGATATTGGCTATCTCCCCATTTTGATTTATATGTTCGCCGTTATAATTTAGGGTAATGTCATGTTTATTTTTTGTTTGGTTTGTTTTACTGTTTACCAGACTCCACAAAGATTTTGCTTTATCATTAAAATTCCTAATTATATTTGAATAGTAGTTTTTTTCTGATTGGTAATTTTTTTGTCAAGTGATTTTTTTGATTGTTTGTAATTTTCGTTTATTTGAGGATCTCCGGTATTTTTTCTGAGCCAGTTCAATTCTTTGAGTGCATTGAGTTCAGCATAGTTCTCTCGGTAGAGGTATTTTCCTTGTATCAATTGCTCCTTGTGATTTTACCTTGCTTTTTTGTTTTGGAAAAGCAGTGTAAAAACACCACTGGAACTGGACAAGGAAGTTGTCAAATAAATCATTGACATCTTCCTCTTGTTGATCATATAGATTGATATTTCTAAACAGTAATTTGAATTCAGCTAGGGACTTACCATTAATTTTCCGCATTATTGTATACTCGGTATTTTTGGAGGTCTCTTTTATTTTGGGCCATGTCATTACTTGGGCCGAGTGATCAGAGATTCCCAGATCAGTAACCCTGCAGGAGGAGGTCATTATGTTGCTAACAATATAGTCGATACTACTAGCAACTATTCTATTGCCATATTGGGCTACTCGTGTAGGTTCTGTATATGAAAGATCTAAGCCAAACATATCAAATAGGTCCAGGAGTTGTTTCCTGTATTGACAGTCTCCTCGGAAATCTATGTTCAGGTCTCCACATACTATCAGATCTTTATATTTACTTGCTGCATGGTTGAATACAAGTTCTAATTGTTCAAAAAACAAAAGTATGTTGGAATCCTTTGAGGAACTCCGATAAATAGTGATAATGCAAAGTTGTTTGTTCACCTCTAAGGCAGAGCATTCAAAGTGCAGTTCAAGTGAATGGTCATTGAGGAAGGGGATGGTTCCACAATTGTTGCTATTATAGAATTGTGATTGGACAAATATGGCGGTGCCGCCATGTTGTGATTTGGTTCTGCAAAAGTTTGAGACCAATTCATAGCCATCTATCCTAGAGCACACCAGATTGTCATTACACATCCAGTGTTCAGAGATACAGATGAAAGTGGGGTTATGGGTTTTGCAAGATAGTTCAATTATGTTGATTTTGTTAGCTAAACTTTGAACGTTCAGGTGTAGATTCTCTTTTGTCAACATTAAGTGTTTCTGGGGCTCTCGAACGAGGCAGGCCTCTGAAAATTTGTCTTGTCTGTTCTGGTTGATCTTCCTGATGACACTGGACGTGGTTGATCAAGGAAATGGCGACCTTGTCTGAAATCGAAACGAGCAAAGTGGACATTTTTTGGCCAGAAATGTTGTTCATATACACGTTCTTTTAACGTTAGATCGACTCCGATCATGAATGACTGGTTGTCAGTTCTCATAATTTTCGTGGAAAGCTTCTTCACATAGGTGTCATCGGAGTTTGTTTTCTTCTTAATATAGTTTTTTATGTTATGTTCTGTTATTTTATCAGTAACCTTCGATATGAGAAGCCAAATTCTCTTCTTTGTTTCTTCGTTGGCTGGGAAATCCTCGTCACCGTCACCATTTCCTATATTCTGGGATAACCTTCGGCTGTATCTTGCTGTCTTTTTCCTATTTCAGCTGTGGAACATTCCGTAGGCTCTTCCTTTCCCAGCTCTATCAATTTACTAGCTTTTTCTTCGGTTTGAATTTTCATTATTTCAGCTGAAACTTGGTTTACAGTTATAGTTGAGCCACCTTGTATATTGGAATTCCCTTCGTTCGTTTCATTCGAGGCTGAATCTGATAAGCCAGTGATTCTTTGTTGTGTTTTTTCAGTTGTCTCGCCTCTTTTGGAGGTCGCACTTTTTGTTCGTCTATCGCTGGACATTCCATAATTTGTGGAATTTGAGTTGTTAGCCAAACTCTTTGATTCCAAATATGCAATAGTCCTGAGGTGAAATTCTGAGAAATTAGATTTTTATTCTTCAACTTTACCACTGTGTATCTGGAAAACGGAACAATTTTGGACTTGAATAAGTTGCTTTGCAATGGCTCATTTTTGCTCTCAGGAATGTCCTGTAATTTTGTACAGATCTTTCAGGGAGACCTTCTATAGCATACTAAACAATTTCAAGTCATTTATAGACTGGCCGGTAGTGACAGATTTTTTGGAACGTTCTTCATTGTATGCAACTTTCAAGTAGGTAATGATTTTCATGAGTTTTCAACATGTCCTAGACAATTATCAGTTCGTACTCGCATGCAGCGGCGTTACCAATCAAATTTTAATTTCCATTGAAAATTGATAATTTTGCATATATTATTATGTAAAAGTATGCAAATTGGTTTTTGTTTGAATTTGAAAAAAAATTACACCACGGAAAAAATTGCATACTCTGCACTTGTGTACGAAGACCCGAAACTATTAACCGAACATGTGATGAAGAGGGGGTATCTTTGGACAATTATTCAACGTATGCTCTCTTGCAGATATATTTCTGATGTTACTTGTATCATGATTAACTACTTTGCATACAATTGTGGCGCGCACATGTGTTGTAGTAATGTTTCAAACATGCACTGTTTTTTGTAATCACAATAAAAGAGCATTTTACTTTTTTATATTGAATTTTTCTCATTTTGAGGTTTGTAGGTACTTGAAATGCCCTTTTATTTTTCAGGTTATTGCGCAAGCATTTGATCAGATGTGGAAAATCGGAGCACATCCTCAGTTTCCTTGTTGAATCTACTGGGTGTTCACACCAGGGCTCCAAAGGATTCTGAACTCCAAGTTGCCTCCACATTGTTCTGTTCCATGTAACCCCATCACTAGTCACAACATCAATGAATAATCCAGCATTTTCACATAGAATAATATATTCCAGTATTATTTTAGCTTGGATGATGTTACCATTTATATTGCCTTTAATCAAGAAACATGCCAGAGCTTGAAGGCCTTTCCCCGCAAAAGGTTGGAACATATGATGACCAAAGCATGATCCCCCAGAGTATTCTCCATTTCCTTTGGTGTATGATCTCCAAGATCCACAAAACCAATGAATTCCAAGGTGTTTTTGTCAAATTTCTTGGTGGCAGTTATCTTGTACTCATATATAAGAAGGCAACCCTGCCTTTCAAATTCACCAAGATTTTGTGTTTTTACTTTAATTAAATCAAATACGTTCTTTTTGAAGCCAAAACTGGCATCTCTATTTTGGATGTACCTAATGAAACCATATTTTAGTTGTGGAAAAGTTATTTCCTCAGAATTTCATGTGGATACAAATATCTATATTGTGCTTGTTACAGTTGTATTCAATGAAAAAGCTTACAAGTATCAAAAAGAGAGGTCAATGTCATCCTAGTTCTAGTTGCGTAAAACTACATTCAAAAATCTAATTTCATTTTTGTCTGTGATGAAAATCAGGTTATATTATTTTTTTCAATTTCTTCAAGATATTTTGACTAGGACTGAATAAATTATACATCTTGTGATTCGATTCTTGGTTTCAAATCTTGCAGATTTTTTTTTTGTAGAGAATGCCTTTTTTCCTGAAATTTATAATGAAAGAAGTTTTCCATTTGTTGTCAACTCTCTCAGAAATAATGTAGGACAAAAAAATATTTATTTGTTTCACTAGGCAGCAAAGTGATGGACTGTCGCAAGTGATAGTTCATAGCCAAGAGTAGCAAGGTTAGGAATTCAGCCAAGGCAGTCAATCTACATTTTCTGCCGTGTGAAACATATAATTTTCTTCCCAAATATTATTAAACCAATTTTGTGTAATTTCATTCCATTGAAATTACTTGTATCGTTGCATAGCAACAAACATTTTCTGCCTAGACAGAGAAAGTAAACCTTTGCTGCAAGTTAAGTGTCATGGAAAAGCCACTTTCTATACTGCTGAGAGAAAAATATCTTTTTACTCCAAATGATATTAGAAGTGGTTTTTTATGATACTTAACAGGCAGAAAAGGTGTACTTTATCTGCCTTTGCTGGGAAAGTTTAATGCTATTCAACAATTCAAGTAATTAATATCTTAATCAAATTGGAAATCTAAATTTACAATGACTTGGGTGAACACAAAATGATAGATCAATTTCAATATGTGTGAAATTGGAATGAATTTGGAGACAGAATTATATGTTTCGCATGGTAGAAATGCAGATTCAATTCCCCGGTTGGTATCCAATCCTCGGCTACGCCTTGGCTATGAATCGACAGCCGGGGTATTGAATCATGTGCTTTTCTATCTAGTAAATCAACTGATATATCCTTCCTCCTCTTTTTCCTGCTTCTTTATCGTTTTTATTGGCTTATTTCAATACTCTATACCTATTTTGGGGATCCAATAGCAGGGTTTAATTATAATACTGTTAATTTTTTCTTATTCTTTTTGCGACTTTGATGTCTGTTTTCAAAATGATTCAAGTCATGACTGTGAATAGTTGATGACACTGTTTTTTTACAAATTTGCTTATCTATCATTTTTTTACAAAAAAGGATAGCAACTTTTCACAACTTTTGTTTTATTTCAGAAAAAGTATCTTTTCAAATATGCCTTAATCTAAAATGAATTGGATGATACTTTGATTCACAGATATGGTATAATATATTAATTTGGCATGAAATTCACGTACCTTACTCAATCACATTCAAGATTTTTTTCTCATGTTTGCTTTCGTAATTTGTTCATCTTGTACTTGATTAAGTATGTGACTTATGTAATTGTTTTCACCATTATCATTATTTTCGGAGGGATATTCATGATATTTATATTTCTCATCTTATATTACCAAAAAACCTACTATTCAACAGTCTAGATTTCATTCTGAATGTAAATTTCGTGAAAATACAGAAGTATTCCGAAATATTCATAATTTTTCAAATTATGATGTTTAACAATAATTTCAGATCTATCATAGGATAATGCTTGTAGTTTTCACCAATGATTTTTTTTAGATCAGCAGTTTTCAACCTTTTTGAGTAATGTACCACAAAATCCATTCTATAATTTCAAGTACCACCTAACAAAAATACAGAGATTTAATTGATTGTTATTCACATGCTAAAGTTCAATATGTTTTGTCAAGTTTATTTCTCTCGTTCCTGTTCTATTTTAAATGGTTTTGATTTTAGGTCTTTTTTTTTGTACCACTGCAAATGATAATATTATGTACCACCAGTGGTTCATGTACGATAGGTTGAGAACCGCTGTTCCTGTTGACTTGAAATATATGATCATGAATTTGATGTTTTTATTTTCATTTGGTAGGGTTGACTGATGGAATTGATTTTTTTTATTGGGAATACTGGAATTGATGGAGTAAACGAGATTTTACTCCTATACTTATGAATACTCAACAGAAACATGTTCTTATTACCTGATCTTATTAATGTACTCACCTTGACAATGTTGTTGACTGCTGATAACGAACTACTATAACAAAGGCTAAAGAAAATCAGTAATATGGACACAAATTCATTCATTAACTCAATTTTGTCAATGCATGATTAAACTATTTTCACATGAATATATACCCTAACAACACGAGTACGTCTTAGGGACGTCTCAGGGACGTCCTTCATTTTCTACGAGGACGTCCCTGGGATATCCTGTGTAGGGACATGGTACATACTAGGGACGTCCCAGGGACATCCGCTTTCCACAAAAAGAGGCATCCTAGGGATATCCTCCTGGTACGTCCCTGGGATGTACCAAGTACGAAGAAACGATATCCCTAGGACGTCCCAAGGATATCCCAGGGACATCCCTTCGACAAAAGAAATAAAAAATGTAAGTCGAGTACGGATTGAACCCGGGACCTTTGGCTTATCAGGCACGCATCTTACTCCATTGGCTATTGAGCCTCCTGAAGATTTATATACTGAACAGATTCATAAACAGGACTTAACTACAGAAACCTGAATAAATACAACTTTGTTAGGATTTGGGTATAATTATTATATCATTCTTGGGTGTTTAAAAATAAGGGGCATTATGCATGTACGATTTCTGTTTGCGAAAAATGGAAATTTCTAAATAAGTTCTGAAACTTTATTCTTCATCTTCATTACGATTATTCTCCGGAAGAAAAACAAACATTTAAAAAAAAATGCAACTTAATAGAATAGAATAGAATAGAATAGATTTATTCACTTATGAAAATTCACTTATGAAAAATGAGATACAATAATAATAATAATGAGGTAGGTACAATAATATGAACTTATGTGACTAAATTTACTAAATTACTGAATATTATAAAGAAACATGAGTAAATATGAGCGAATATGAACAAGTATGAGTTGAAACATATCATTTTCTTGATACAATATTACAATTACAAATTTACATTTCAACTGTTCCGTGAATGAATGCACAGAGCCCACTTATGGCAGAGCCTTGTCTGTGGGTAGTACAAGTATTGTACTGCATTTGTTTAAATAAAAAATATATAAATAAATATAGTATGCGAAACACAAATTACAAATCATAATTTATGGCGTGTGTATTGACTACATGTTTAGACTAGAGGCACATAATTATATCTACTACAATAAATGAATTATATATTATGAAACAATAAGAAGAATCAACAAAGCTACATAAGACTACAAATGAGCATAATTTAAAAATAATACTTTATAATCGAAGGTTGCAGTGGTTTCAGAGTACATGAGGTTTTTATTATTTTCGTTGAGGTTGAAATGGTATGGTTATGAGGGGGAATTACAATCAATACTGGTAAGTATTTTTGACGTCTATCAACTGATGTACTGATAGCCTAGGGATTTGAAATATCCATTTTCGTGCATTTTTTCTAAAATTTCCGATCATCCTGAATTCTTTCAGTTCTGGCGGAACGCTGTTATAAAGTTTTGGTCCGAGATAAGAAAAACTTCTTTGGAGCACATTTTTTGTTGGTTTAGGAACCTTTATCGAATGCGATTTATATCTTGTTGGGTACATGTGATCAATATTCCCCAGGTAAGACTTATATTTATGCTGTCTACAAATAGCTGCTAAGAAGTATATTTGCCTTATGTCAAGCAATCTGGATTCCTCATAGAGTTGATTTGATGGATAAGTACGTGGTTTGTGCTCAATTGTTTTTATAATAAGTTTATGGATTTTCTCCAGATTTTTCAAATAGAATTTATTTGCTGCGCCCCAGGCAATTATCCCATAGCTCAAATGGCTTTCCATACTTTGATGAAATTCAATGACGCTGATGTGAATGGATATCAGATATTCCAGGGACACGAATAGGATAACCTAGGGATGTACCGGGCGAAATGTCCACTGGACAACCACTGCGCGACATCCCCTAGATGCCCCAATCGTGTCCTTGTACCGCAGGACAAAAAAAGGGACGTACCTAGGACATTCCTGTGTTGTTAGGGTATTATATACTTACTGTTCCCATGGCAGAGCTCCTTTCTTCAGGAATTTATTTCTCAAATGCTCCTTTGAAAAGTGATTAGAACATATCCAACCATTAGATGATGGAAAGAGGTCTTCCAATTTCGTCCATCCACAGTTTATGAATAGTTTGGTCCTATGTGAAGAATGAAACTGTTTATACTGATAATTCACTGTATAAATGAATTGAAGATATTCACCTTTGGAATTCTGTACAATTGATTAGCAGAAATTGTTTTGGACTGTCCACAAATTATGCAAAAACGCCAATCGCCCATTGTTACACAAAATAAAGTACAAGGAAAAACACAACAAAACTAAAACTACTGATTTTCAAACAACTACAAGAACACAACAAAACTATGAAACTACTGTTTAAAAAAAACTAGAACTTTTAAAAACAACTGAAACTCATAAAAACTATTGAAACAACAAAATCACTTGGGAACACACTGATATTTTCGACCCAATTTGAAATTCAGGTAAGCAGGATTTGAATTCGAAATTCATCACACGATCCTTGTCACACGAAAATAAATAAAATGCTGTCAATCATCAACTGTGTCACTGTCGAGCATAGCGGAATCGATTTTACCAAAAGGTCTACACGTTTTGGAAAAAAAACAATTGACAAGTGGTTACACCAGTTTAGTTCCATCATGAATTCAATATATAAAAGTAATTAGATACCAGAGTTATTCTTACTAAGATTACCTCAATAGACCTTAAATTCGGGAATGAATAATCAGCTAAGTTAATGCAATTAGATATAATGTCTTCATGCACTCCAATAAGAACTCCACCACCAGTGGATAAATTTGTTGATAAGCTGTCACGATCCTCCCTGTATATATTGAAGAAGTTAGGAAACAGTTCCGTATTGCTAACTGATGAGTCGAGCCATGTTTCGGTAAAAGCGAATATTTTGAAGTCACATTGTGTTAAAGAATTAAATACATCAGCAGTTTTTGTTTTGAGTCCGCGTGTGTTTTGATAGTAAATTGATAGAGTTGACCTGTTTTTTGTTTGGCCTGGCGGAGAACTTGTGTTATATACGGGGTAGGTTAGATGATTGCTCTCTGATTGCTATTGATTCAAGAACAAATTACTTTCAAATTTATCTAGAGCCTCTATGTAAGTCGTACATTTATCCTTCTCCCAAACGGCATTATCAACAGCTATGTTAATATTTTTCTGGCTACAGCAGTTAGAGCATTTCCTCATATCAGATTTACATTTGCCAACTTCATGATCACCACTACATAAAGGACACGAAATCTGCTTGTTACAACTGCATGACGAATGGTTGAATTCATTGCACTCAAAACATCTCTGTAATTCGATCGCATCATGAATTGTGAAGTTGTCATACGCAATAAACAAATTTCCAGCCTCCATTGACCGTTCATATACATACTTGTCAACCTGCAGAATTGCTTGCCAAATGTTGGGTTTTTTTTTGGTAGGAAATATTTTTATAACTTCACATTCCGAATCTTTCAGAAAAATAGAAGAATCAAAAACAAGTAGACAGTTCTCAAGATCTTCGGGAAAAAAGTTATCCGTGATTCCAACAACCCGCATTTTTGGATTAAATCCGCTAATCTCCTCAACATCGTATGAGTTCGACATCTTCTGCTTCACCATCTGCATCAGTTTTTTGTTATCTGCTTCATTTTTGCAGCGTATTGAAATTCCACCATCTTTCACCGATTTCACTTTAGCCAGTTGAAACTGTTCAGCTGTAGGATCGATGTTACGCAATATTCCCGATTTGGTTTGTGTGACCGTTTGATTGGTACTCTTAGGACGAATTATAATGGCTGGTTGCGATTTGTCTTTGAGGACGTCTGAATATTTAAGTGGCTGGTGAGACAAGTTTTCGATATCGGCAGCAGTGTTACACTTCGTTCATGACGTTACGAAAATACTGCAGAAAACAGAGCTATGCATTATTGTTTACCTACTTTTCACTCTCTTTTTCATTGGTTCATAATTGAATTCATCTGTGATGTTTACTACCGGCTATCGATTGGTATTTCTCTGTTCGTTGTTATTGATTCTAACTCTATTTTTGCTGTAAAAAGGAATAATATTGTGATTTTAATAAATAATAACTGCAACTTTGACAATATCAAGAATTAATTGACATTATTTCATTCATTCTATCTGACATCCAACTTGCACATACTGGGGGTCAGCTACTGCCGGTCAGCTACCGCCACATACTCCCTCCCCAGTAACAACGTCCTGAGATTTCGTGAGAAATTCCACGTTTCTGGTAGACTTCGTCTTCGCGAATTCAGTTTGATTGGTCAGTTTTTGATTTTGGCTTAAAAGAGTTTCATTTTCTTCATTCAGGATGAATACAGGTTTCACTCTATCTATAGAGATGGTCTTTCTTCCTTTACTGGTTTCAATGTCAAAAAATTTATCAGATCTGCTAATAACTGGGAATGGGCCATCATAAACAGGTTGCAATGGTCTTCGATGTGCATCGTGACGTATGAACACATGACTCGTAGTCTTAAGTCCTGGGTGAATGAATGCCTTCCTAACAGAATGATGTCCAACCATAACAGGTTCTATCTGTGCCATATGTTCTTTCAAATTAAAAACTAAATTTGGAATATTCGAATCGTATTTGCTTTTTTGAAAGAAATCTATTGGAAGCCTTATTCCTTCTCCATATAATATTTCAGCAGCTGTTGTATTATATTCTGGAATCAAATAAGATCGTAAGCCTAATAGTATAACAGGTAACTTTTCGGACCATTTTTCGGATAATTGAGCTCTCAAAGCAGTTTTCAAGCATCTGTGCCAACGTTCTATTTTTCCATTCGAAGCTGGATGATATGCTGTTGTTTTGATGTGATGAATTCCAAGATATTTTGTCAAAGACTCGAACAACTTGCATTCGAATTGTCTTCCTCTATCTGTTGTTATAATGTTAGGAATTCCGAAACGAGCTATCCACGAAGACATTATAACTCTAGCCACTGTTTCTGCCGAAATATCCTGGACAGGTACAGCTTCTGGCTAACGTGAAAATCTGTCAATCATCGTGACGAGATATGTGAAATTTTGGGATGATGGAAGAGGTCCTACTATGTCGATGTTAATATGAGCAAATCTTTTTTCTACAGTATTATACACACCAACAGGTGAGACATTGTGTTTCCAAATCTTTGACCTCTGACATGGAATACAACTTTTGGCCCAAATTCTACAATCTCGATTGATAGACGGCCATATGAAATGTTTTTTTACCATGTTCAAAGATGTTTTGATTCCGGGATGTGCCAAATTATGTATCGTCTCGAAAATAATTTTTCTGTATTGGTTACGAATGGTCTCAGCTGCTCATTCGAATAATCACAAATTAATTCCTCACCACTCGGAAGTACAATGGAATGAAATTTAAGTGAACAACAAGATTTGGACTGCTTCAGCTAATTGAGTTCCTCGTCATTCACTTGAGATCTAGCAATTTCATCCAGAGTAACTTGTAACGGAACATTTACTGAAGATATTCTTGAGCATACATCAGCTGGAATGTTTTCTCTCCCTGCTATGTATTCAATAGAAGGAGTGAATTGTCCAATATAGTCCAAGTATCGTAATTGTCTCGGCGAGGCTTTGTCTAAACGTTGTTTGAAAGCAAAAGTGAGGGGTTTATGGTCTGTGAAAATCGTAAAATCTCTACCTTCCACCATAAAACGAAATTTTTTCACTGCTGAATAAGCTGCTAGAAGTTCTCTGTCGTAGGTACTATATATTTCCTCTGAGCCTTATCTAGTTTTTTTGAGAAGAATCCTAGAGGTTCTAGTATGTTATCCCTGACCTGATGTAGTGCAGCACCAATTGCAAAGTCAGAAGCATCGACTGTTAAAACTAGCGGAAGAGTGCAAGAAGGATGGACTAGAAGTGTAGCATCAGCTGAGTCCTTCTTCAATTTTTCAAATGCCTTGATACTCTCATCATTCCAAGCTACTTTTCTTTTATCTCTCTTCTTACAATTTTTCGAGAGGTCGAATAAAACTGCCTGAGTTTCCGCAGAATTGGGTAGTGAACGCCTATAGAAATTGATGATACCAAGGAAACGTCGAAGCTCTCGAATGGAAGCAGGCAAAGGAAAATCGGTAACAGTTCTGACACGTTCAGCTAATGGTTTGATGCCTTGCGCATTCAAGACATAACCCAAAAATGAAACTTCTGGAACTCCCAAGGTACACTTCGCCAAGTTGATGTTGATGTTGAAGTCACTCAATCTCCTGAATAACAGCTTCAGATGTTGGATATGTTCTTCTTCACTTGATAATGCAATCAAAATATCATCAATATAGGCGAAAGCGAATGAAAAATCTCTCAATACTGAATGGATAAATCTCTGGAAGGATTGAGCTGCATTACGTAAGCCGAAAGGTAATTTGAGGAATTCAAAAAGACCAAATGGTGTTACTACTGCCGTCTTGGGAATATCTTCCGATTCTACTCTGATGTGATGATAAGCCCTTACCAGATCGATCTTAGAAAATATTATTTTCCCATCTAGTTCACTATTGAAGTCGTGATTATGAGGAATCGGATATCGATCTGGTTTTGTGACAGCATTCAGAGCACGGTAGTCTCCACAAGGACGCCAAGAACCATCTCTTTTGGGTACCATATAAAGAGGAATGGACCAGCTACTTTTCGACGGCCTGCAGATACCGAGATCAACCATATGTTGAAATTCCATTTTTGCAGCAGCGAGTTCATCAGGGGGTAAACGTCTTGGTTTTGCAAATACTGGAGGTCCTGTTGTGACAATAACATGTGAAATGTCGCTGTAGGCTGTGTCAAAATAAGGTTTTTCAAGTAATAAGTTTGGAAATTCCTTTAAAATATCCTCGTATTTCTGCTCTGGTTTTATGACATGTATCGATAAGATATCACTTTTGACTGGAACTCCATCACTGGTTAATAACGTGGTATAATCACGTACACATTCATTCCTAATATCGACCAATAAATTGAAATTATTGAGGAAGTCTGCACCTATGATTGCATTTTCAACTTGAGCCACCGTGAAAGGCCAGTAGAATGATCGCCGTAAACCAAGATCAACTTTCAATAATTTTTCACCATAAGTCTTGATGCGAGATCCATTAGCTGCATATAATTCACGTTTTGAAACAATGGTTCTTCCACAGATGAATTTTGGGGGAATGACTGAAATGTCCGCACCGCTATCTATGAGAAATCGTATCCCAGAAGCACGATCCATAATAAAAAGGCGGCAAGATTTTTGGCTTCCATCACCTGCCGCACTCAGTGATGGATTTGTGAGTTTTCCGCTGAAGTTTCAGAACTAAAGTTGCATGGGTCGATACACTTACTTGCCCTGTCTTTGAATTTTCTGTGATACCAACAGACTTTTGGGTTCAGATCTCTTCTGAGAGGAGTTTTGGATCGACTTCTTGTCTTGGATCTACTTGTTGAATGAAGATTCTGTATCGAGCTGACCAAAGAAGAAATGTGATCTTCTAAGCGAGAAAATCTGTCATTGATTGACATTTCTGCGGGTGTTGATGACTTTTTTATAGTCTCGCAAAAAAACTGACTAGAAGGTGAGGTCATCTCGATGATTTTATCTGCCATTTTAGCAACTGTATCTAAATCATCACGGCTAGTCGCAAGAATTGCACGAGCACTTGAGGGTAGCCTTTGTATGAACATAGTTCGGAGAAAATCATCAGTAACTCTATCTCCTGCTAGAGCTCGCATCTCTCTGAGCAATGTTGATGGTTTTTTATCACCTAACTCAATTTCAGTCAATAACTTCTTTGCTTTACGTTCCTCCGACTCTTCAATTGCAATATTAAACGTTCCTTCAGATCGGTGTAGGGTTTTTCAGAAAGTGGTCTCGAAATTAAATCTGATATCATTTCCGCAACCTCAGAATCTAATGAACCAAGGATATGATGGTATCTGGTTGTCTCATTTGATATATTAGCTGTGATGAACTGCGATTCCACCTGAAGGAACCATATTTTGACATTTTTCCGCCAAAATACTGGAATCTTGATCGAAACTCGAGCGATCTCATTAGGTATCCTATGTTCTGGAGGATCTGGCATACTGAATGAGTATTTACAGAGATGAAATTCAAGAACGTACCTCCGTCACTTGATGAATCGCTTGGGAACTTGGTGTACAAGATTTCGAAGCTGTATCTTCTGTAAATGTCTGGTACAAGCGTTCGGGGTCACCAATGTAGCAGTTATAAGCGTGTTCTCTTATCAATATTTATTTATTCCAACTAAATAATAACTGCAACTTTGACAATATCAAGAATTAGTTGACATTATTTCATTCATTCTATCTGACATCCAACTTGCACATACTGGGTGTAATGTCATAGGCTGGGTGTTGTGGGATTTTTTTATACATAAACCCAGCACTACCATTTACAAGCATATTTACACTTCATCTACATTATTATTTACATACGACATCAACGATATTCATTATTGAGTCTCATTTATTATAGTTTATATTATTTATTGGACTCTCTAAAAGCTTCGACCTTACGAGCTATTCGCATATCGAGAACCACGCCACGCGCGGGAATGTCGTCCTTCACTTGTCACTTGTCAAGTCACGGACATGAACACCTAAAACACTTACAGTGTTGCCAACATCATATGGCAATCACACTAAACCTCCCTTCTTTTCAAACAAAGAAAGAATATCAACTAACTACTTACTAGATTTTACAAATATGACTACTATATACAATATTATATTACATAGACCCTGAGCAAACATAGTCCTTAAATCTAAGCGGATTATTCACAACTCTTTTTGGTCTAGGATTCATATTTGTGTTGCAATGAGAAAAGTTTACAATAAGTTTTTTCTCTTTATTAGAGTCTCGAATAAGGTATTTCCTATTCCTTTCAATCACTGAACCATTATCTAATTTAACAATAAAAGTTCTAGGTTTATTTGGAATATCAACCACTTTACCTGGTTGCCAAGAAGACTTATCTTGTTTCTGTACCATTACCTTATCTCCCCTTTTTAATTCTACTTTTCTCTCTACAGAATGTTTGTCAAAATCATGTTTCTGTCTAATCTGTTTCTCAGTTAAAGTGTTTTTAATTCGAGCCAAGCCATCATCACTATTCAAGATGTTAAATTTAGGAAGTAATGTGTTTAGTTCTCTATTAAATAGCATTTTGGCAGGAGAAGGGATATTGGAATCAATCGGTGTTGTTCTATATTCCAATAAACTCAAGTATAAATCTTTACCATCATGTTCTGCTTTTTTCATCAAACTCTTGAAGGTCTGAATACACCGCTCTACCATTCCATTAGATTGAGCATGAGTTGGACTGGAAGTAATATGTTTAATTTTCCACCAATCTACGAATTTCTTGAAAAGTTCTGAACTAAAGTTTGTGCCATTATCGGACCTAATTATCTTTGGAATACCATGTCTTGCAAAGATAGATTTTAATGCGGTTATAGTTTGTATACTGTCAAGTTTCACAAGAAAAATAATCAATAACTATTATATAGTTTTTTCCTTGAAAATGAAATATATCTATTCCTACACATTTCCACACATCATTTGGAATGTCAGATGGAATCAAAGGTTCTTGAGGATTCGAGTGTCTGAAATTCAAACATGTTTCACAATTATTAACAAATTTTTCAATATCTAAGTTGATATTGGGCCAAAATAAACATTGCCGTGCTCTAAGTTGTCATTTAACTATACCAAGATGATTATAGTGTATCACCTCAAGCATTTCTTTTTTCAAAGAAGATGGTATAAAAACTTTATTACCCTTAAAAATTACATCATTCACACTAACCAATTCATCTCTATAAGTCCAGAAATTTTGTAATTCCAAACTTAAGTTCTGTTTATTTTCTGGCCAACCTGATTTTATTTTCTGTATAATATTTACATGAGCTTCTACATCATTAAAGTAAAAATCATCAAGTTCATATTCCTTTAGGAAGTTACGTGACGAATAATCAGCAATTATCAATTCTGAGCCTTTTTTGTATACCGAATTGATATCATAAATCTGGAGTTTTAATAACATCCTTTGAAGCCTGAGTGGACAAAGCATCAGAGGTCTTTTATAAATTGTTACTAATGGCTTGTGATCGGTTTCCACTGTTATTTTCTGACCGAAAATATATTGATGGAACCTGGTACAGCCGAAAACAACAGCTGCCATCTCTTTTTCTATCTGTGCCCAATTCTTTTCCGTATCTGTCAGAGCTCTTGAACTATAAATTACTGGCAGGTTATCTTGCAAAAGACATGCGCCCAAGCCATTTTGCGAGGCATCTACAGATACGGTTATCGGTTTTTTCGGATCATAGTATTTTAATACTGGAGTAGTTGTCAATGTTTCTTTTATTTTATTAAATGCAATAGTATGATTTTCATCCCACTGAAATTCAACCTTTTTATTTAATAATTCTCTCAACTTTGTGGTTTTTTCGGAAAGTCCCTGTATAAATTTTGAAACGTAAGTAACAAGACCTAGAAATTTCTCAACATCTTTTTTAGATTTTGGAATCGGGACTGCCATGATACTTTCAATTTTATCATCATCTACTTCAACACCAGAGCTAGTGATGATGTGACCCACAAATTTTACTTTATCTACATTGAATTTACATTTATTTCTGTTGAATTTGACATAAGCCTCTCTGGCTCTCTCTAGAACTAACCTCAAATGATGATCGTGTTCTGATTTATTTCTACCATAGATTAACAAGTCATCTATGTAACACACATTTCCAGGGATACCTTCAAATACTTGAATAAAATTTTTATAAAAGATTTCAGGTGCTGAGGATATACCAAATGGTAGCCTCTTGAACAAATAGCGTCCAAACGGAGTAGCAAAAGTACATAATCGGCTACTTTCAGCATCCAATGGTATTTGGTAGAAACCCATATTGGCATCCAAAATACTAAATACAGTAGCTCCTGAAAGTTCGGCTAACATTTCTTCCACTGTAGGCATTTGAAAGTGTTCTCTCCTGATTACTTCATTTAATTTCCTAGGATCTAGGCAAATTCTTATTTCACCACTGGGTTTTCTAACAATAACCATTGGATGCACCCAGTCAGTTGGTTCATTTATTTTTTCAATTATTTCTAATTCTTCTAATTTATTTAATTCTAATTTAACCTCATCTTTCACAGAGTGTGGAATTTTCCTAGCATTGAACATGACTGGAACTGCATCATCTTTAATAATTATTTTATGCTCAACATTTTTTAGACATCCAATTCCATCAAATACATCTTGGAACTCATCTAGACATTTCTCAGTTTTTATTTGATTTAGTCTACTTATCAATTTCAATTGCTGACAAGCTTCAAACCCTAACACAGCTGGCGAACTAGTAGACTTAGTGTCTACAACTTGAGAATTCAAATTATGTTTTTCTAGCCTACCTTGTACCTGACAAACTAAATTACACATGCCCAGGTTATTTATTTTAGACCCATTGTAATTTAAAAGTCTCATGTGCGATTTTTGTAAATTAGCATTTGGAATTTTGTTGAATAAATGTTGAGGTATTATACTGGCCTGTGCTCCAGTGTCCAACTTGAATTTCAGGAACACCTTTGGACTTTCACAAACTTGTAGTGTTTCACACCAATCTTCTTCCTGTGAACTCTGCCTTCTATTTACTGTTCCAATAAAGATGGCTTCTTCTTCATCAGTATCTTCATTTTGTTGACTTTCCTCTTGTACTTGTTTGATCTGTTTAAATCTGCACATACTGCTATAATGATTTTTGTTTTTGCATTTATGACAGTCAACTCCATATGCAGGACACTCATTTATATTGTGATCTCTTCCACAGCGGTAGCAATTTTTTATTATTTTGCTTTTCTCCTCCTGATTACTGTTCGAGCTTTTTCTTTGTGGTAACCTTTTCCCTTTACTTTGTGTTGGTTTAGTCTCCACAAATTTATTAATTTTATTTACTTGAACTTCTTCTGTTAAACTCTTCATCTGAGATTTCATTGATAAAGAAGATCTGCAGATGTCAATACATTTATTCAAGTTCAACTTATGTTCACTGAGTAATTTTTCTCTAATCTGGTTACTTTCAATACCACAGACTATCCTGTCTTTGATCAGAGACTCTTTTAATTTATCGAATTCACATGTAGAAGCCAGTGATTTCAGTTCTGTGACATAAGTATCAAAGCATTCTCCTGGTAGTTGGTTTCTAGTGAAGAACTTATGTCTCTCATAAGTTAAATTCACTTTTGGCAGAAAATACCTGTTGAATTTGTCGACCAGGACATGGAATTTGTCAATTTCTGATAATTTTAACTCCAAAGTGTTGTAGAGGTCAATGCCCTCTGGCCCCATGCAATGTAGCAGAAGACTGCATTTCCTTTTGTCATCAGTCTCCAGTCCAGCAGCACTTATATAAATTTCGAAAGCTTGCAAGAATTTTTCCCATGCATTGGCGGCTTGTGTATCACTCACATTGAATCGTGGTGGTTTCAGATCCATTTTGAAGATTGCGCCATGTAATGTCATAGGCTGGGTGTTGTGGGATTGTTTCATACATAAACCCAGCACTACTATTCACAAGTATATTTACACTTTATCTACATTATTATTTACATACGACATCAACGATATTCATTATTGAGTCTCATTTATTATAGTTTATATTATTTATTTCTATTTACAAGTATATTTACACTTTATCTACATTATTATTTACATACCACATCAACGATATTCATTATTGAGTCTCATTTATTATGGTTTATATTATTTATTGGACTCTCTAAAAGCTTCGACCTTACGAGCTATTCGCATATCGAGAACCACGCCACGCGCGGAAATGTCGTCCTTCACTTGTCACTTGTCATGAGTTATGTCGTTGAACCAGCCGCTCGCAACCCGAAGATGCAGACGCTGCAGTTTACCCGACTCGACAAAATTCATTCGATATGCATTTCCAGGTTTCTCACATATTCATGTCATTCAACTAATTCATTCTGATTGTAAGGTTCATACGAATCGGTTGTGTTAAATAAAAAGTAAATCTTGTTTTTTAAAAACGTTTTTCGTTTTCCAAAAAAACTTAAGTGGCGCAGTCGGTAGGATACTCGAAGGCATCTATCGTAGATATCCTTGGGTATCAACTCTTCATCGAGAAGAACCAGTGATCGAGAAGAACCAGTGATCGAGAAGTACCAGAGAAGCCGTCCATCGAGGATCCAGTAACTCTTGGCAACCATCGAAGAAGAATGAAAAATTGGAACTTCATGTAAGTCACTCATTGATTCCTTATATTCATCTGCTATTTCCTTATGTCATTGATTTCCTCTGATCCTGAATCCGAATCAGAAATTACTAGTGGTATCAGTGCGGAACTAGAAGAAACTCTTAGTCAATCTTTGCAATCCTTGAACCTTAACAATCAGTCTCAATCGGAATCAATCAAAAAATCTATAGAATCAATCTCATTAAACATGCCAAACCCACCAAACGTATTCGATATGAAACTACTACAAATTGTTCCTGAATTCGATGGAAATCCCTGTAGACTCTACAGGTACCTCCAAACGGTCAGTGATTTATTGAATGAATATTACGATGTACGGCCAGGATTTGAAAATTGTTCTCAAAACAAAATTTTACTACATAGTGTACTTTCCAAGCTCACCGGGCCGGCCGAAGAAGTATTCTCTCTTAGTGGCACTCATAATTGGCCAACCATTAAAGACTTGTTGATCACACATTTCGGTGATCAGAGAAACGAAAGCAGTTTAATTTCTGATTTAGGCTCACTTAGACAAAATTCCAATGAAAATTCCTTACAGTTTTATTCTCGAGTACAGACAACCCTCAATTTACTTCACAATTACATAAACTTGCACGAAAATAATGATGAAATAAAAAGAAGCAAAAAAGCTTTGTATGATTCACATGCACTGCACATTTTACTTGTCGGTCTGAGAGAACCTCAGAGCTCGATGATTCGTTCAATGAAACCAAATAATCTAGCCAAAGCACAAAAATATATTATTGAAGACAACAATATTAGATATTTACAGAAATCGCATTCTAGCTTTGCTCCGAGACCTCAAATGAATAAACCACGAGCCCAAGTACCACAAAATTATTTCCAAAATCATTCAAGATCATCTTTCCAAAATAATGCCCATAATTTCAATGCTACTAGACCGCAATTTCCAGTTCAGAATTTCAATCAATCACAATTTTCGTCCGAACAAAATTTTAATCAACCCCAATTTCCTAGGGGCCCAATCCAAATTCAACCCAGACAAAACGCACCAACACAAAAATATTTCACGAACAGCCAAGTATTTGGAAAACCTCGTAATGTTTGGAAAAATCCCTCACAAGGCAGTTCATCTAATTTCAAACCTACCCCTATGAGCGGTATAACAAAGACACACAATTTTACTAGAAACACTAACCCCCAACCCTATAATCATTTCCAACGGGACCCTAATCAAAAAATGAATTTTATTGCTGAAGAAGTTTACAATGTTGATTCCTACGAAAGTGACCAAACATACCCTTATGACCAACACTATGACGAAACAAATCCAACATATGAATTAGACGATAACTCACAGTTTGACGACGAAACTAGCCAAAATTTTCACGAAACGACACAAGAACTAGAGGAGACATAATTGAATTGAATACAATATACGACAAAAAAGAACTTCCCTTTATCAAAATCATTAACCCACCTATTAAATTACTGATAGACACCGGAGCTACAAAATCATTTTTGAATCCGGATGTTGCCGAAAAATATTACAAAGATACAATTTTCAAAGAACCATTTGTTGTCAAATCAGTTTTCCAACAATCTCGACGTGATTCATGTGCTAACATACCTCCATTTAACGAATTTAATTATCATGAACCACTTAAATTTCATCTATTCAAATTTCACCAATACTTTGATGGACTGATAGGTCTAGATATCTTGAAACAACTAGAAGCTCAAATCGATCTCTCAAATTCAATTCTCTTTACACCATCCTCTCAAAATGAAATTCAGTATTATGAATCCAAGCAAAAAGTTTTGTTCTTTGTCGAATTAGATGCCGGCACGGGAATAAAAATCAAAATCCCTGTGAATCAATCATCCGGAGATATAATCGTACCCCCTGTAAAAATCAATGATTGCCTTATAAGAGAAACCCTAACCACCGCGAATAACGGTTACGCATGGGTAGAACTTGAAAATCCGAACGATTACAATTGTCAAATTCACTTATTTGAACCAGTGAAATCGAATCCGTTTTTCCACGAGACTTACGAACTCTATCATGCCGACCTTGACCAAGTGAACGACAATGACCTTACAGATACAGATACACCTGATATTCGTGAACTCATACGCACCGAATATATGAACGACGAAGAGAAAACACACATAGAAAAACTTTGCTCATCATACTCAGACATTTTTCATTACGAAGGACAAAAATTGACATTTACAAATCAAGTGAAACATCATATAAACACAAAAGACGAAATTCCGGTATACACCAAGTCATATAGGTACCCATTTATACATAAAGAAGAGGTACAATCACAAATTAGCACAATGCTCGAACAAAACATAATTCGACCTAGCAACTCTCCATGGTCATCTCCGATATGGGTAGTGCCGAAGAAAGCAGACGCAAGTGGAAAAAAGAAATGGAGGATCGTAGTTGACTACCGAAAAGTCAACGAAAAAACAATAGACGACAGATATCCGATTCCCAATATAATAATAATAATAATAATAATAATACGTCTTTATTTATTATTTTCAATTAACAAAAAACAACTACAATTTGTATCCATAATGGTTTAAACAAAATAAAAGGCGAAGTTCAGCTTTCATTTAGCAGAACTAAACGAAAGCTGTTCTTCCATCAGTGACGTACTAGATAAGCTAGGAAGGTGTCAGTATTTTTCCACATTAGATTTGGCAAGCGGGTTCCATCAAATCGAAATGGCCCCAGAGGACATTCCAAAAACTGCTTTCAACGTCGAAAATGGGCACTACGAGTACGTCAGAATGCCATTCGGACTGAAAAATGCTCCGGCTACTTTTCAGCGAGTGATGGACAACGTACTAAAGGGACTCCAGAATAAAATATGTTTGGTATATATATGGATGATATCATCATATACACCACATCATTACAAGAACATATGATAAATCTGAAGAATGTTTTTCAATACTTCGAGAAACTAACTTGAAGATTCAGTTAGACAAATCTGAATTTCTCAAGAAAGAAGTCGCCTTCCTTGGACATATAGTAACACCAGAAGGAGTAAAGCCGAACCCCTCCAAAATTAAGGCCATCATCGAGTATCCCATCAAAAACTACACGTGAAATTAAAGGTTTCCTAGGACTTATTGGCTATTACCGAAAATTTATCAAGGACTTTGCCAAAATAACAAAACCATTCACAGTATGCTTGAAAAAAGGTGCCGAAATAAAACATGACGAAAAATTCATAAGGACATTTAACCACTGTAAAACCCTACTCACAAACGACCCCATACTACAATTGGCAAGGTGACGATTCCGATACGGCACCTAGTGGGCAAATTTGAACCAGTTTAGGACGTAATTCAAGGTCATGTTTGTTATTGTGTTCAGTAGGTTTCATATTTTATGAATACCATTCAACAAATTACGTTAATTTTCTCTTCTTCCTTCTCTTGAGTACAAGACATGAACTTTATATCAATTGCCAAATCAATTCTATATTATTTTATAAATGAGTATCAACAAATCTCTGATAATACGCGAAATCAAATGTGTTTGGTTGCTGTTTGAACTAGTAGAAGGTTCCAATTCCAATGGAAAAATGTAGGACCTATAATGTCCTCTAATATGAATTTCCTGCACTCAAGAAGTCTTTTCTGATGATGAAAAATCAGTTCAGTTGAATGGAAAAAATGGATAAACGTTGAGAATCCAATATGAGTTTGAAAACTGGATGTATGCAGCATGAAGCTCCAACAAAAACTTCCTACCTTTCTTCACTTCATTGGTACAATAATGATAACAATAAGGTAAATTTGTGATTCATTGATATATTTATTACTGATGAATAACTCTCATTTGCAGTGCCTATCTGAGAGAGAACATGATTGAAATTATCAACAGTTCATACCTATTTTGTTTATGGGGAAATGTCTCCAGAAACTAGGACTTGGAAACATAAGTATGGTTGTCTTTATTTCAAATATTTTTATAAGAAAAGTGAAGCAAATTCAATGCCTTTGACTTTTGGACTGCAATATGCAAAGCTGGGCAAGAAAAAAGACATTATGAACATGTGCAGGTGGGTAATTTATAGTTTTATATGTAATGCTTGACTCATATAAAAATCTTGTTCATGACATCCTGCCTAGGACTCCATAGATTTCTATTTTGTTGTATCATCTTTGTAGTTTAATTGCCAATGCAGATTGCATGTACTTCCAAAATGATTAAGTTGAAATACAGCTCCAATTACATTCATATGAGCAAAAACAGTAGCATATTTTATAGATATATAATAACCCTGGTACAAGCAGGTCATTGTAGGTAGCTTATTTCATAGCTTGAATTGAATCTTTGAACATACATTGAAGTGACACAATCTATTTCTATTTGAATATTTAGATTGTGTAGTGTAATAGCTAATAGATATGGTTTGTTTATAGTAGGTACTAATATTTCTTCAATTTTTCAGCAGGGGAGGAGTTGCCATCCAGGGTATCTTGCAATTGAGTGCAATTAGTTAAACAAATTGAAACCAAAACCCAGATTCCTTGACATTGAATTCAAGTTTTTAAGGATATATCACTGATTATTTGGGTACTTGAACATATACATGACATTTCAAATTGTATCTTGGAAAGATGTATTCATAATTTTACTGCTTGTATGTTATTATTGAACTATATTTATTCATAATAATTAAACGTTATACTTTTTTTCTGTTTTGTAATGTTTTATTGTAGGTTTTCAAAATTCATATTTCAATTCCACAACTACCTCAATCAACACCTCATTCTTTTTTGATGCAATTTCAAAGTTTCACTTGATAATCTTTACTGATTCCTTTTAAAATAGGTACCTACCAGAAAGATACTTACTTTTGCTCATTGTTAATTTATTTCTACATAATATGAAAGTCCTGGATTTATATTCATTTATAATTGTAAATTTTTATGAAGGTATCTTGTAAAATAATTCAGGGGAAAACAGTATACATGAGCACTGAGGGAGGGAGAGTATACTGGACTATCCTTCTCTATTTGTAGGTACCTACTTCTTTCTGGACTTCTTTGGAGTGGCATGAGTACAGTAAAACACATGTTATGTCAATGTACTTTCATTTTCAAAAATTATTATTAATTCAGTTCCAAAATATACAAAACATAATGAACTATGCAGATTGATGAGATAGATATTTTCAATCAGATGAATTTAGGATAACAAAATGATATCAAATCACAAAATTTATGATAATATACTGTGTAAATACATTAACTGAAATCCTAGGTCATTTGATCAATGTTTTCCTCAAAGCCTGGAAGTAATATTGTTGTATCTACTATTAAATCCACAGTAATGTCAGGATGCCTTTGGTGTTGAATTATTTCTTGGTTTAGACTCATTAGAGCTGGTTGCTGCTGATTTCTATTGTATGGATCAATTGCACATGATTCTGATGGCTATAATACACTCACCGGCAAAATAAACCGGCCACCAAAAAATCTGCCCAAATTGTTCAGCCTGTAACTTTTTTAATCCTTGTTCAATTTTTGTGAAATTTCGATCAAATTGTAGATTCATGTTCCGGAATGTTAGCCTAAATATCAGTTTTCCTGAAAAGCTGATGACTTGATCATTATACAGGGAAAAACCAAAGTTACTCTTTCACTCTATACTTCTCAACGCCCTGTGGCAAAATTGCGTGATGAAATATGGCTTCATTATGCTTCGGATTGAAGTGTGATCCCTTCTATACACAAAAGTTTTTGATTCACGTCAATTCCTTATTTTCAAAAGAAGATACGAGTGTTTTAAGGAAGTATGGCGTTTTTCAACTTTTTTTACCAATAATCAGAACTTACATGAACTTATTGATTAACAACTTCAAGGATTGATATCACATATTCCTACCTTACTTTCTGAGCACTTACCGAAAAATCAATTACAAAAAAACAAACAAGAAGCAAGAATTACAGCATTCAACCAAAGTGGCATCGAATTGATCAAATAACTCAAGTAGCCTTGAAGAATTGCCTAAAATCCTCCTTGAAGGGCGAATCTTAGCTCTTGAAGAGTATCTGACAAGGCTGGGCGAAGGCGAATGAGCCTCTAGAGGTCACCCATGAGATAGGTGGATAGGTTCTGAATTATTGTTATTGAAAATTAAAAAAATCTATACTTTCTCGAAACACTTGTATCTTCTCATAAAAAGGAGATATTGACGTTATTCAAGAACCGTTGTATGAAGAAGGAACAAAAGAGGATCACACTCCAATTTAAAACATGATGATGATGGAGAATGTTTCTGAATTATTGTAAATAAAGAATCCATACTCTCTTGAAACACTTGTATCTTCCTTCAAGAAATGGTTATCGACGTGAATGAAAAACCATAATGTAGAGAAGAGATCACTCTTCAATCTAAAACATAATGAAGCTAAGTTAAACCACTCACCTTTCACACAGGGCGTTAAGAAGTTAAGGGTGAAAAAGTAACTTACGTTTTTCCCTGTATGATGATCGAGTCATCAGATTTTCTTAGGTACTAATATTTGAGCTAACATTTGGAAACATGGATCTACGATTTGGTCGGAATTTCACCGAAATCGGACCAGAATTGAAAAAGTTACAGAGCAAACAATTTGGCTAAATTATTTGGTGGCCGGTTTTTTTTGCCGGTGAGTGTATAATATTTAACACAAAATAGTCCAATAGGTTAACACATTGTTCAGGGATGGTTTTCAATATGTTCACAAAAGGCTGTTCACTGTTGAAAAACTTCACTCCTGGTATCACCATTTGTGGTCTGTAGGATCCTTTTGCTTGAAGAGTGGAGTTATAGAAGTATGATGGTGAATTTATCAGCTTCTGATGATAGTGGATATGCTTGTGATTTTCGATATCCCATAAAGCTGTCCCACAAAAATGCACTGGTTAGAAGAAATTTGGTCCACGATTCAGTCAGTAGGTAACAGTAATTTTCTTCACATAACGATGAAACAGTAAGATCCGACAAATATAATTATGATTTCAGTAAAAAGTTCAACAATTAACACAAATAACACGATGAAATATCAAGAAGAAGATGTATGCAAATCTGAAGAAATTTTGTAAACAAACTACACACTCTTTGCCGCCATCTTGTTTTGAAACAGCGCCCCCAACGGTCGATCACCTTGCCAATATCCTGACTTCAGACTGCCATTCAACTCGACAACAGACGCCAGCAATTTCGCTGTAGGAGCAATCCTATCACAAGGACCTATTGGATCAGATAAACCAATAGCGTACGCTTCTCGTACACTCAACAGCTCCGAGCAGAATTACAGCACTATTGAAAAAGAACTCCTAGCCATTGTATGGGCCACCAAATATTTTCGGCCATACCTATTCGGCAGGAAATTCAAAGTGTTGACGGATCATAAACCTCTCGAATGGTTGATGTCTTTAAAGGAACCCAACTCAAGGCTAGTTCGCTGGAGGCTAAAGCTCGAAGAGTACGACTATGAGGTTATGTATAAAAAAGGCAAAAAGAACACCAACGCAGACGCATTGTCGAGAATTGAAATCCACGCCAATGAAGTAGAACCATCGACTTCAACGAAAGAAACACCAGAAAATCAACAAACATTATTTCAATATATGGAAGAGTTCAATGAGACTTTGAATAGACAAGTACGTCAAGATGACAATGGATCCGTAGCAAATAACATAGATGAAACGCCAAACATAGAGAACGTAGAAGAAGATAGAGAAACCATCCATACAAACGAGGAAGATCCCATACAGGAAATTAATCCCAGCGAGTCACCAGTCAACGTATTTCAAAACCAGTTAGTAATTTCGAAATCAACTCTACCCAGGAAACCAACAAAGAAACGTTTATGGGAAAACAAGAAGACCAGATGGAATATCTACTTAGTGAATGACGACCTTACACCCATAATATCATTTTTCAGAGAATTTGGGAATCCGAGAAGTACATATGCATTTTTTTTCGAAAACGATAACGCAGAACGTCTCTATACGGAACTAAGCAATTTAATGCGACAAACTTTTAAAAATTCGGCATTCAGACTCCTAAAATCTACCTCGAAACTTGAAGACATTACCGACAAATACAGACAGGAAGAACTTTTACAGTATCACCACGAAACTAAAACAAACCACCGCGGAATTCAAGTAACCATCCAACAAATTAAGAAACGGTACTATTGGCCTAATATTGCCAATGACGTCAGGCAATTTGTCAATATTTGTGAGATTTGTCAACTTGTCAAATACGACAGGCATCCCCCAAAAATTCACTTACAGCTTACACCCACTCCAAAAAGACTATTTGAAATAGTTCATGTAGACGTTTTTCAAGCCAACAATCAGAAGTTTCTCACTGTCTTAGATAACTTTTCGAAATATGGACAAGCTTTTCCTTTGCCTTCTGCGGACGCGATATCTATCGTACATGCACTAATTGTCTTTATGTCATTTCACGGAATGCCCCTCCAAATTGTCGCCGACAGTGGGACCGAATTCAAAAATTCGACTCTCACCGATTTTGCCAAACTTCATAAAGTTAATCTCCATCTGACAACCCCTAAAAATTCTAACAGCAACGCCCCTGTAGAACGCTTCCACTCGACTATTCTCGAACATCTCAGAGTATTGAAACTAGAAAATCCGCAAAGGACTACTATCAAAATGATGCCCTACGCAATTTTCGGATATAACCATTCAATCCATTCAGTTACGAAAAAGAAACCTATTGACATTATTACAGGACACCTAGACTCAAAAGACCCATTCGACATAGATCTCCATCAAGAATTACTAAACAATTATATACAGGAACATAAGCAAAAAACTCAACTCATATACGACCACATTCATGAAATTTCTCATAGTCAAAAGGAAAAAGTAATAGACAAAGCGAACGAAAATCGCGAAGATCCGGTAACCTATAAAGAAAATGAAGATGCTTTTCGACACGATGTCAAAACTCGCGGAAAAAAGTTGAAACCTCCTTTTATAAAAGAGACAGTTGACAAAGACTAGGGAAACAAACTTAAAACGCAACGAAATACTTACCATAAAAATATATTCAAGAAACCGAGGGCCAAAATAACGAAAACAAATTTGTTACAGGATACTCCTACTAACAACGACCCACCTAGTATCAACATCGACCAAAACCATACAAATAACTGACCTGCAGAACAATCCTGGAATTTTACCTTTCGAACTCGGCATTGCACAAATCAAAGTAGGAACACATACATTTTTACATTATTTAGAATTCAAACCAATCAAAAATGAAATAACAATTCTCGAATCTCAATATGGACAAATTAAATTGTCCTTGATTAAACAAAAACTGACTTCGACCTATGACTCATCCTTGCAAACTATCGAACAACACATCGACTATCAGATGAAATCGGTAAAAGAAAAATTTCAGTCCATTTATCCATTAACGGACAGAAAAAAACGCGGACTAATCAATGGGCTAGGTAACATAGTCAAAGCTATTTCTGGAAACGTGGACCAAGAAGATGCGAAACGGTATGATGAGGCCATAGAAAAATTACAGAATAATGAAGGTAAAATCGTTAGTTCACTAAACCAGCAAATATCCTTAACACACCAAATTCTAGAAAATAATAATAAAACATTTTCTTTGATGATACATAACCAGAATATAATCAAAGAAAGTATAGAAGAACTGCAAAATAACAGTACTCATTATTTTTCACTACTAGATACATTCACTCAAATAAAATTCAACTTAGATACACTGCTATCGATTCTCACAAACATCGAAAACTCTATATCGTTCGCCAAACTTGGAAGGCTGCATAGTAGTATAATATCAATCGAAGATATGAAATCAATTATGAGTTCGCTTCGTAAACACCATTCAAAAAATCAGCTGGTCTACTCAGATGTTGCCGATATACATAAACAATATGGCGTAATTTCCGTAGAAGTATACTTTTCAAACGACAGATTAGTTTTTGCACTGCATATACCCCTCGTACATCCTGACATTTTCAACCACTACCACCTCTATTCGATACCCACCAAAAATTTAACCACAATAATTCCTAAAAATCCCTATTTCACAATGAGTGGCGACCTGTTCCAATATGAAGCTGAACCATGCCGCTATCTCGACTCCAAGTATCTGTGTGAAAACAACTACCTAGTCAATGGACTCCAAGAACAAGATTGTCTCTTCTCCATTCTTCAAGTAAGAGACAGCCGTGCCGAATGCCAAATAGTTTCTGTAACAATCAAAAAACACCTGATCGAGGAGATTAGCGAATCATACTATATTGGTATTTTTCCTAATCGAGAAAAAGTCCAAACCAGATGCAACCAAACAGATTTCGTGATGCTCCAGGGTACCTACCTCTTGCAAGTGCCGTATCAGTGTAGTGTCCAAACATCCGGCTATGGGTATACCAACGAAAAAGGGGAATCCCACGAAAAACCACTACTCTTACCAGAAATCAAGATCCAGGAACTATTAGGGAATAACCAACTACATATGGACGACATTCAACTAGACCAACTACATGAGCTACAACTTAAGGAAAACAGCATTCAACCCCTCCGAATTGACGATCAAGGACCACCAAATCACTTCCCATAAACCATTCCACTGTACGTATTAGTTACTTCAATACTGCTATACTTGGGTATACGTACAGTCCAGAATACCAGGAGGACATCAAGGACATCTGAAAGAAGCAACCAACCCCCTCAACCGACAGAAGTTTTGTTCGTCCCATCCAAAACTCTTAAGGATGGAGGAGTTATGTCGTTGAACCAGCCACTCGCAACCCGAAGATGCAGACGCTGCAGTTTACCCGACTCGACAAAATTCATTCGATATGCATTTCCAGGTTTCTCACATATTCATGTCATTCAACTAATTCATTCTGATTGTAAGGTTCATACGAATCGGTTGTGTTAAATAAAAAGTAAATCTTGTTTTTTAAAAACGAATTTCACATTAAGGCTGATTTTGGAAATAATTTCTATGACCTTCAAGAGTCAGTAGAAATCTGCCTTGTTAATAGTATCCAATCAGCTGAGGAATTATCAATGAAAGAAAATGTTAAATTGAAGATCTTAGTGGATTCCTTCTCGATTATTGCTCCTAAGGATAAGCTTGGTAGAACTTGGTAGAACAAGACAATATTCCTTGTCTCCTGCTATGCAAAAGCATCTTCACAGGGAAATTGATGAAATGTTGGAACTAGATGTGATTCAACCCTCAAGTTCTCCTTGGTGTAATCCCTTGTGGTTAGTTGAAAAGAAATCTGGTGAATATGGGGTAGTTTTGGACTCTAGAAAAGTGAATAGTGTGACTGTTCGAGATTCTTATCCTATGACTTGAATTGATGCGACTTTGAGCAAATTGAGAGATGCCAAGTTTCTTACCTCAATAGATTTGAAGGAGGCCTTTTGGCAAATTTCCTTGGAAGAGTCTTCTTGCCCAAAAACTGCCTTTGCTGTGTATGGTAGAGGTTTGTTTGAATTCAAAGTAATGCCCTTTGGATTATCGTGCAGTTCTCAGACAATGTGTCGACTTATGGATCTAGTTATTGGCCCTTCCCTTGAACCTTATGTTTTCTATTACCTTGATGATATTATAGTGGCTACCCCTGATTTTAAAACTCATCTGGACGTCTTACAATTAATCTAGAAAAATGTCAATTTTGTAGATCATCACTTGAGTTCTTAGGTTACACTGTTGATAAAGATGGTCCTTAGAATTGATGAGTCCAAAGTATCTGGTATTTTGAATTATGAGAAACCTCAAACAACTTCTCAGATCCGAAGATTAGTAGGAATGGTTGGTTATTACCGTAGATTTTTGAAAACATTTTCCTCACTTTGTAGTCCTATTACTGATCTACTCAGAGGTCGGAAAAAAAGACCACCGATTGAGTGGACGAATGAAGCGGATCAGGAGTTTGATCAGATTAAGAAATCCTTAACGACTGCTCCGGTTTTAGCTAGTCCGAATCTTGAAATGCCTTTTGTGATTTATTGTGATGCATCCAATACAGGAGTTGGAGCAGTTTTGTATCAGGAGACTGATGGAATTGAGCATCCCATAGCATATGCATCAAAAACATTAAATAAATGTCAACGTAAGTACTCTACGACAGAAAAGGAACTTCTGGCGGTTATTTTTGGCATCGAGAAGTTTCGTTATTATGTCGAGGGTACTCATTTCACTGTAATTACTGATCATGCATCACTTGTGTGGCTGAATAGTATGTCGAATCCAGCAGGAAGAATTGCTCGATGGGCTGTCAAATTGTCACAATATTCTTTTGATATAGTTCACAGACGTGCAGCTCTAAATGTTGTAGCTGACGCTCTTTCTCGCTCTATTAATGAAACTGCTGTATTGGACCTATCTTTGTTAAAGCCTGATAAATGGTATAATGATATGTGTAAGAAAGTTACAGAAAATCCAAGCTCCTATCCTACATTCAAAGTTGATAATAATATTTTATGCAAACATGTTTTTGATAATTCGGATATACAAGGAAATTTATCTAAATGGAAAATCGTAGTTCCAACTGAGAATAGGAAGGATATCTTGTATATGTATCATGACAGTGCGACAGCAGCACATTTGGGAATAGCTAAGACGGTAGCACGAATTAAGGAATTGTATTATTGGCCTAATCTTAGAAAAAATGTCCACAGGTATGTTATGAGATGTTCGGTATGTGCAAAATGCAAACCCTCAAATTTGCCTCAAGCTGGGTTGATGGGATCTTATAAAAACATAAACTTTCCGTTTCAATTGATTTCTGCTGATCTGTTAGGACTATATCCGAGATCCAAGAATGGGAATCAGTATCTTCTCGTTGTGTGTGATTGGTTCACAAAATTCATTTTAGTACAGCCGTTGGCTAAAGCCACGTCTAGTTCCGCAAATCTTTGTATGTGACAATGGATCAGTTTTCACAAGCAAGGAATTCAAGTCGTTTGTGAATGAATATAAAATTCAGAAAATTTGGTATAATGCTAGGTATCACCCTCAAATTAATGCCACTGAGCGTCAGAATAAAACTATAGTTACTGCCATCAGATCCTATATTGAAGAAAATCATAAAGATTGGGATCAATCCATTTTCAAAATTTCACAAGCTATTCGGCTTGCCAAGAGTGATGTTACAGGCTATTCTGCAGCCTTTTTAACTTTTGGAAGGAATATTCCTGTATCTGGAGATTACTTTGGCCAGATTTCTGAAAATGCTAATAATATTGTCACCATAACAGAAAAGAATGGTAGAATAGCAGATTTGCAAGAATTGCCAGAATATTTCATCAAAATGCTCAGGAAGAGAAACACCAAATATCAAGTTGGTGATCGAGTTTTGAAGAAAAATTACGTTTTGTCTAAGGCTGTGAATGATTTTTCAGCAAAATTGGCAAATCAATTCATTCCTTGTATTGTCCATAAGGTTGTTTCACCATTAGTATATAGTTTGAAAGATGAGAATGGTTCTGATCTTGGGAACTGGCATGTTAAGGACTTGCAAATTGATCCTACATATCTTGATTCCGATGATGATTCTGAAAATGATTCTCTAGAAAGTGATGTGGATGATGGGGAACCTTAAAATATCTCAGTTTATCTTATCTTCATCTTTATATTTTTTTTCAAAATTGCCGTGCTGAGTCCGGCCGTAGAATTGCTCAGCAGGATTAGTCCTTCCTGGCGGTAGAAATCCGACCGAAATTGAGTTTTCTTCATATTTCGTATCTTATTTCATCTCATCTTATCTTATATTTTTTTTTTCAAAATTGCCGTGCTGAGTCCGGCCGTAGAATTGCTCAGCAGGATCAGTCCTTCCTGGCGGTAAAAATCCGACCGAAATGGCATATCTTTCTTATTTATTCATCTGTTATCTTATCTTCATCTTATCTCTGAATAACCTTTTTTTAGAAAAATTGCCGTTCTGGAATCGGCTGTAGAAATGCTCAGAAGGAATTATCTTATTTCACATCAACTTACCTCAACTTGTCAACATTTGTATTTTGTAAATTTTTCAATCAAGTTATTATATCTCTGAAATTGCTGGTAGCATATTGTGGAATTTGAGTATGTACTCAAATATAGTGAGTTTGCGACGTCGCTTTTGTGTTAAGAAAAAAAAAATATCTTAACCAGAGTAGGTGCTGAAACGGGCACTCGCAAGAGACAAACAGAATTATACTCAAAATAAACCTATAATTATACTCAGCTGTCAGCCGTAGAGTTATAGGGGGAGTAAATATTATAAATATAGTTCAATTTATGGGCGCCACTAGCTTAAAGCAGTTTAAACTAGAAAACTCCCTTGATGTTTGAGGGACCCACTCTTTAAAAGTGTTTGGGACTTTCATTCAGAATCAAAAACAAAACAGTTTCATTCAATATAGAAAATGTACTTGGGTGATTATCAGATAATATGACAAGTTATGTGATAGCGTGTTATTACAAAAAAAAAAATATCTATCCTCTATAGGCTATGCGAAAAACAGGTAGGTATATTCCTGATGTATTATATATAATTATATCTGTTTCATTTTCTCTTGGTGTTCTATGAGTGACCACATTATTTTGTTTTTAATGATTCACCAAAACAATGAATTTGATTAATAACTCAAAACTACCGGACATGCGCATGTGAGGTTTACACGAGTTTCCAAACGGCGACTTATAAGTGTAAAAAAAAAGAGAAATAGATTGAAAATATCCCAAGTAAAATTATTCTATAGTTGAATCGAACCTACGAAACTGAAATAATCATCTATGTTTCAAATTCACTAAGTTGCTTAAACTCAAATATAGGAGACACTAACATAATGTCGAAAAACAGAGCAAATTAGTCATGCTCGGTCAAAATATACGGACAAATAGAATTATAATTTCAAAATGATATAATGGGCTTATCTGTGGATCTTGGGGCTCTACCCAAGATGCGAATTTTCCCCCGATGAATCGAATCCTGACAGTCAGCGGCTACTTGAGCCATATTTTCTCGGTAAAGTATTTTAAATACTTTGAAAGCATTCTATTTTCTCGATAAAATTATTTCATACAATGACGTTACATCTGTCAGATATTGAAAGTATTTCAAAATCACCTCAAGAGGACAATTCAATAAGAGTGGGGGTACATTAACGAAATGACATAACCAAACTGCTGTCAACGTAACCTAAAATTTGTTGGTGATATGAAATTGTGTCGACTCTAAACAAAGGTGAATGAAAGAAAATTCTCATTTTCTATCCAGTCGCTTAATGTTTAATATGGAAGGTATGGTACAAATCCAATTAGATGATCTACTCGTCACAGTTGACAGTGAAACTGCCAGAAAACTAGAAGTTAATGATATTGTAATGATCAACCTCGCTGATCCCTCATTGAAAACCTTGCAAAAAATGTCATGAAATATTTTTTTATATAAGATCCATCAGTAGCCAGCCAATATCTGAAACAAATAAGGCAGCAACTTGACCAAATTCCGCCAAACTCACCTGGAGTCTCAGCAGAAGCATTGCCAATATATTCAACACCAGGTTCTTATTCATCCAGTGTTCAGCCAAAAGATCCTGTAGCCAGATAGCCAGTCAGAGGGACAGAAAACATGTATATGGAGTTCCTCAAAAAATCAAACCCCTAGGGATAATGAAGCAACCATGATATTCTTAGAATTGAGAAAAAATATGGATGATAAATTTTCGGACAAGAAAAATAACAAAAATATGTTGTGGACAGAAATATCCACAAAATTGAACGAAATGGGCTACTATGTAGGACAAGGAGTACAGGGAAGAGATAAATGTTGACAAAAATTCACCAACCTACAAGCATCATATATTAAATATAAAGATAAACAGAAGATGACAGGGCAAGGAAAAATAGTCATGCCACCTTTCTTTCACGAAATTGATGAAATATTAGGCAGCAAGGATAAGACTAATCCAGTTTTGGTGTTAGATTCGTTACCCGAGTCATTACCAGAATCATCTCAAGCATCAAGTTCACAAACAAATGAATCTAGTGTGAAAGAAAATAGATTCAAACGAGTTAAGGCCTCTGTGGTTCCCAACAAAAATATAGTTTTAGAAAAATTGTATTCTTTGGGAAAAGAAAACCAAGAGATTCGTAAAGAGCAGTTCAGCTCCATGATGACCTTCCCTAATTCTGAAAGCGAGAAGAGACATGAAGAAACTATGGCACTTATCAATAGTTTGTCAAAAAACAGAACGGTCAAACGAAAAAGAAGGGAAAATAAAAGTGATTCAGACTGACTGCAGTTTTTTTTATAAATAGAGATAAGAATTGATGAGACTGAAATACATAATTGTTGGAGGTGACATTTTGAGTTTATATAATACATTATTTTCTTTTTTACAATCTTGACTTTTTTGTTACATTTATATTCTGTCAAGGAGTAGGTATGAATAAGACTGAATTGATATTTTTGTTTTTAATGTTTATTTCATGAGTTAAATCTTGGATGGCATTTCGAATTATTATTTTTTGTTTCATTATTTGTTAAAAATAACACTTATTAACAGATTTTAATTTTTGTTGTGTTCTGAAAGAGGGTGGGTACTTTTCAATAAAAAACTGAATATTTTCAAAAATGACTTATTACTCAGTTATCCAATAACAATGATATATCATTCCTTTTTATAACACCTTCTTGATCAGCCTGTATGTTATAAGCAGCTTTATTCTGCAGGTTGAAAATATTTTCCTCTGGTTCTTTATAGTCGGGAAAATAATCTTCATTGATATAACAAAAATTATGTAGAATACATGATGCGGCTATAATTTTAATAGCCTTTTTTACACTATTGACGTTAATATATTTTAATATTTTCCATCTGGGTTTCAAATAACCAAATATGTGTTCTACCGTAATCCTTGTTTAACTGTGACAAGAGTTGTGGTTCTTCTGAATCCTGTTCAATGTTTCATAGTTTCTGAAAATAATATGACATTGTCTAAGACTACTCTAAACATCAGCATTTCAGTTGGAAGAAAGATCCAATTCTGCATGAGAGCAACACAAATTACAATGATTACCTATTAATCACAATGTACAGGAGGTAAATATTCAAAATCAATAATGATTGAAGAGACAAATAATGTCAAAAATTTTTGTAAAAATGTATGAGAGAGACTGATCATTTAAATTCCACTTTACACTGAAAATTCTTGTTCAGTTGTATAAATTATACTTACTCATAAGGTGTTATCAGCCAGCTCAACAAAAGATAGGCTTTATCCCCAAGCAAGTGGTATTCCTCCAAAGGAAAATATTTCCTCAATTTTCCATTTGAAACAATATCTCTGTATATACTGGAATTCTTAAAAACCTACAAAAATATTTGGGAAGTCATTGATAATGCTTCTTTTGAGTTTGAAGCATATTGTTACATAATATAACATCAAAGTGCAATTGTAAATAAAGAATTAATCCTCTAGGTTCATTATACTTCCAATTATTTTTGTTTTTATATATAAGTGGACAACATAGTAAACTATTTTGGGTTCACCAAATACTACTAATATCATGAATAAGAATTATGCAAAAGAACTTAGTGTATTCGAAATATCATTTACTTACTCTAGCATCATGGACTGAACCTGGGAACCCTACATTAATATTTGTGAAGAGTTTATTGGCCACAACAATGGCTTGCAGCTTTATGCTGTGATCCATTTTTTTATCAATATAACTTTCCTGTTGGGAAGCAGGAGCCTTGAATTTGACGTTTGTACCATCAATAGCTCCAATTACTCCTATAATTGAGGGGAAAAAAGTTAGAAACATAATAACACAGGATAATGTCAAGTCTATTGTATTTGGTTTCATTACTACCATGTTCAATGTGATCAGTAGAGTAATAAGTAGGTAATTGAAATCTCTAAACAACAAACTTTTTGATTTGAATACCTAGCTTTCATCAGAGACACGTACCTGGATACCCACATATGCCTCTGAATTCACTTTCGATGTGAACCATCTCCTCAGAATTAGGCCACACTATATATTTATTTTTCAAAAATAATATCTTCTCCAAAATAATATCAGAACACTTGAACACAGTGGATGGGGAGACGTTGAATTTATCTGCGACAGATAATAAAGTGTGACCTTGTCCCAACCATGAAAGGGTAATAAGTAACTGCCGTTCAGGAGAAATGGGTTCTCCACCTCCAACATATTTTTTACTCAAGTTGGGGCCCCCTACTTCAGGATTATTTATTTCAGACAGGAGTTTATTGAAAGAATTTTTCGAAATCCTGGTTTGTCTGAAAAAGTCATAGTCTATGAACTTCGTTTTTCAATTTTCCTCCCAAATGGAAGTATGTGGGCTGGAATTGAAAAATAAATATACAGAGTTGAATAATTCTTCATCCTCTTCATTCCACTGATAAATCATCATATTATTGATCAGAAGCAGTATTTGAGCACTTTGTTGCTGATGTAGTATCAATATTGACAAAATATCCATTAATTTCCAATAATATTACAAAACTCTCATGATTTTTTTCATAGAAAATAAGGTTATGTTATTTGCTTTTGCTTTATGACGTATATATATATATATATATAAGCAGAAGGGTAGTCTTTTGCTGACTAGTTGGTTAAAAACTCTTAAATTATTTGGGACTGCAGCAAAACGAAGGTGTACTCTTATAACATTATATTTCCAATATTTCGACAATGAATATTGTCATCATCAGGGAGCTACAATTTATGAAAATTTCTTTAAAAAGGCTCTGTAAAATTATCAGTAAAGTACTCACAATGTCAGTGAGAATGGTCGTTGAAAGATGGTAACAGTAGTAGATTCACAAGACACATCAGTAATTTGTAATACATTAAAACAGTGGACACAAGATCAATTTAAAATTGTAAAAGTTGAAAATAGTAAAATGAGATTTATTTTTTTATTGAATTTTATTTATAAATTTCATATTCGGCTGCCGAAACACATGGCCATGCTCGAATCTGTTGAGAAATTTGCGGGAACTTATATTGAGGTTAACTATGACAATTGTCAATATAAATTATTAACCTTCCTCTTTAACAATACATATTTCTCATTCAACAATCAAATTTATAAGCAAACCTTTGGCACTCCTATGGGAGCAAAAATAAGTCCTATTTTGGCAAACTATGTTATGGACGAAGTGCTAGATAATGTCTTGAATGTCCTTCCCTTCAATGTTTTCTTCATAAAAAAATACGTGGATGACATCATCTTAGCCCTTCCTCAATCAGAGATAACTGAAACTCTAGATGTATTCAATAGCTTCGATCCTTACATTCAATTTACTATTGAGAAAGAAGACGAAAACTGTAGTGTTCCATTTTTGGACACTAGACTGATTCGTACCCAGGATAACACAATATTAATAGACTGGTATAGGAAACCTATGAGTTCTGGCAGATATATGAACTACTGGTCCTACCACAGACAATCGATAAAAATCAACTTGATCAAGCAAATGAAGCAACGAGTGTTACGTATCTCTGATCCTTCTTTCCACCAAAAAAATCTGAAAATTCTTCACACCTTGTTTTCACAAAATGCATACCCGTCATCATTACTTAACAAGATTTTATATAGCACTCCACCCATTAACCAAATGATCAATCAAATAGTTCCTGAAAATGTTAACAATACAAATAATAACTCTCAAAATAATCTTCTCTACATCTCTTTACCATTTATTGCAGAAATCACTCCAAAATTATCTAGAATTTTCAATACACTAGGAAATTTAAAAATCTCACAAAAAACAGTGTTAACTATAAACTCTTTATTTTCTGTGGTCAAAGACAGAGTTCCAATACCACATCAATCAAATGTAATATACTGCATTCCTTGTTCAAACTGCAACCATGAATACATAGGCCAGACTTCTAGGTTACTCAAAGACCGCATAACATCCCACAAAAGTGACAGCAGACTGCACCCTGAAAGATGTGCTCTCAGTGAACATGTTTTCAAAGAAGGTCATAACATGGACTATAATTCCACCAAAATCTTAGCAAAAGAAAAAAACAATACAAAACGAATTTTTTTGGAAATGACATTCATATCCCAATCTACAAACAGCTTGAATAAAAGAACAGATCTGAATCATTTAAGTGAAATTTATTCATACCTACTTTTGTTAGATAAGAATCCCAGAGCTCTCAACAACATTTCAACTTTTTAAATACATCCAACAATATATTTTTTTTATCAAAGTCTATAACAATTAATAATAACTTATTCAATATTAGATAATATCTCATCTTTAGAAGTAACTGTAACTGTACCAACTGTATACTACCTACATGTCCCACAAGCAGTAACAATTGACAAATGACTGACTTAGTGTCAATTGACAATTGTCATAGTTAACCTCAATATAAGTTCCCGCAAATTTCTCAACAAATTCGAGCATGGCCATGTGTTTCGGCAGCCGAATATGAAATTTATAAATAAAATTCAATAAAAAAATAAATCTCATTTTACTATTTTCAACTTTTACAATTTTAAATTGATCTTGTGTCCACTGTTTTAATGTATTACAAATTACTGATGTGTCTTGTGAATCTACTACTGTTACCATCTTTCAACGACCATTCTCACTGACATTGTAAGTACTTTACTGATAATTTTACAGAGCCTTTTTAAAGAAATTTTCATAAATTGTAGCTCCCTGATGATGACAATATTCATTGTCGAAATATTGGAAATATAATGTTATAAGAGTACACCTTCGTTTTGCTGCAGTCCCATATATATATATATATATATATTATTTTGAAACCATTCGTTTTTGCGATCCTGATAACGATGACGTATCCTTTTGAAATCGTCGTTGAAAATGATTTCAAAACATATAGCGAGAAAATATGGCTTTGGTAGTTTGGATGTTACAGGTGTTACGTCAGGGAAGATTCAGGTAAATCAACAAGGTCCTTGATCAAAATTTTGCCAACTCCCAGTACTTATAAGATGGTATACCTTATAGGTACAGTACTATGCATAAAAGAGGATCCAGGTATTCACTTATTCATGTACAAAAACCCTAAAAATCGAATAGTGAATCAGAATCGATAATGTCATAATGGTGATCCATTAAATATACACTTTCACTCGTACACTCTGTATAAGGAAATTAAAATATAACATACCTCCTCAGTGAGGGTTTTCGTCATATAACAAGAGAGCAAGCGGTACTGGATTGCTTCGATGTTCAGGAAATGGCGTGGTAGGAATTTCTATCGGCCGAAATCAAATCCTTCCTAAGAAGATAGTGCCCCCTTTTTCCAAATAGTAGCTCAAATCAATTACCACCAAAAAGGGTCACCCGATGGAATGAGTTCTGCAATTTTCATCCCACAAATTGGCTGAAAATCACTTCAGAAATCTCGCAGAACTCTTCGTACCAACAGATTCACAATGGACTCCCATCACATCCAGAACCACACTCTATTTTCGATATCAATCTCGAAAAATGAAGAAAAACGCATTCTTTCTCACTTACGCTGATAAGAATCCTATTAGCAAAAACAAATTGAAGGAATCCTTCCTTTAATGGTTGATTTACTTTGAAAAGTGAATGCATACGCCATCTATCTTCCGCAACCCACACTGAACCACTGAACTCATTGATTACGGTAAGCGTCCTGCCATTAATTGAGTACTCGATAATAGTTGATCTACTATCGGCCAGGTTGTTCCACGCATACCAGATCGATAAATATATCGATATCACTTCGACCAACACAATTTAAAAGAACTATTGTTGTAACGAGGGAATTGATCGTTACAAATTCCACCCTAACCTCTTTGAAATTTTCATGAATGAAAATGTCACACAAAAAAAACAGCACTTTATGCATAAGAACTGCCTGATGACTTTAGCATCGTTAAGCTCTGAACTAACAGAAAAATAGATTCTCATATACATATTAATGAACTCCAACTTGAACAAGAAAACAAATAAAAAAATAGATGAGACATCAAATTATTCAGCCTAGTCCGGTCCTGGCTTCAAATCTTTGGCATGCCAGCATCCTCTAAACCTTCCATCCATATCTTTCAACTCATACATCCACGGTGAAATTTTCTTCCAAATAACAAAAGGACCAACGAACTTATTTGCCAATTTGGCGGAGTAAAATTTCGCTGCATCGGACTGCACAAAATTCTTACGGTAGACCTTATCCCCTTTCTCATACCTTACATCCCTATGACGAAGATCATAGTATCTCTCATTTCTTTCTGCTGCTTTTTGCAGTCGGCGTTTGACCTCCTGGTACAACTGTTCGAAGGGTCCACTACGATCGCGGGCCAAAGCATCTCCATCAACTTCAAAATCATCACTAGTAGGTGTCATACCAACCATCTCAACATTGACAGGAAACTCCCTACCGAAAACGATGAAATAAGGAGTATGTCCCACCAATCCCTATGGTTGTCGTCCACATAGCATCGGATCATCGTTTCCAAAGTCTTATTGACACGCTCAGTTGGATTTGCTTGGGCATGATAATTGGCCGTGAAGACTTGTTTAACTTTATAAGACATGAGCAGATTTCTGAACTCCTTGCAACGGAATTGACTTCCATTATCCGAAATCAATGACTGAGGTGGCCCGAACATCAAGAACAAGTGTTCCTCGACAGCTACACAGATTGATTTTGAAGTGGAGTTACGCAGGGGAATAACCAGAGAAAATTTACTGAAGTTGTCGACAATCACTAGAATGAATTTAAATCCACGAGTTGACCTAGGGAGAGGGCCGATCAGATCACAACAAACCATCTGGAATGGTTTACTGACCACTTTATGAGGTGCCAATAAACCTGCTGGTTTCCGCTGTTCAGGTTTATTTTCACAACAAACTTTACATTTCTTTACATACGCAGAGATATCTGATTTCATTTTAGGCCAGTAAAAATTTTGAGACACACGTTTGAACGTTTTGAATACGCCAGGATGTCCGGAAAGAGGATCATCGTGACATCTAACTAGGATATCTTTTCGTTTGCCCTTAGGTGGAACAAGTTTCCAATCACTCGGAAAGTCAAGGCCAGGAATTTTTTTGAACTCGACATATTTATACAATTTGGAATCAGAAATGCGCCAAGAAGGGAATCGTAAGGGATTACTACGTATATTCTCTAACATTCTAGCATACCATCGGTCACTACCTGCAGCATCATCCATCCCAGCTCCCAAATCAACGACGTCAATAGCTGGTACCAAACGGGAGAGCATATCCGGTACGACGCTTTCCTTACCTTTGCGGTGCACGAGATCAAAGGAGTACTGCTGTAACTTCAGGCTCCACCTACCAAGACGGCCTGTAGGATCTCTCAAGTTATTGAGCCAACACAACGACCAATGATCCGTAATGACAGTGAAATGAGTTCCCTCTACATAGGGACGCAATTTCTCAATGCTCCAGAGAACTGCAAGGCATTCTCGCTCAGTAGTTGAGAATTTTCTCTCCTGCTTTGTGAGAGACCGTGATAGGTAACATACCACTTGCTCGCCAACATCAGGGTGATTCTGGGTTAATACGGCGCCGATACCATATGCACTAGCATCCGTTTGGATCACGAAGGGCAAATCAAAATTTGGGCAAGATATAACAGGTGCCGAAATTAAATGTTCCTTGACTTGCCTGAAAGCGTCTTCCTGCCGACAAGTCCAAACAAATTTCGCATTTTTCCTCAATAGTTCGGTAAGTGGTTGGATTAGGAACGAAAAGTTGGGGATGAATCTCCTATACCAACTGGCAGTACCAATTAAACTACGAACTTCAGAAACCTTGGTTGGTGTGGGGATTTGCAAAATAGCTTCCACCTTGCTAGGATCAACGTGAAGACCATTCTCATCCACGACATATCCCAGGAACGTCAACTCTTTACGACAAAACATACACTTCTCTCTACCGAGTGTGAGTCCGGCCGCTATTAGCCGCTCACAAACTTTGGTTAAAATCTCAATGTGCTGCTCGAATGTTTGAGTTGTGATCACAATATCATCGAGGTACTTGAAACAAAAAGGTTCCAGATCAACCCCTAGCACTCTATCGATTAATCTCTGCCAGGTTGCTGGAGCCGTTGTCAATCCAAATGGTAACCTCTTGAACTGGAAAAGGCCCCGACCAGGGACCGTGAATGCGGTGATAGGACGAGAGCTTGACTGTACAGAAATTTGCCAATAGGCGGACTTCACGTCGAGACTTGACAAATACTTGGCATCCCTCAACTTATCAAGAATACTAGATATATAAGGAAGAGGATAAGCGTCATGTTTTGTAACCCTATTGACCTTACGGTAATCCACACAGAATCTCCAAGAATTGTCCTTTTTCCGAACCATTACGATGGGACTACTCCAAGGACTAGAAGAAGGTTCAATAACATCCTTTTTGAGCATGTCTTGCAGTTCCTCATCAATATTCTTCATCAATGCAGGAGAAACAGGATAGAAACGTTGCTTGATAGGCTCAGTATTCTCCAGCAGCTCGATTTTGTGCTCAACTACATTCGTACAACCCAATTTATCCCCCATCCGCACAAAACAGTCATCCACCAATTTGTCCAAGATCACCGATTGTTCGGGAGTCAATATATCACGATGATGTAATGCCTCGATAACGTCAATTTCTGGGTAAGTTTCACAAGATTGGGTGAATTTCCACTCCTTAGACCGAAGGTCGGGCACTATACCCATACGTATCCAAAAATCTACACCCAGAATGAGAGTGTGACTGAGATCAGGTACAACCAAAATATCTATAATTTTCTCAGTATCTCTCAACCTAACTGGTACACGTAATACACCTAAACACTCACACCTATCTCCATTAGCCACCGTTACACTAGAAAAATCTGCTTTTTCTAATTTTACTAAACCTATACCTTTGAGGACTTTCCATCCCTTATTACCTAAGATAGTCCGGCTTGCACCAGAACCTTAGAGTTCCTTACCAAAAATAGAAATAGTGACATAAGGTCTTTCATCGCCATGCGCATGAGAAAGAACAAAATCTAAGATGCATTTAACTGACCCAAAATCAGTTGAATCTTTATTTTGGGACGTGAGTAGGTTATCTACCGACGCCCCCCCTGTCCGTTTCCCTGCCTGAGTCTGTTACATTTGGGACAAGTACGTTTAGTTACATCCGGGTGACCACACGAATAACAAAATCTCTTCTGAGGTTCTTTGCATGCCATGGAAAGGTGAGAAGTACTACTACAATTCCAACATCGACGATTAGAATTATTACTACGAGAATCGTGCACTTCATTGATTTCTCGGCTGGTACCAGCAAGTAAAGTACTAGAAGAATATATATAGGCTAGATCAGGTTCCATCAAATTATTTCGATTTTTAGGAGGTGGATTATAGGAATCTATAGAGATCTTACGAGCCTCTATTTGTCTACACAATTTCAACAACTCATCAACGGTGTTAACTTCTACTAAACTCAGTTGACATTGATAAAATGGTGTGATATTCTGGAGCAAGATTTTCAATCTAGCACTTTCATTTATAAGGACTGTAAGGCGATTAAACATATTATTCATAATAGCAATGTATATCCCTATCGACTCATTTGGACCTTGTGTCCGACAACGGATCTCTTCGAATAATTTATCATTAAAATTAACGGGCTGGAATTGTAGTCTCAACTCATCTACCAGTTCGGACCACGAATTTAATTTTAACCTTATAGATCTAAACCACAATAATGCTTGTCCGGAGAAAATATCGGAAGCAGAAGCGAACAATTGATGTTTTGTCACGTTTCTTGACATGCAAAGTTCCTCAACATTCTCTAAAAATGCACTAAGAGACATTTTTCCATCCCCACTGAATTTATCCAAACCCCATTTTGCGACGGGAATACATTTGACAGGATCTGGCAAAATATTTTGGGTATTCGGAAAAGTTCTATCGTGAACCGCTGGTTCTTCCCCATCGGAATTACTACTTATTGAGTTTGCACGACTTGAGGAGCGTCCTACCATACTTAGTTGTAAAGGAATTTGCAAATTTTGAGAATCGCGTTTGAATCTTTTCGCTTTGTTCACTAAGTCAGATTTCAAATCGAGCAATTTAACGAGAAAGGTAGATCTCTTAGGATGTTCCTCATTTGTAGTAGTTACTGATCGGTCCGCTCTTCCAAAAACGTGCAACAATTTCGAAGAAATTTTCAAAAACAATGAGCTAGTTTCGAAATCAGAGAAATTTGCGATTAAGGTTTCAATTTCATTAATCTTATCTTCAATGTACGTAGAATCTTCAGCGAATGTATATGGATACGTTGGAAAAGTTAAACTAGTGCCAGCCTTTTCCAGTTTCAATAAGCTACGCAAAGTTTTTCTCATTTTCTCTACCGTTGTCAAATCCGCAATACCCCTGATCGTAAGCTCATACGACAGTTCGTCTCTTTCCAATCGATTAACTTCGAATTTACCCTCCATAACTAATTTTGAAAAAAAAAAAAAAAAAAAAAAAAAAAAAAAAAGGTATGTTTTATCCCTCTATATATCTCTATATATCTACTAATGGCTCCTCAAAATCGGTTCACAATACTTTCCTATCAACAACAGGAGTTGAACAGCTACAAAAATGACGAAATCTACAAAACGACGCTCGGCGTCGGTAGGCGTCGGTCAACAAAATATCACTCAAATTATTGGAATATCGTTGGAGAACATAAAGGATTGTAAAAATATCAAAATCAACAATTCGACGCTAGGCGTCGGTTGGCGTCGATCACCAAAATATCGATCAAAATACCAAAATATCAATGCAGAATACAAAATGAATGATAAAATATCATTATCAACTATTTGGCGCTTGGCGTCGGTGGCGTCGCTGAAAGTCTCCAGGTGCCTAATACTGAACAGTGAACGGTTGCTAATGGTGATGAACAAAAAGAGATGTCCACAACATGCGATATCACACTGTATCCCGATACAACTTAAAAACAAGATAGCGCCAGCCGGCGTCGTGACGCTGTTGTAATTTAAATATCTTATATAGGTACCTGCCTATGATTTACCCGAAACTCAGCACTGATTGTCAAGGTAAGCCATCAAAAAAAAGAAAATTCAACAAACTAATTCAAAAAAATAATTATTTGCAAAACGACGCTGGGCGTCGCGATGCATAAAAAAAATATTTTAAGGCCCCACGTTGGGCGCCAAATTTGCGACGTCGCTTTTGTGTTAAAAAAAAAAATATCTTAACCAGAGTAGGTGCTGAAACGGGCACTCGCAAGAGACAAACAGAATTATACTCAAAATAAACCTATAATTATACTCAGCTGTCAGCCGTAGAGTTATAGGGGGAGTAAATATTATAAATATAGTTCAATTTATGGGCGCCACTAGTTTAAAGCAGTTTAAACTAGAAAACTCCCTTGATGTTTGAGGGACCCACTCTTTAAAAGTGTTTGGGACTTTCATTCAGAATCAAAAACGAAACAGTTTCATTCAATATAGAAAATGTACTTGGGTGATTATCAGATAATATGACAAGTTATGTGATAGCGTGTTATTACAAAAAAAAAATTATCTATCCTCTATAGGCTATGCGAAAAACAGGTAGGTATATTCCTGATGTATTATATATAATTATATCTGTTTCATTTTCTCTTGGTGTTCTATGAGTGACCACATTTTTTTTGTGTTCGATGATTCACCAAAACAATGAATTTGATTAATAACTCAAAACTACCGGACATGCGCATGTGAGGTTTACACGAGTTTCCAAACGGCCACTTATAAGTGTAAAAAAAAAGAGAAATAGATTGAAAATATCCCAAGTAAAATTATTCTATAGTTGAATCGAACCTACGAAACTGAAATAATCATCTATGTTTCAAATTCACTAAGTTGCTTAAACTCAAATATAGGAGACACTAACATAATGTCGAAAAACAGAGCAAATTAGTCATGCTCGGTCAAAATATACGGACAAATAGAATTATAATTTCAAAATGATATAATGGGCTTATCTGTGGATCTTGGGGCTCTACCCAGGATGCGAATTTTCCCCCGATGAATCGAATCCTCACAGTCAGCGGCTACTTGGTAGTTTGGATGTTACAGGTGTTACGTCAGGGAAGATTCAGGTAAATCAACAAGGTCCTTGATCAAAATTTTGCCAACTCCCAGTACTTATAAGATGGTATACCTCATAGGTACAGTACTATGCATAAAAGAGGATCCAGGTATTCACTTATTCATGTACAAAAACCCTAAAAATCGAATAGTGAATCAGAATCGATAATGTCATAATGGTGATCCATTAAATATACACTTTCACTCGTACACTCTGTATAAGGAAATTAAAATATAACATACCTCCTCAGTGAGGGTTTTCGTCATATAACAAGAGAGCAAGCGGTACTGGATTGCTTCGATGTTCAGGAAATGGCGTGGTAGGAATTTCTATCGGCCGAAATCAAATCCTTCCTAAGAAGATAGTGCCCCCTTTTTCCAAATAGTAGCTCAAATCAATTACCACCAAAAAGGGTCACCCGATGGAATGAGTTCTGCAATTTTTATCCCACAAATTGGCTGAAAATCACTTCAGAAATCTCGCAGAACTCTTCGTACCAACAGATTCACAATGGACTCCCATCACATCCAGAACCACACTCTATTTTCGATATCAATCTCGAAAAATGAAGAAAAACGCATTCTTTCTCACTTACGCTGATAAGAATCCTATTAGCAAAAACAAATTGAAGGAATCCTTCCTTTAATGGTTGATTTACTTTGAAAAGTGAATGCATACGCCATCTATCTTCCGCAGCCCACACTGAACCACTGAACTCATTGATTACGGTAAGCGTCCTGCCATTAATTGAGTACTCGATAATAGTTGATCTACTATCGGCCAGGTTGTTCCACGCATACCAGATCGATAAATATATCGATATCACTTCGACCAACACAATTCAAAAGAACTATTGTTGTAACGAGGGAATTGATCGTTACAAGTTTATTATGGATTTGCCTGAAGGGCACATTTATCTGAATGCAGTGTTGCTATGTAAATGTGCTTGAATGCTCAATTGTTCATAAATTGAGATGTATCTTAAATTTGCCTGGTGGCTATATTTGCGGAATTGCTTGGTAACTTTTCTACAATTATTGGAGATTCTCATTTTTATCTTGTTGAATATTTAAGTTTATAGGAATATCTTGAATTTGCCTGGTGGCACATACATAGTGATAATTATCAAAGTATTTGATGACATGAATTTCAATCTGTTTTTTTGGTGTAAGATAAGATAATTTTCTAATATTTTGAATTGCTGTGTTGAGTCGGCGTTAGAATAACTCAACAGGAGAACCTTCCTTGCGGTAAGAATCCGACTAAAATGGCAATCCTATTTGACTCTGAACTGAGATATTTTCAGGGATGTCACATCTTATATGAGGAGTTTGTAGGAATTCATAACTTCAATATCCTATTAAATTTTAGGTGTCATTGTGACAACTTTCGGTTGTTCGATATCTTTTGGAATAGAATTTATGAACATCCTGTACATGATACTACGTTATATTATTACTCTCTATAACATGTCAGAGTTGAGATTTCTGGGATGGATTTTCAAGTCATTAATTATAAACGGTTTTTAAAAACTTGTTTTTTGTGAATCAATCCGCATCCTCCATTTGAACTTTGATATTTCACTTGTGACATTTCTGAACTCTTGAGTCTCCACCTGGTTGGTTTCATATCTCACAACTTTCTCGTTTCTCATCTTTTTATCTTAACTTTTTATCTTATCTTTTTATCTTATCTATGTCTCATCTGAGTCCCTTCTATCTTCATCATCTCGTGCAAGTTTTTCGGATTCAAATCTAGCTTCTTGCGTCTGTATCTAGGTTGTGTTGTTGAGTGACAAATAGTTTCTTGATTCTATGTTGAGGGTAGGCTTTGGAGAGCACCTTTGTTCTGATGGAATTGAAATGTGACTTAGTGGTATCTTCTAGATTCGTACTGAGCCAGGAGTGCACATGTCAAATTCTTCAGGAATGATGTGACCTACCAGAACCATATTGAGTCGAGATACATTGAAAGTGTTTGCAACTCAATTCTTGGACAGGATTGACTGGTTCGAAACTTTCACTTCTAATCTTCCTTCTATATGATCTAGGTTTGGTTTAGATTCTCAATTTTAGTGTTTTGGAATTAAAAATAGGTTTGATTCCACTTCTGCCCAGGACTTAGAGAAAATAAATCTTGAGTCATTATCTTAAGATTCTCTTTGAGTGTGAAGTGTAGATTTTGGAAAAGGAAGCATTTTGCTAGGTTGAGAGCTTCATCCTGGACAGCCTAGATTTTGACTATTTTTGTGTTTTTTCTTTGTCTCTTTGTATATTTCTTATCCAAGTTTCCTAATGATGTTGAACTTACTTGATATGTCTTATTCAAGTATTTTTCTGATTCTTTCTTTTCATTCTTCCTCATACTGTATCTTCATTTCCTGGTGGTCACTCATCTTCATTTCCAGGTGGTAATTCCCTCGATGAGGTGAACCTTTTTTGAAATAATGACTCGTTGGTAATGGGTGTGGACTGCGTTCAGCTGAGCTGTCTTTAATGACAGGACCGCTGATAGGGCAGGTATTGGGGGGCAGCAGGTCGGCCCGACAGACAGACCTACGGGTGTCTGCTCACAGTGCTGGTTGGCTGCTACTGTGCCTTCTTGATTCAGCGTAATCCGTTTTGTTGAGGGGACGGCCCACAGTGTTACCAACGGGAACACTCCCGCCTTAGAGTATTTTTCCCGACTGGCTTCTCCATTCGTTTCAGCTGGTAGGACTATTTCTACCCCATTTGTAAGGTGGCATTTGGTTTTTTGTTTGTAGTTTACTTATCTTGCCTTTTTTTGTTCCACTTGTGGCCTTGTGCGGCTCGGTGCACTTTCTTGGAGTTGTGGCAGTGCTGTTTGCTCTATGGAGAGTTGGGGGCGAGTGGTTCAGGATTATTCGACGGCGCTGCACATGTCATCTGAAGCGAAAAGATGGTTCTGACCAACTTTCTATAGAGGTGACTGCGCGCTGTGAGTCTGGGGAACGGTGCTGACCCTCACGAGGTACACATTTCCCTATCACTCATATGAGGCTTATGAAAGCAGAGTGGTAGTTTCAGTTTGGTAAATACTATAATTTACTAGGGACATGGGAACTCTGTTCCTTCTCATGGAGTAAATCAAAATTATTCTTTACATTTTAGGACTTGAGTCATATACTTCCTGCCACTCATATTGCACATACATTGCAGAGTTGGTAGTTTAAGATTACTAGATAAATATTTCTAGATAAAGTTTAGTCTCAACGTTTTTGACATTTGTAGTATATATAAACAAGTAGATTATTCATTATAGAATTTATCACATAATTCAGGAATAATTTTTCACTTACGTTCTTTCGGTCATTTTCTAAATTTTTATATAAAAAAAAACTTGAAAACCTCGAGTTTTCAATTTTTTTATGGAAGAAGAGGGGGTGTGTAACGAAATATAATTCGTTACTCGCTTTCAGGTTATTCATAATAAATATCAATAGAAGTTGTTAATAGATCACAGCAATTTGATACTGGCAGCGGCATCTGTTGGAAATATCACGAACATTAAACAGCACTTCCAGTTCCCTTCGTTCTACTATGATGATGATAATTAGAGTCCTAGAACTGAATCACTAGCTAAGGAGTAGGAACCTGCGCGTATACAATTCAACAAGTGTATTTTCAGACATGTCCGTTGGCCAATCGAATGATTGATAGAAGTCACGTGATAACGAATTTGCTTGAAGCGAAGGTAAAACGAAAATTCTCTCTCTTCCTTTGACCTTTCGAACAAAGAACAACTCGACGTTGACCTTTTTGATTTTTGTCGATTCTCCCGTAGAATAATTTTGGAAGCTCGAGTTTTTCAACGTTTGTGACATCAGAGTGATTTGAGGTAGGCACGATTTCAATTTTTGATTGTTTCGAAGATTGCAGATTTAATCTTGTTGAATTTCTTATAGTGAGCATTTTGATTCGAAAATGGCCGTGTCTAATAACACGCAGTAGACTGTTTGGATAGCAAATTTTCTTTTCTTTGAATGAATATCTGATTTGAAATATTGCTTGGTAGCATATTTCACAGCTTGGTAAAATAGCTGTTGCATTGCTCTTTCTCAATACTTACTCACTGGATTAGTATCGAAATTTGATTGCGTGCCAGAGCACGTGATCACCCAGGATTCCTTTGTGTGGAAAATTTCCTGTGTTTTTTTTTTAATTCTTTCAGTTTGTCTGTCGCCAAGGAAATCATAGTCGTGAAGACTGCATAAGTAAAAAAATCGATTTCTGGTGGAAATTTGAAGAAACACAGGAAGGATTGTGAATTCTGGCTCAAGGAGGAGAAACACATGCGCAGGTGAGTAAACACTGTACATTTTGAATCTAGATATTGAATCTGTTAGTGTCAACTGTTGCTCACGTGCGCATCTTTTGTTTTTCTTGGATGAGAGATTCACAATTCTTATCCACCTGAGTGAATTAATATCATTGATCCATTTGCTATTTAAACAGAGTGACTATTGTTCAATCTCATGTGAAAAATTTGGAATTTGAAGGTTGTGCCTACCTTCACTCGAAAATCAATTTTTTTTCACCTCTTTCCTCTTTCCTTCTTCCCAGGAAATATCTTGATCTATTGTGGCAATTATAAAATTCGAATTTCTTATTCGTGCAAGTGGCCAATTGCACGAAGTGTGATAATTCAGCAATTATTTTCTTATGTCAAATATTGCATAGATATTACCTCGACAATTTCAAATTTATCTTAGGATCATATTATCTGTATATGTATATGTATTACCAAGATAGAAACAAATCTTTTTGAATCAATTTTATTGTTTCCTGGTAATCTGGTATCTTTTTGATAATTCTGGTAATCCTGTATTCTTTTTAGATAAACTTGATTTTCAATATTTTGTCATTGTGAAACTTCAGCATTGACTTTCAGTTTTTTTATATACTAGACTTCAACATTTGTGTTTTGTAGCCCTCAGCTTCAAGACATGTTTCACTAGGAACCATCAGCGGTTCACCCTCCTTGAAAATTTACTGATTCTCGTTAACTTCCATTTTATGTCGACACACAAGTGATCAATCGAGAAGCTCAATACGACCAGTACAACGCGAGTCGTTGAAGATCACCTAGATTCCCCACATCTCAGTGCTGAGATTGAAGACCTGCAAAGAGCCGAGGAGCTCGCCTCTAGAAATCATCCGAGCTGTCAACTGCCATCTTCGACCTCGTGAATTGTGGAACTGCATTAGAGCTGAGCAGCATTCGTTTAGATCTATCTACAGAGGCTGGTTGTACTGACTGGGAATCTAGGACACATTCGCAAGTATCGTGTTATGGTCTGAGTTAACAATATTGATCAGAACTCGTGAAAGTTGAGAACAGTAAATATATTGTAATTCATTTTGCATTGTGAATTTCAACACTTTTCATTGTTGTTAATAGATGTATATTTGAATATTTTGTTTTTATTGCTTCTACTAACAGGAAGAGAGTTCTTGAGATAAAAGTTCATGAATTGAGTACTTACCTATTTCTTGACTTCTAGTTTTTTTTGCTTGTTTTTTTTTATTATTCATAAATAAAATAAGCTGGCGCCCATTTCACTTAACACAATTAATATCCCATCCTGATAGCACAAAAATGACCTACAGGAGGATAGTCCAAAGAATTCACCCCTCAGGAATCTCATTGTTCACAAATTTAAAGAGCTAAGGGCGTTTTGAACTTATTTCATTACAAAAGATAAAACAGATAACAAAAATAGTGAACTTAATTCTATATTCAATCATTGATACATACATTCCTTTCGAATTCATCTACTCAATATCATTATATCTTTTATGTGTCGCATCTCAATTACGGTGATTAGTGTATGGACCAAATCTTCTGAAGTCAGACCGCCTCAGAATTCAACATGTTCAGAATTGTTGTGTTCGACTGATATGTGGCCTTAAGAAGGGAACACCTACCTCACAATTTTTGAGAAGTCTAGGATGGTTGAACATGGATGAGAGGCGCTTAGTACATGCTTGCACTTTTTTTCATAAAATAGTTATTTCAAAATCTCCCCAATACCTGTACAATAAAATTGGATTTAGAACTGATGTACATAACCTAAATATAAGAAATAAATCCCGCATCACACCGCCTATGCATAAGTCTACTTTTTATGAAGGATCATTCCAATTTTACTTGACCAGGCTATACAATTGGCTTCCAGATGAGTTCAAGAGTTTTTCCATTCCAGTCCTGAAACAAAAGTTGAAATATGGTTTGATCTCAGGCGGAATATCTCTGACATAAGTGTAATAATATTGTAGTTTCTATTGCTTCTGATTGCTCTGCATGTACATTTTATAATTAGTCATTTAATAATATATATCACTCCTAAGAATATATTCATCATCCTAGTTAACATCAGTATGTTTTATAAGTTCAGACCATGAGTTCAATTCAGACTCATTTATATGAATGAGTCTTCTACTGGTTGAGTGGAAGAGCAAATTCCTGTCTTTGCAGGAAATTTGAACTCTGCCTTTTGGCAGGCTACGAAAGTATAGATGTACAATATATATATAAGTGTGTGTGTACCTAGCCTGAACATTAAGAGCATTTATTATTATTATTTTTATTATTATTATTACTGTTGCTATCAATATTGTTTTTATTATCATAATTATTATTGAGTCATGGAAACCATTCATCCTTCTCAGAGTGGTCCAAAATTTTTCCAGGGAAAGAACAGTATAGCATGAAGTCGGCAACCACAAAAATTATATGAACAAATCAAGTGAGTGACTAGTTTCGGCTCAACGGTCATTTTCAGAGACATGAAATACCTGTGAAGATCATAGAATCACGAATAGACAATGAACTAATGCGGTGAGAAGTTACCTAAAAAGACATGTGGAGATGAGGTTAACTAAACTTGTTCAAATATCGGAAAATCAGGCAGGTGATTAAGTATTTCGTTCTTTGGATCGACTAAACAGCAAAATCCACTCAACAAGAGTTTCATCATCACTAGTGGTCATTTGACAACAGCTGAAAGCACATACATGACAGAATGACTTCGTGACAAGTTGAATTGCATTATCGACCCGTTCTTTCGGCTGTTCAGTCGATTCAAATGACAATATACTCAATTACCTGCCTGATATTTTGGTATCGACCTATTTTTTAGTAAACCTTATCTACCCATGTCTTCTAAGGTAACTTTTTCCCTCGATAGTTCTTCGTATATTGGCAATTTTATAATCTTTACAGGCATATTATGTGTCTGAAGATGAGCCAAAACTAGTCACCAACTTGATTTGTTAATATAATTTCCATGGTCGACCTACTTCGTGTTAAACTGTCTTTGATTGTCATTATTATTCAATTTCCATCATTATTATTTTTCGAAACTCGCACTGTATGAAATAGCAAATCAAAAGATACGCGAATGAAAAAATGAAACACTACGACACAAGCATTCATTGCTTAGGTATTTTCTATGCTTCCTTTGTGTTCACGATCATTTTTCTGTATGAATTATATTGTACCAATATTGTACCAATGAGGTGAAAGTATATAATTCTATCAGAAGTGATCCATTTGATATAGAAGAGTTGACTGAAATTGAAGGAAAAGTTAGTTATTTTCAATTTGTGCCAATAATTCGAATAATCATACGATTGAAAATATGGCACTCACATTATTTTAACAGTTAGGTAAATATCATCAGAAAATATCAAACATATAGAAGTGAACTGAATGATATAAGAAAACTCACGAGACCCTCTAATCATCAGAACAGAATCAATAAGAACTGAGACAAGGCATCTAAGTGATACTCACAAATTAAACTTGAATATCTGATGAGGAAAAAGGGTTTACGTTTATGTTTGACCACAAATTCACACTACTGAGATGTGAGGTCTTGCATGACATACGCTTCTTGTTCAATTAATTTCATTTGGCATCAACTCAATGAAATCTTCTAGATGTTGTGTGTGAAGTTTCATATTGGAATCACAAAACTCAAGCCCAAGTATCTGTTAGGATGATCTTAGTTTATGAATTTGTTAACGAAAGATACATAACTATTTTTATGAATTTTACAGAAAACGGCCTTGGTCGTGAAGGCTATTGACAAAAATTGATGAATTTCGACACTCACATTGGTCTCAATTCTAGTAGGGCCAACTAGTGTCACTAAATAGTTATTCATACACCGAGCTAATGAAGAATATCAGTATCACCCAGGTACCAAGATTATATCCCGACGCTTTAGCCGAGGGGTATAAGGTCCCGTGTTAATATCATTTTTCATTATCAAGTTGTATATTGCATAATTCCCACTACTAGCAGGATATTTCAATCACTTTAGTCATTGTCACTATGAAAGCACCTCTCTTTCAGTAGCCACGACAAAGACAGCATGTGACAAGTCGTTTCGTTATTGACAAATACCTACTCTAGATTCCAGATCCATTCTAGCGAATCACGCGTCAGAACAGTGAATTTTGATTATAAAGCATATGACAAGTCGTTATTGATAATTCGAATGCCATTCATGCGATTCTCGCAAATAAACAGAGAATTCCGGTCAATTCCCCCAATCAGCCAAAGTACGTCTTAAAGGCGTCTTTAAGACGTACATGTCGGGACATAAGTACGTCTTAAAGACGTACATATTACGCCCAAGAGACGTCTTTAAGACGTCTTTAAAACGTACATTTTCCACTAATATGTACGTCTTTAGGATGTCTTTTTTAGGTGTTTTCGGTCCATGACCTCAAATTGATCTTTCAAATTACGGAAAAATCACAAAGTTTCAGTTGATTTTCACCTGTGCACTGAAGTTGCAAGAAGTGCAAACAAGCAAAAAAAAAAAGGAAATAAACGACTTCATCAAACGGTGGAACACAAGCGGTCACCCATTCAAGTACTAACCGCGCTCTTTGTTGCTTGACTTCGATTATTATACCATATTCACTTCTTCTGTTACTCTGTTTGTTCTATATATCACATAACAAGCTTTTACTCAGTTTAACATGTCCTTGTGTCTGTATGTAATAAAAACGTGCAAGTTAAATTTGACTCACTTTAAATCGTCCGATTGATTTGAAATTTGGCAAGTAAATATTATTCCGGTGACAATTCGTTGTGATATTATTATTGAATGGAAAAAACATAATGGCGGATCCAATATGGCGGACGATTTTCTCATTGATTATGTTTCGATTCGAATCAAAATTCAATATTCAAGATGGTGAATCCAATGTGGAATATGGTTTTCTGATTATGGTCTGATCTGATTCAAAATTGGCATCTGAAGGATTGCGGGATCAGAGATTATTTTTTTTTTGTATCGCTTGGAGCGCACGAAAGTGAATCCCTATAATGTCGAAAATGAAAAATCCAAGATGTCGGCTTCAAAATGGCGGACGAGTTTTGTGATTATAGTCCGATTTTATTCTAAATTGATTACTATGGGACTTTTGGGGTCGGAGAATATGATTTTTTTGTAAAAATTCGAGAATCTAACACGAAGGCTCCAAAATGTCGGACGAAAAAATTCAAAAACATCACTTTTGTTGAAAATAAGAAGAAACTGAACAATTGAAAATAAAAAACGTGAAGAGATGACATTTTGTTTTTCTTCAGAGAATAACTTACATTATTGTTCTATAATTCGAATTGACGTACCGGAATGTACGTCTTTAAGACGTCTTTTATACGACATGGGAACAACGGCGTGGATACGACCTAAAATGTACGTCTTAAAGACGTAAATTTGTGTACGTCTTTAAGATGTACAGGACGTAAAGACGTAAGTAAGTCGTAAAATGTACGTCTTTAAGATGTCTGGTGCTGATTGGGATATACGAGGTGGCTTAGTCTTTATCGACTAGTGATTCATAAACTGACGATAACTACCTTGGTAGTGAACACAGTTTACGCCTTGAAAAGGAATGAATAATGGTAGGTTCTAGAGCTAGTGGTGGAAAAAATGTTTTTCTACGGCTATAACACAAAATTGCTCTTGTTCTACTGTGTACATCAATGAGGTACTTTGTATGTCATCAATATTATTTCCGTATCTGATATCACAATGACTCCAATGTGTTTTTATTTCAAAGAAGTCTCATCGCTCATGGAATGTCAAATTTCAAGCGATGACAGGTCCGTCTACCTAATAGATGAGCATTACTTGACAGGACATCAAATGTCTACAAGACGAAGATATCAAAAATGCCACTGTTATGTTGCCTACGGCTCATGCTGCAAATTTCATTCTCGTAGAAAATCACTATCATTTCGTGCTTGTTAAACAATATACTATTCTCTCCATTCAATTCATATTTTTTGAGACTGAATAGAATATTACCACTTCACAATTTCTCTATATTTATATTCCTCATCCCCATGAGTCTCCCATTATAAATTAGACTCGGGACAATATCTCAAAATTTGAGAAACAATGACACCACTTTTTGAATCAGGTAGCAGAAATGCATCATTTTATTGAATAGTGTTCCATTATTAGTGATGTTTATGTTGTTATTCCGTCCCCAGTGACTTATTCTGACAAAGGACCACGCACACATTATATGGGAAAATGTATTTCGGTGAAAATGGCTGGATTTTTGATATTTTGTAGCTTTAGTCATTCTAAGTGAAAGACTCCATTGGCTCAACTCGATCGTATGACCAGATTCGGCGCTAGAGGGTGAAACATCATGAATTTAGTGTATTTTTGAGTCTTCGAAGCTTAATAGAAGAATTTGAAAATCTCATGATATGCATTCACCCTACCAAAAAAAAGGTTACAGAAAGGATGTAGTAGCCTTTTTACAGGGTGATCAACAATAAACTAATTCTCAGAAAATCCGAGTGCCATCGCCTATATGAGACAGCTTATTAATTGAGTTCATCAATGGCGATCGATCAGAATAAACGTTGATCAGAGTGATCTGAAAAACAGAAGTTACCAATATACTCCTTTAGATGATTTAATCATGGCATAGTCCTGAATATGCCTTCTGATGCCATTGTCTGATTTCTTTCCGACGAAATACATTGAGCAGTTTCACAACATTCGTCACTACTCTATGTTCACTTTTCTGTTATGGCCATATGCAAAAAATACAAGGGATCTTCTTTACCGTGAAAAGATCCATCTCACATGAAAGTTCACTTCGTGACAAAATAATTCAATGTTTTGTTATGATTTTTTTTATCAGGTGTATGTGTGAATGTGTTGTCAATTCGAAAACCATCAATGCGAATATCCCGTATGCACGAATGTTATGAGGCTAGTAAGAACAAGAACAATCATATTTCAGTGAATGTCAATTGGTACTACCTATATAATTCGTGACGTTCAATTCGATAATTGTCTCATGGTGAAAAAAATATTTTCCATATCATGTATCTTGTGATCTATTCCTTTTTTATATACAACTACAATATGGTTTGATGAAACAGTTATACATACATACATGTATGGATGATTGATAATGATAATTCGCCGTGGCAGACCTGGTGAATGCAACCACTGAGAGGAGAAGCTCAATATGTTTTTCAATGGATAATTCTGATCGATCGCCATTGATGAACTCAATAAATAAGCTGTCTCATATAGGCGATAGCATTCGTATTCTCTGAAAATTAGTTTATTGTTTATCACCCTGTAAAAAGGCTACTACATCCTTTCTGTAACCTTGGAACATACCTTTCTTTGATGAATTTTGGTGGGGTGAATGCATATCATAAGATTTTCAAATTTTTTTATTGAGCTTCGAAGACTCAAAAATACACAAAGTTCATGATGTTTCACCCTCTAGCGCCGAATCTGGTCATACGATCGAGTTGGGCTAATGGAGTCTTTCACTTAGAATGACTACAGCTACAACATATCAAAAATCCAGCCATTTTCACCTAAAGACGTTTTCCCATATAATGTGTGCGTGGTCCTTTGCGAGCTAACAGGAAGTTCGATTCCAATTTCCTGATCAGACACCTTGAATGATTGAGATAGTATCAACGTATTATGCGAGGTGATTCATGAAATATTTGAGTTGTGGAGATCCGAACCAATTTGTATTGAACGATATACATTCGCTGCATTCTACCCAAAAATATGTTGCAGGCAACTATCCAATTCCTCCTCCAGCTAGAGATGCAATTGCAGCAGTTGGAATTCTATTCTTCAAAATGACTGTCGGAAGTGGTTTATCGAGATGAAATCTTGCTAAGAAACCCCCTACTCCAGCAGTATAGTTGACCGAGAGAACAGTTCCGTCCTTGAAGCTGACTGAGTAGTTTCCACTAACATCAAGCTGATCATCAGAGCCTCTGAGATATCCATTTTCGTGTTCTTCAACTCCAGCAGATGTCTGTATTCTGGAAAAGTGACATATTGTAACAATTGTTTAACAAGGAATCACCACGATTTTATGTTCCATTCTAGGCATCATGTCATGAACGCGAGGAAATAGTATTAGTTTCAGTCGGGAAGATACCTGTAGCAGTGAGTAAAAGTCACGTTCGAAATGAAAAGTTATTGCCTTCTCATGGTAATGAAAATATTTATGGAATCATCCTTCCTAGTCATCCGTGAAAATAATCCCCTTTCTCACGACAAGTGGTGAAGGCACCATTCGACATTTCAAATATACAATCATCAATGATATCAACCTTGGCCAACATATTATTTGAATGACTCAGTAAAGGCTAGATATGCTGCTGACGCTGCTACTTTTCAATAATGGACAAGTCTCTCCTACAGAAACTACTATAACATTGATAATTCTCATATTCAGCAAATTTTCATCGAAAGGCAAATATTGATGGAGAAGATGGAGATATAGCAATGGCGGAAAGTGAATATCTAATGAATATTACTTGCAAGTATCCGATTCCTGCTGACCGAATTCCATATACCGATAGAATCATTCTCGAGATACATATATTATGGTAGATGAAATTTTGCATTGTCTTCACTGCTTATATCGAAATGGAAGTAACGTTAGGAAAAGCCATGTGTAGAATGATGAACCTAGCTCTGCCAAACTTCGAGGATCCAGGTAATTTTGATCCTAATAGGGGTCCAACTGAAAATTTCATTCAACATTATGAAGAACATTCTAGGAGAATTTCATGAGGAGGGGTAGTTTCAAAATGTATGAGTTTTCATCAATTTTTCAAGACATCAATGTATACATTCATTCATGTATGTATTCATTTGTTTATTTATTCATTTATTCATTCATTTATTCATTAATTCATTTATTCATTTATTCATTTATTCATTTATTCATTTATTCATTTATTCATTTATTCATTTATTCATTTATTCATTTATTCATTTATTCATTTATTCATTCATTTATTCATTCATTCATTTATTCATTTATTCATTTATTCATTTATTCATTTATTCATTTATTCATTTATTCATTTATTCATTCATTCATTTATACATTTATTCATTTATTCATATATTCATTTATTTATTTATTCATTTATTCATTTATTCATTCATTCATTCATTCATTTATTCATTTATTCATTTATTCATTTATTCATTTATTCATTTATTCATTTATTCATTTATTCATTTATTCATTCATTCATTTATTCATTTATTCATTTATTCATTCATTCATTTATTCATTTATTCATTTATTCATTTATTCATTTATTCATTTATTCATTTATTCATTTATTCATTTATTCATTTATTCATTTATCCATTCATTCATTTATTCATTTATTCATTTATTCATTTATTCATTTATTCATTTATTCATTTATTCATTTATCCATTTATTCATTTATTCATTTATTCATTTATTCATTCATTCATTCATTCATTTATTCATTTATTCATTTATTCATTTATTCATTTATTCATTTATTCATTTATTCATTTATTCATTTTTCATTTATTCATTTATTCATTTATTCATTTATTCATTTATTCATTTATTCATTTATTCATTTATTCATTTATTCATTTATTCATTTATTCATGTATTCATTTATTCATTTATTCATTTATTCATTTATTCATTTATTCATTTATTCATTCATTCATTTATTCATTCATTCATTTATTCATTTATTCATTTATTTATTTATTCATTTATTCATTTATTCATTTATTTATTTATTCATTTATTCATTTATTCATTTATTCATTTATTCATTTATTCATTTATTCATTTATTCATTTATTCATTTATTCATTTATTCATTTATTCATTCATTCATTTATTCATTTATTCATTTATTCATTTATTCATTTATTCATTTATTCATTTATTCATTTATTCATTTATTCATTTATTCATTTATTCATTTATTCATTTATTCATTTATTCATTTATTCATTTATTCATTTATTCATTTATTCATTTATTCATTTATTCATTTATTCATTTATTCATTTATTCATTTATTCATTTATTCATTTATTCATTTATTCATTTATTCATTTATTCATTTATTCATTTATTCATTTATTCATTTATTCATTTATTCATTTATTCATTTATTCATTTATTCATTTATTCATTTATTCATTTATTCATTTATTCATTTATTCATTTATTCATTTATTCATTTATTCATTTATTCATTTATTCATTTATTCATTTATTCATTCATTCATTCATTCATTCATTCATTCATTTATTCATTTATTCATTTATTCATTTATTCATTTATTCATTTATTCATTTATTCATTCATTCATTTATTCATTCATTCATTTATTCATTCATTCATTTATTCATTTATTCATTTATTCATTTATTCATTTATTCATTTATTCATTTATTCATTTATTCATTTATTCATTTATTCATTTATTCATTTATTCATTTATTCATTCATTCATTTATTCATTTATTCATTTATCCATTTATCCATTTATTCATTTATCCATTTATCCATTTATCCATTTATTCATTTATTAATTTATTCATTTATTCATTTATTCATTTATTCATTTATTCATTTATTCATTTATTCATTTATTCATTTATTCATTTATTCATTTATTCATTTATTCATTTATTCATTTATTCATTTATTCATTTATTCATTTATTCATTTATTCATTTATTCATTTATTCATTTATTCATTTATTCATTTATTCATTTATTCATTTATTCATTTATTCATTTATTCATTTATTCATTTATTCATTTATTCATTTATTCATTTATTCATTTATTCATTTATTCATTCATTCATTTTTCATTTATTCATTTATTCATTTATTCATTTATTCATTTATTCATTTATTCATTTATTCATTTATTCATTTATTCATTTATTCATTTATTCATTTATTCATTTATTCATTTATTCATTTATTCATTTATTCATTTATTCATTTATTCATTTATTCATTTATTCATTTATTCATTTATTCATTTATTCATTTATTCATTTATTCATTTATTCATTTATTCATTTATTCATTTATTCATTTATTCATTCATTCATTTATTCATTTATTCATTTATTCATTTATTCATTTATTCATTTATTCCTTAATTCATTTATTCATTTATTCATTTATTCATTTATTCATTTATTCATTTATTCATTTATTCATTTATTCATTTATTCATTTATTCATTTATTCATTTATTCATTTATTCATTTATTCATTTATTCATTTATTCATTTATTCATTTATTCATTTATTCATTTATTCATTTATTCATTTATTCATTTATTCATTTATTCATTTATTCATTTATTCATTTATTCATTTATTCATTTATTCATTTATTCATTTATTCATTTATTCATTTATTCATTTATTCATTTATTCATTTATTCATTTATTCATTTATTCATTTATTCATTTATTCATTTATTCATTTATTCATTTATTCATTTATTCATTTATTCATTTATTCATTTATTCATTTATTCATTTATTCATTTATTCATTTATTCATTTATTCATTTATTCATTTATTCATTTATTCATTTATTCATTTATTCATTTATTCATTTATTCATTTATTCATTTATTCATTTATTCATTTATTCATTTATTCATTTATTCATTTATTCATTTATTCATTTATTCATTTATTCATTTATTCATTTATTCATTTATTCATTTATTCATTTATTCATTTATTCATTTATTCATTTATTCATTTATTCATTTATTCATTTATTCATTTATTCATTTATTCATTTATTCATTTATTCATTTATTCATTTATTCATTTATTCATTTATTCATTTATTCATTTATTCATTTATTCATTTATTCATTTATTCATTTATTCATTTATTCATTTATTCATTTATTCATTTATTCATTTATTCATTTATTCATTTATTCATTTATTCATTTATTCATTTATTCATTTATTCATTTATTCATTTATTCATTCATTCATTTATTCATTTATTCATTTATTCATTTATTCATTTATTCATTTATTCATTTATTCATTTATTCATTTATTCATTTATTCATTTATTCATTTATTCATTTATTCATTTATTCATTTATTCATTTATTCATTTATTCATTTATTCATTTATTCATTTATTCATTTATTCATTTATTCATTTATTCATTTATTCATTTATTCATTTATTCATTTATTCATTTATTCATTTATTCATTTATTCATTTATTCATTTATTCATTTATTCATTTATTCATTTATTCATTTATTCATTTATTCATTTATTCATTTATTCATTTATTCATTTATTCATTTATTCATTTATTCATTTATTCATTTATTCATTTATTCATTTATTCATTTATTCATTTATTCATTTATTCATTTATTCATTTATTCATTTATTCATTTATTCATTTATTCATTTATTCATTTATTCATTTATTCATTTATTCATTTATTCATTTATTCATTTATTCATTTATTCATTTATTCATTTATTCATTTATTCATTTATTCATTTATTCATTTATTCATTTATTCATTTATTCATTTATTCATTTATTCATTTATTCATTTATTCATTTATTCATTTATTCATTTATTCATTTATTCATTTATTCATTTATTCATTTATTCATTTATTCATTTATTCATTTATTCATTTATTCATTTATTCATTTATTCATTTATTCATTTATTCATTTATTCATTTATTCATTTATTCATTTATTCATTTATTCATTTATTCATTTATTTATTTATTCATTTATTCATTTATTCATTTATTCATTTATTCATTTATTCATTTATTCATTTATTCATTTATTCATTTATTCATTTATTCATTTATTCATTTATTCATTCATTCATTTATTCATTTATTCATTCATTCATTTATTCATTCATTCATTTATTCATTTATTGATTTATTCATTCATTCATTTATTCATTCATTCATTCATTCATTTATTCATTTATTCATTTATTCATTTATTCATTTATTCATTTATTCATTTATTCATTTATTCATTTATTCATTTATTCATTTATTCATTTATTCATTTATTCATTTATTCATTTATTCATTTATTCATTTATTCATTTATTCATTTATTCATTTATTCATTTATTCATTTATTCATTCATTCATTTATTCATTTATTCATTTATTCATTTATTCATTTATTCATTTATTCATTTATTCATTTATTCATTTATTCATTTATTCATTTATTCATTTATTCATTTATTCATTTATTCATTTATTCATTTATTCATTTATTCATTTATTCATTTATTCATTTATTCATTTATTCATTTATTCATTTATTCATTTATTCATTTATTCATTTATTCATTTATTCATTTATTCATTTATTCATTTATTCATTTATTCATTTATTCATTTATTCATTTATTCATTTATTCATTTATTCATTTATTCATTTATTCATTTATTCATTTATTCATTTATTCATTTATTCATTTATTCATTTATTCATTTATTCATTTATTCATTTATTCATTTATTCATTTATTCATTTATTCATTTATTCATTTATTCATTTATTCATTTATTCATTTATTCATTTATTCATTTATTCATTTATTCATTTATTCATTTATTCATTTATTCATTTATTCATTTATTCATTTATTCATTTATTCATTTATTCATTTATTCATTTATTCATTTATTCATTTATTCATTTATTCATTTATTCATTTATTCATTTATTCATTTATTCATTTATTCATTTATTCATTTATTCATTTATTCATTTATTCATTTATTCATTTATTCATTTATTCATTTATTCATTTATTCATTCATTCATTTATTCATTCATTCATTCATTTATTCATTTATTCATTTATACATTTATTCATTTATTCATTCATTTATTCATTTATTCATTTATTCATTTATTCATTTATTCATTTATTCATTTATTCATTTATTCATTTATTCATTTATTCATTTATTCATTTATTCACTTATTCATTTATTCATTTATTCATTTATTCATTTATTCATTTATTCATTTATTCATTTATTCATTTATTCATTTATTCATTTATTCATTTATTCATTTATTCATTTATTCATTTATTCATTTATTCATTTATTCATTTATTCATTTATTCATTCATTCATATACTGACGCTTCCACCACGTGGCAACCTGGCCTTTAGCTCCAGTGATACCTTCGTTTATTCATTTTTTTTCTTCAATAATTGGTCTGAAGATTGTTAATTATTGTTTATATGAATATACTCCATTATTTGTTTTGTTTTTTTCTTGATTAAGGCATCGACAGCTAGGTCATTAGCCTTATACTCCATTATTATTGTTATTTTCATTAGTTCCCATATGAGACAAACATAATCGTTGTCGATGCGTGATAACAATAACTGTTTACATGAAAGCATTCACTAAATCAGCTTATCTACTAAAGAAACGGTTGAATCATTGCATAATACAGATTATCATAAAAACCTATGACCAGCTCTTCATTGCGAAATGAAAACCTAGAGAATACATTCCAAGAATTTCCACCCTCATTATCATCCATTAAGTAAATAATATGGGGAATCGAGATTACAAGTCAAGATGCACATTATTCTGGAGGGCGTTCAATTCTGATTCCACAAGTATCATATTTCGAAAAATGCCATTATTAACTCACAGTAGTGATAAAAACATGCTTGCAATGGGATGGATCCAAAATCTTCCCACAACTTGGATTGAAAAACAAGGCAATACAATAATATCAAACTTGCATCTCAGTGCAGGCATGTTCCTGTTACTTCTGTAAGTTGAGAACGGCAGTTTTCGGAAACAGCTCATCAAAAAATGAGAAACTAGGGTATTGTTGAAAAGAGACTCGAAAGCCCTTCAAAATTATATGCATCTTGACCACCCTTTTATATGAGGTTCTTAGGTTTACATCTTCATCTCCTAGGAAATTGAACTATGAGGGCTACGAATATGCATTCCAAGTGTCTTCCTTGGAAATGAAATCGGCGTGTCTATACAGGGTGATCCACGGTGGATGGCCTATTAGAAGTATCTGGAGAACGAAAAGACAGAACATTCTGAAAATTGGGTTTCTTTGATAATTGAACATTCTCTATCCGTCTAAAATATTTTCATCGATACAGTGCAGTACAGTACACTTCTATCAGAAACAACTAGCAACTTTGTTATTTCAAATGGAACACCCTGTATTTTATTGCATTTTTAGATTCTTTCCAAAGAGCTGATCTCATCAATGCATCACACTTGGGGTCTAGCAGGAATGATTACAGAGATATAGGGTGTTCAAAATCGAGATTTTTCAATTTTGAGATTTTTTTTTGTGGAAACAATTCATTATCGATCAAAACGGCTCACATGTCCCTATTTCAACTTTTGATTGACTTTCTACTGGAATTTTATTGGAAAAAATACAGGGTGCTCCAAGATTCAGAATTCTGATCACCCTGTATCTGTTCCAATCAAATGTCAGTAGATAGTGAACCGAGAGTTAAGATAGGGACATGTAAGCCGTTTTGATCGATAATGAATAGTTTCGACACAAAAAAATTCTAAAATTGAAAAATCTTGATTTTGAACATTTCTGTAATCATTTCCGATAGACCACAAGAGTGATCTATCAATGAAATCAGCTTTTCAGGGAGAATCTTGAAATGCAATGAAATACAGGGTGTTCTATTTGAAATAACGAAGTTACTAGTTGTTTCTGATAGAAGTGGCAACACTGCATCGATGAAAATATTTTAGTCGGATATAGAATGTTCAATTATCGAAGCATCCCAATTTTCAGAATGTTCTGTCTTTTCGTTCTCCAGATACTTCTGATAAGCCATCCACCGTGGATCAGCCTGTATATGGGGTAGGAAGTTTCTCAAAATGACATGAAACTTTTTTGGAAACTGCCCAACAGAACTTGATGAACTAGGGTACCTATGGAAAGAGAATAATGTGCCACTCGACCCCGCTTCCTATTTGATATTCTAGTCTACCCCTCCTAAGGAGTTGACCTGAGAGGGCTCAAACTTATAATTCCAGGTGTCTCCTTGGAAATGAAATCGACCTGTTTTCTTCGTTTCCTATATTATTCACTGAGAGGAATATATTGATGATGGAAAGTTTCAAAAATGTAACCCTGTAATTTTATACTCGAAATCATATTCCTCATCCATTATGGAAGGAACAGGCATTCTTCAAAGTAATGTGGAAACTGATAACAAGAATGACAGGCAATCCTAATAAAGTCTTGGTTCTACTTGGCTCTTATTTCTTCATTCCTTTGCTCACCTGTATAGGTATTATCCAATTAGAATCTAAACAAAATCGATGATTGTCGGTTCCGAACCAATTTTATACAGTTTTCCCAATGCATATTCTTTTATTCATTTCCTTTCTCACTTGACCTAACCTTATTCAATGATCATGACTATGTTCAGAAACAATATTTCAAATGACAGCGGTACAAAATTTCTCTATTCACATTCACAAATAACAATCAACAAAACAATCATAAGGTACTCACGTGAAATAATTTTCATTGGTTCTTAGATTATTCCTAGATCTAAGGAGTTGACCTTTATTGCCACCAACCGGTATTGAATGCACAAAATTACAGAAAGCGATTGTTAACGCAACTACTATTCTGAACAGCGCCATTATCAACACAACATCACGAAGTGAAAGTATCGCAAAAATGATGAATCGCGAAAAATAAAGCTAGGTATGCGTATCCATCAGTAATCCAGTTATAAATTCAGTAGATGGTGGAACGAAGAATATGTAGAAAAAAACGAACACGACCATGGATATGAATCGTTCATCATCGTTTCACGGATCATCATATCTAGGAATTTGAATTGGGTGTTGTTCAATTTTCGCAATTATCATGGTTTGTAATAACATGGCATTGGTCTGTTCCCAGCATATCAGCAACTCATATAAATCCAACGACACTTGATTATTTCAGTTTGCTTGTGGAGATTCTAGGCTGTAAATGACATAGTTTCTCAGACGTCGAAGTTTCCAATGTCACAGCATTAGGCTGCCAAGAGGGTTACCACTGATAGTGAACCTGTCCCACTGATTCCATGATTACATGGTTATTACCTGAAATTTCAAAGTTTATAGTGGTTACATGGGATTTCATAATGATTTCAATAATTTCATGTTTATTACATGATGATTCCATGAGATTTCATATGATTGCATGGTGTATACATGATGATTTCATGAGATTTCATATGATTGCATATAATTGATAATTCGATGAGATATCATATGATTACATAAAATGGGGTATACTTGTGCGTTAATTTTACAATGAAATATTGGTTTGTTTCATGTCTGATATCGATAAAAATCTTATTATATTTGAAATGGAAACGAATTTCGATATTAGATCATATACAATTCATTCAGAATTGAAATTCAAATCATCAAGAACATTTCAACCAATAGCCGTGAGGCAACGATAATTTCCGTCACGAAATGAGTCATGACAAATATTATACAGTATAATATCATTCATAACAACCATTCGAACCTTTTTTCCATGAAAAACAATATGCTCTTATCCAAATTGACTGCTTCAAAGTGGAAAACATATCGTAGAATGATCATAATGAAGCAGAAAAGCCAACAAGAAACATAAAAATTTGGATAAATCATCACCTGTGAATGGTTCGCCCTGTATGAATAATGAGTTATCGTGTGAAAATAAAGTAAATGGAAATCAAAAATGAAACTTAATAGGGAATTTTTATTGGAATAAAATAATTTATTCAGCTCAAAATATCAGTTTGATGCAGTTTGTAATGCAATTTTGGAATCAGTTGAAAAAAAACAGATACAAATCTCCACTACGAGTTGTCATTCGTAGTTGGAATTACGCTCGGGCAATCAGCTTCTCCCATTCATCATCGATATAAAAATTCAAATGTTTGAGGAATTCTTCCTGACTACTTAGATGGTGTTACAGCCATGCTGTCTATAAGAGACGCCTCTGGAGGAATAACGTGCCGACTTGATTTTTGTTGGGACTGGTTACGCTCAGTTGGCGGTCTTTGGACTGCTAGCTGGAGATCACCCTACACTGATGAGGGCCAAAAGTACGAAGCAACTTTTTGCAGGCACCTCCATCATTTTTCATTTTTTTGGATGTATGACAAACTGGCATTCATCATACAGGACGTGAAAAGGAATTCAGAATTGATACGATTAAAGGTCTACAAGAATAAACAGTTTCGTTCAAGTTCGAACCCCTTGATCGGGTGAGAGTAGTGAAGAGGAATACACCCCTGTATCTCACGTAATCGTTGGGTATGGAGTGGTATGGATCCTGAAATGTACTGGAGCGAGAGATATACCAAAAATGCACTCAATGACCAAGTAAGGTCATCTTAAGCTATTTACACTGCTCGCCAACAGCCATGAACACACCCTGATTTCCGGAAAATGATATTAGCAGTCAGAATAGGTTGAAAGTCACTTGGGATTTGGAATCAGGACGCACAATCAACTAACTATCCATATTCATCCTGAGAAATTTTCAGTTTTGAAAGATTCATTTTTGTCTTATTTTTCATGGAAACACCTCCACATCTTACGAAATCGTTGGGTTAGGATTCTGAAATTTGCTGGAGCGAGAGATGTATCAAAAATGTACTCAATGACGAAGTCGTCCAATTCACTAACTTCCCCTATGTTCACGCATTATTATCGGTTACGATTTTCTTTATACCATCGACGAACCCATTCATTTATAATCCATTTCGATGACACTCGATATGGTTCCTGATCCATTGGATCACTCCTGATAATTTATTCGAGTGTACTCGTTCAGATCTTAATTTCATTATCCCTGATGAGAACTGACCTTATAATTCATTATTCCAAATTTTTTGGTATTTTCTCTCCTCGTTTCTAAATAATGAAGATATGAATATTAATTCAATATAAGTGTAGTGAGGACAAATCAGATAATTTTCCCCAAAACGTCACTGCGTTTAAAGAATTTTCCTATCAGAGAGCCTGAAAGAAAAATTCGGTAGCTTGTCAGTGACAATTTGTATTGAACAAAGTTTGGAGAAGAGAAATGAAGGTATATAAAAAAAATATCAGATTTTCACTTATCTTTGGACGTTTCGGAACCGATTTTGCTTCCGTTTTCAACATGAGAAATGATTATTTCAATAGCAAAGTCGTATCTGTCTTGAAGCTTTTCAGTTTTCATTGAGAATTGGTGACGTTGGCATTATGCAACGTTACAAAACATGTGCAACACTATAATAATTAATTCTTCATCATCACATGTTTCGTTGAATGATGAACATTATGTTGCGTAGTCTCTAGTCCAAAGATTCAAACTTTTTTCGTAGGGGTTCCTCTCCCGAAATAACTCCCGCAAAATGATTTTTGTGCGTCAATAAGAAATAAGAATCCTCTATGCCATTCAGCGGAGTTGTTGGTCAATTGTGATTGCCGAAGAACATCTTCAAAGCAGCTTCAAAGAGAATAATCAAACATGGGTTCAGCTCTTATTATTCGTCTGCTCATCTTCCCCACCCATGTGTTTTCGAAATAATCTCTTTTTTGTTTCTTGAATTGACTTGGCCACTACTTGATGGAGATCCATGGCAAAAGTAAAAACTTCACAAACGATAAGATTTTCACAAAATTCTCATACACACGACATGTTTCGCTAACACAGAATCTTCGTAAGATGAAATACTGGTACACTGAACCAAACCAACGTTGGCTTGCTTAACTCAAATATATTCGATTTTCCTAACTTGAACGATTAGTTACCTATGGACAGGTTCGATGAACCTTCATTTTTGGAAATTAGATACAATATCTAGGTACATCAGAATACGGTGTACCGGATTAACTTGAAGAGAATGATAGCAAATGAATATTATCACCTACTACGGAAAAGGATTCAACAGTGGTGAATATTGAAGTCTAATTGGTCGTTAAGTAAAATGTCAAAATTTTTGAGTTCGTTGATTTCTAATGATTCTAAATGATTTAGTTTCATTCATTATTCCAAATGTTTTGGGATTTTCTCTCCTCGTTTCTATAAAATAAAAATATGAATATTATTTCAATATACGTGTAGTAAGGACAAATCAGATGATTTGCCTCAAAATGTCACTGCGTTTAAAGAATTTTCCTACCAGAGAGCCTAAAAGAAAAATTCACTAGCTTGTCAGTGACAATTTGTATTGAAAAATTTTTGGAGAAGAGAAATAAAGGTATATAGAAAAAATATCAAATTTTCACTTATCTTTGGACGTTTCGGGACCGATTCTGCTCCCGTTTTCAACATGAATAGATTTTTTCAATTGCGAAGTCGTATTATATGTCTTGAAGCTTTTCAGTTTTCAATGACAATTGGTGACGTTGGCAATCAAAGGAGTTACAGGATGTTTCCATTAATTAATCTTGAATTTACCATTTTCATATTCAGATTTTAGTAGTGAATACCATGTTCTGTCTATATCAACTGAACAAGAAGCAATGCTATTGTCTCCGTTCAGAAGAATGCAAGCAGATTCCTTGATTTTTCTCTTCTGGTTGTTATCTTCTTTTCCAATGTGTAAAATTTCGGAATTATCATCAGAACTATGATTTTCGTATAATATATGGTTTGCGTATTCTGAATTTGTTTTCTTTTTAAAAAAATCATCTTATGTTCATGACTTCGCTGTTCAAACGTACGACCTGTCTGACCGATATATACTTCAGGACAAGATCCACAGTTGAGTTTGTATACCCCTGTCTTCAGGTACCTAATCGTTCAAGTTGGGAAAGTTGGAGTTATGAAAGTTGAGCAAGCCAACGTTGGTTCAGTTCATTGTACCAGTATATCACATGACGAAGCTACTGTGTTAGCGAAACATGTCGTGTATTTAAGAATTTTGTGAAAATCTTATCGTTTGTGAAGTTTCCACATTCGAAATAATCAATGAATCCATCATTTACTCAAGTGAACAGATGTTTCCTCACTACATACGAGCATCGCTATTGGCGGACGTGAATAATGTCGGTATTTGTTCAGATGAGTTAGCTTGTTGGTGAAGAAACAGTTTTTCGAAATGAAGATATGAACGTTTATTCATCTATTAATTGATTTATTTATTCATTTAGGATTCTCGGTTGCATATAGTACAAAGTACCAAAATAGCATCCACATTGTAGCTACGGGGTGAGGCAAGTTATACATCAGTTATACAGTTAGCAAAGGAAATTTGAAGTAAAGTAGTATGTGAAAGAAGATAGACACATTACTAAGTCTTGATGAACAATACAAAATATATACATAATACGAGTGAATATATTATATCGAGTATAACATATTTAGTTATAGGAAACTATGATTGACGATTTCGAGTGAACTGATTTTTGAGGATCATTTTAAATCTATGTAGTGATATTGGGAAAATGTTTATGTTCAGATTATAACAATATCTGTTAAAAAGATTATGCATTTCATTCAGAGAAGAATGCTATCCTATACATGCGTCCTGTTAAGAATTCTGAAATTGTTTTCAGACAATGGCGAGTCTATCAGGGAATTCAGTATTTTATTAAACGTACATAGGTCTGTCACAACTCTCCTATCTGATAAGCTCAGTATATTATGTTGGGATCTTCGATAGTTATGTGTGTTTTGAATGCGAGAGATCGTAAAAATCTTGTTTGGACACTTTCGATTCGTTTTGTGTAAGTTGTATATTGAGTGTTCCAAATGACTGAGGCAGAAGATATTTTACTATGAACGAAAGCGTAGTATAGTGAGATAAGCGCTTTGGAGTGATCAAAGTCCTTCGAGTTTCGGTTTATGAAACCAACCATTCTGTTAGCAGAGTTTATTTTAAACAACCATTTCTCATCAAGGGTCACTTGCAAGTCTTTTATCTCAGATACACGCTTCAGGTCCGAATTGTTAATTTGATACGTAGAATTTAATTTATTAGGTTTTCAAGTGAAGGATATGTTGAAACATTTCGATGCATTCGAAAAGAGTTGGTTCTTGCGACAGTTTGTTCCGAGTCTGTCGATGTCCTGTTGTATTTTGAGGCAGTCATCCAAGGTTTCTATTTTGCGGTATATTTTTACATCGTCCGCATAGAGCAGAATGTTGCAATGTTTGAAGCACATTTTTATGTTATTAATATGAATATTAAAAAATAGTGGACCGAGATGACTGCCTTGAAAAACGCCAGATGTCACCTTGAAGGGATTTGATTTGTGACCAGAAACCGATAATCTACTTTGCCTGTCAGAAATTCAAGATTCAGACCATTTGATAAGTGAGTTGCTCACACCTGCTTCAGAAAGTCTATCTAGTAATAATAGATGGTCGATTTTGCCGAAAGCTTTACTGAAGACGGTGTATATAGTGTCAATTTAAGACTTTTCGTCTATTTGCTCAGATACATACTCGGAAAAGCACGAAAGATTGGTTTCTAGCGTTTTGGAAGGAATTCGTGTTGCTTTTCTTTATTGATATTTTTGACACACGGTAGGATTCGGTTATAGACGATTTTTTTCGAGCATTTTACCAAACACACACAACTTGCTAATTGGACGGTAGTCTATTCTCATATCCTGTTTCCCACCGCTATCGAAAATTGGAGTGATTTCAGCAATTTTCCACTTTTTTGAAAAACCCCCTTTATTAAGAGATGAACTGAATATGATACTAAGTGGTTTGCTGAAATTTTCCATGCATCTTCTTATGAACATAGGGGGAATCCCGTCCGGGTCTGCACATTTATTGGTGTTCAATTCCCTAATTATATCAGATATTTGGTCTTCTGTGACAGAATTCGTATGACTATTCCTGTTGTTAGGGTTGATGGTTTTTATAGAGTTTGGTTGTACAAAGAAACGGCTCTCCGAAATGATTGATTTCGAAAATACAACCTCCCGAAAAGTTGTTTGTAGAAAAAAGCAACTTTCGAAAAATAGGATTCTCGAAAAATTGTTTCTCGAAGAAATGTTTTCGAAAAAGTAGTTTTCGAGAACATTCTTTCCGAAAAAAGGTCCGCGACTCCCAAAATACAATATGGGAACCACCTTCATTCTAGTTCAGTTGCTCACTTCCAGTGATTATGATTTCAAGAAATCATCAATAATTAACCATAAAAAATTTACTGTTATGTCACATCAGTCCACAAGTGTATTAGATGATGAAAAGAATCAATCACTTAACAAAATCGGGCCCCACGTTATAGGCGTCATATCAATGATACAAACTTCACTGCTTTTTATATTATTTACTGAAATGAAATTCAGAAGGGCGAGTTTCACAATTGGCTCCGGCAGCGTATTTCGAAAAGCGTACTCAATAGGTCTCTGCGCTAGCTAGTGCTGAAACCAAGACGTGTTTCCAGAGCTTGGATGTTCCGGAATACCGTATTCAGTTGGTCATCGCTGAGGGATGTATCAGAGACGCCTCTAATATTCAATTTGAGGATAAAATGCGAATAAACCCGTCCCTATTACAGCAAGGATCATGGATGAGCGACGTATGAGAAGGAAAACATATTTCCACGCCACCTTGCGAAAAAGTAAGTTGAGTTATATCAGAGACTTAACCTAAAATTTCTAGTATTGTGTTATTGTTATTCATGATAAATAAAGAAGACTGTAAACATTTAATCCGCTCTTTGGTCGGTGATTCGCATCTGCTTCAATTTGAAGATGCCAGCAATGAACAGTTTAAGGCTACTGTCCAGTGTGAATTATCAATAGGAGAAAATTATAATGATAAATGTGACTACTTCATCAAGATTTCCTTCGAGAAAACAAAGACGAACTGGATCATGAAAAAGTTTGTTTCCGAAGGCATTCGATTCGAATTTTGTAAACGATTTGTATGTCATCATTCTTCAAGAAATAAAGCAACGTCAAAAATCAGAGGAACCACACGCAATTACAATTGCTTGGCAAGTATCAACATCAAGTTCCTGGAACAAACAGTCCACACTGAGAAAAAATCTGTATTGCTGAGGCAAGGATTCAATGTACGTATTGATATAAATTACTATCATTCCCATGGGTTACATGTTACTCAGGTTTACAGCTTTTCGCGTTGTAGTGACGAGACTAAAGCTTTATTTACATCATATTTTCGATCTGGCATGGCACCTGCCTCTGCGAAAACCTTTCACGAAATGCATATGGTTCAAACCATAGATACAAATATATTCGTACACTTGGCGAATGCTCAGATGAATCCAACAGAAACACAAGTCAAGTATATGTATAAAAAATGGAGGTTGGGAAATTATGACGATAGAGATATAGGTAGTACCTTCGAAATGCTCAAGAAAAAACAGGCGGAGCTTGGTGACCTTGGAAATTTATATTTGAAAGAAAATCCGAATAAAGTTGTAATAATTATTATCACTCCAATAATGCAAAGGGTTTTTCTTGCCGGATTGACAAGCGATATAATATTCATTGACTCAAGTGGATCGTGTGATCAAAGTAACACATGCGTGACATTCATTTTTGCTCCTACCAAAGTTGGAGCTCTACCTGTTGCAGTGGCATTGCATATGAGGTCAATTATTCATTGGTATTCAGTGCTATAATAGTAGATTGTTTTATTAGGATCAAAAGTGACACTTTGTTTGACAAGCGAATTTTGCATTTGCGAGGCGGAGCGTTTAGCGAAGCCGAGCAAGAGCAAAATTTGCGAGTCGAACAGAGTCACTTTTGATCCGAATGAAACATGCTATTTTTTCTGCAACCGAAACAATCAACTCAAATAAACATGTGAAGTAACCACCAATGCCGTGCCATATGTATGCAATGCAACAAATATTGACAAATAATCCATGTGGTGAGAATATTCTACCTGCATTAACAGCAGGTTAGGTTTTCTAGGATGTTCGAATTGTAGTTTCCATATGAATACAACCACAGAGTGACATATTTGTGTATGTACTAGGTGCTCTAATGGCAAATACCGAGCCAGTGCCAGCTTATAGGAACAAAACGTGGAAAATGTTAGGTTAGTGAGCATATCAACAATGATGATAGTGATTTTTCATTCCTCTCCGTACTACACTGTGTTTGACTTGATAATCAAATCAAGCTTAACAATATCGTTGTTTAAGACAAAAAAAAACTATTGCTTGCCGTGATTATTCATAAACAAGTTATCCATCCCGAGATTAAAGAATGAAATACAGATCAAGCAAGTATTTGAATCTTGATGGCTTCCCTGATCAAAACAAAAATACTTAACTGAGATGTGTATAATCCCAATCCTAAACTATAAAAAGGAGTATTTATATCTTCAGCATGGGTATGAAATGCCAAATCTGCTGAAATCGGAAACAAAGTAGGTATGCGTCTCAACCCAAATAACCAACGATCACAATGTTGTTTATTCTTGATGACGTCCAGTAGATCCTTTTTAGTTCCTAGGAGTTAAAGTTCAACTTTAGCTCCTAGGAACTAAAATTCAACTTTAGCTCCTAGGAACTAAATATGTTGCCTAGCAACATACCTATTTTTGTGTCAGTAATAGAAACGTCAATTTGAGAGCTAATTTTGGTATCAAAATGGACGACTTTTGGGTCGGTTGCAGAAAAAGGAATATTTGGAAAACTCCTGTGATTTATTGTTTGCCCCCAAAGTCATAATGACAGATGACTCTGGCGCAGAGCGGAATGCCCTTAAAGTTGTTTTTCCAAACTCCACGTTACTATTGTGTATATTTCATGTTACTCAAGCTATGTGGCGTTGGATGTGGTCAAGGGGAAACAATGTTCGAAAGGATGATCGCAAACTCGTCATGAACATGTTTCGAAAAGTTATTTTTGCTGGTACTGAACAAGATGCTGACGATTTTATGAACAATCTTTCACAGTGTGAAATAATAACGTTTCACGAAAAATTATTCAGACACCTACAAAATCAATGGAAACGTCGAGAAGAATGGTCGTTAGCTTTTCGAATTCAAGTTCCACATAGAGGTCATAATACTAATATTTATTGTGAGGCCTCAATAAGAGTCTTTGAAGATATTGTTCAAAGGTGCAAAGCATTCAATATGTGCGTATTGGTGGACTTTGTAACTAAAACATTCGAATATCATCATAAAAAGAGATTACTGAACTTTGCTAATTGGAGACCGAGAAAATTGATTCTCGTTTACGAGAAGTTTTGTGAAAAATCTAAGAGAATAGAAGACATTCTTGAAATCGATGATGAAATATTTTATGTAAGAAGTGAAAAGCATGTTGAATACTATACTGTTGATAGTACCTGTACTTGTCCGATTGGTAGTAGCGATCGATTTTGTGAGCATATGTGTGCGGTTGGAGGAAGATTTGGTGTAATGTTCAAATCGTCCTTATTACTGAACGAAACAGATCTGCAAGAGCTAGCGCAGCTAGAACTAGGGAGTGAAATTTCTCCTACATTTTTCGAAGAAATGTCCGAGCCTGAACAGTATGAGGAATGCACATTGAATGAGAACCTATCTGAACCTATTCACAATTCCGTGAATAATTCTAGTTTTCCTTCGTTTTTCAAAAGCAGTATTGATCCTGAAGCAAAAGTCGAGTATGTCAATAATATCAATAGAATGAATGATGAATTTGGTCGTATCACTCAAGTTCTTGAGAATGATATGGATATCAGTAATATGACTAAAATTTCGAGTTTTGTCAAGGAACTAGAAAATTTGGAAACTCCTACACAAAATAAATAATGACATTCATTTGTGATAAAATAAAACAACGACGATCTCTCAAAGTACATCCTACTGATATTTCGTAAAAACAATAGGAACATTACTGGTGGAAGAATACAATCTGGTGGACCGAGTAATATAGAGAGGAAATCGAAAAAAACGACCACATAATATATCATTGAATATTGAGTTGAATGTACCACCAGCAAAAAAACATTGATTGCATTCATTTATGAAGAATTCCATATGAATTGTGTTTTATTCTTTCATGATTGAAAAATAAAAATATCTCCCTTGGAATAGACGAAATGGATACGGGTTTATTTGTATACAGGGTAACTCACGGTCGATGGCACGTTAGACGTTTATGGAGAACGAGACATAGGATCATTCTGAAATTCTGGTTACTCACGTAGTTGCTCTTGGTCTATCGATCTGAAATATTTTCAGCTCTGCGGCGTTGCCGCTTCTATCGAAAAGTAGCAACAACTTTGTTTTCTCAAAAGGAACACCCTGTGTTTCATTGCATTTCCATATTCTCTCTGAAGAGCTGATTTCATCGATGTATCACACTTGGGGTCTAGCGGAAATTATTACAGAGATATAGGGTGTGAAAAATCGACATTTTTCAACTTCAGGAATTTTTTTTGTCGAAACTATTCATTATTAGTCAAAACGGCTCACATGTCCCTATCTCAACTTTTGATCGTCCGTCAGCGATGGCCAACTGAATACGGTATTCCGGCACATCCAAGCTCTGAAAACAGGTCTTGTGTCTGATGAACAACTGGTTGGTGTTCAGATTTTGTTAGATGAGAGTGAAAACTCAGAAATTATGTATCAGATGATAAAGTAAACAATTCGCTTTTATGTTCTAGTATTTGATTGTCAGAATGAGTTGAAACTGGAATATCAATTGATGAATAAGAACACAACTTGTGGTCTCGTGTGGAATTTAATAAATATGTCGCACTGACAAATTCACAATGTTCACCTCAATAATGCACCAATCTGATTTGAAATTATCCCTGCATGTGCATATAATTTCAAACTGATTTGAAAGGTAAATACGTAATAATAAATACCTTTAATTCAGATATGCTTAAAACCCTGCTAATATACCCTTAATTCCAACATGGGCCCATATGGATGCTTTACAATAGCTCCTCTTTGAATATATTGAATTTGTGAGGTAGAAAGAAAGTATATATTGCAAAAAAAGACTGCATAAAACAGAATGACATTAACTGGTGGTGATCTTTCTGGAAGTTTCTTCATGGAAAATTCTTACCTTTGTCTTTTGTAGTGGTAACCGGAACGGGTTACAGGTGGCTACTCATACGGTGAGGTGTCTTGTGGCTCAGGAACCAGGGGAGAGAGGTCATCAAGCTGCCGTTCAAGTGGGCTTTCCTTGCACAGACCCAAAACTGGTAGCAACACAGCTTCTTGGGGTAGAATCCCGGTTGAGAAGAACTGGAGCCCCCAAAGAAAATCTTTCTGGTACATCCAGGTAGAATCTGGAGCCATGCAGCTAACCTGGCCTGAATTGGTCATTGAGAAGCTGACGGGACAACAGGAATCAAATCGGCTTCCTCGATTCGATCAAAGCCCGGCGTGGTCAATGGCGACCCCAATGAACGCCTCTCTCGGGAACAGGCCCACAAATCTTCAGAAAGGAAGATTAAGGGTCAATATAGGAAGATGTTTCAAAGATGCAAACGAGCCCTAATACCCAAGGAATGAGAACTCATCTCCTAACTGGATGGCCTGTTCACTTGAACTGTCCAAAATAAAATGCTACATTCTCGTCGACCATCTGGGACGAGCGGCTCGCAAGAACTGATGGCTGATGGCGGTGGGCTCAGCCGGAAGATGAATACTTCTCTCTTCAGAAGACACAAAACTGTACGAAAAAGCTGGGATTCCGCCTTCACAAACAGTATTTTGGCTTCTGCACACCTGTGGAATGGGTTGAAGAATAGTTATTTATTATACAAGGGAAAAAGGAAGTCGAATTTAGCTCTAGGTTGTGTTGCCTCCCGACGCGCAGCGAAGGGAGACAAAAAGCCGTGAGCTGAAATCTAATATTTTTCCCGTGTATAATACACTATTTTTTTCAGTGACAAAAGAAAGGACGAATTACTATTGAGAAGATATCACATTATTTTGAAATCTGAAAATTATCGACGTGAAATTTTTAACAGTTGGGACACCTGCGTTGTACGCATCTTTATCATTATTTTCAAGTAATCAAATATCTGATGTCACTTCTGTCAGTCTAATTCTGTGATTTGGTTCAAAAAAATTGCGAATTTAGTGGTTGTTTAGTAATATTCGTCACCGCGAAGTCGAGTGGAAGATTAAAGGACTTGCAGTTCTTTCTCGGGGGAGGTATTATTGACTCATTTTTCGGAACTATAGCACAACAAAAGCCATCAACAGTGTATATATATGTGATATATATTCGGAAAAAAAATTACTCACTTCTTTCCCACGGGAAAAAAGTAATTTTCGAGAAGTGACATTTTATATCCTACCAACAGAGATGAAATGCCAAACTTTTTACATGTCGCAGAAAAAACACATTTCCTGTAAATCCTGTACCATGTGACTGCTCCCAGATTCCTGATTGGTTGAAAAATTCGGAGATTTTTAGACAACCAGTCGTACCAGCATAGAAACTTTCGAATTCGAGCGGGAAACAATAAGTTAATTTTCCGCACCCTCAAACGACGACACGAATCTACCGGAGCTCGGGTACTGGAACGGAACTACTGGAATCATCAACCTAATTTCGGATTCGTCTTATTTCATCTGAATTCGATACAAGGTCATTCTCCTAACGTGGCAAGAATCCCAACAGAGAGGAAGATGAAACAACTGTGAGAGGACAACGCAAGTGTCAGATTCGCCACTGACATCAGTGACATAACTGCAACATAACCTATCAAGGAAACTCATGAAATTTCCATTTTGATCTGTAAATATCCATTTTTGAAAATATAATTAACGAGGTATGTATCAATAAGCAACCCAGCATGTTATTTTTCACTTTGAATGTTTTTGAGCTGAGATGTATTACCTATATTTTGACCTCAACTGGATGAATCTGTTGAATTCTTTTATTTATTTCAGGGTTACATTCAATGGATCTTCAAATCACTTCAGGAATGTAAGGAATACTATGTCACTAGGTAGACAATTTCTATTCGGGTATATTCATTGAAAATCCTTCATATTCATCAACTTATGTTTGTTCACTTTTAGGTACCTTCGAGATTTCCAGACCATCATTTGTAGATGCTTCATAGAATGGAAGAATCATTGAGATGAATATTTTCTCACCTGCGTATTCTTGACTGAATTAAGGGTATTATACAGAGTGAGCGTCATGGGCATATCATCCGAAGATACCATTCCGTTACCTAATCACAATAAAAAATCAATATCAATGGACTGATATCATTATGTTGGTGAGTTTTATCTTCATTTATAGATTCTAGACTATATATACCATGTTCTAACCAAACCCACCTGGGTCTTGTCTGAATATGGAACTATATGACCATATTTTATGTAATCGTCTAGTTTTTATCATGTTCGAGAAGTATCAAGGTTCAATTCGACACCTCTCAAAAATGTTCTCACGTTGTGTATTTTTCTTACATGAGTTCGTGGATACAGAGTTCTGTGGAGGTAGAAAAGGAATGGAAATCGAGTATGAATCAAGAGTATTTATTGACCACTATTACAGTTAACTTTGACTTTGAGTTATCCTGTGTTTAGGTAATAGATTCTGGGATAATTGGTAATGTAACCTTGATGCCAATGGTTGAAAGAAACTAGGTGAGCTCCAGCTATGGGAAGATGAGTGAGTTCGATTATTCAATTGTATTATGTATGATTAAGAGCGCCAGGTAATTTTTGTAAAAATTCACCTCAAGACCTTATGGCCTTCCAAATAATTACCAAATATTAGGCCATGGAAATTAAACAACAAGCAACATTCAACAATCCATATAATATCCTCAAATCTTGAAAGCAGATGTAAGTTTCAACTACAGAAAAAAAAAGATACAAAAGTCTCTGAACTATGATTAGGTACCTATGAGAGAGAGTATTTCTGAACATCAAAGTATTGAAAACTGCTAATAGTTTTGGCAAGTAACACACCTCCAGAGCCTGATGGGCAATCTGGGGTGAATGGTGATGGTTAATTCAAAGTTACACCCCTAAGCATAAAATATCTAATTAACCTAGTAAACTTAATAGAAGGCAGCTGCGCAGGTACTTACAAGAGCATAAAAATTACTATTAGGTTTAGTAAGTGTAACTTTCTGGTGATGAATACTGAAATTACACAATGTTTATTAACTTCACAAAAGGATCCCTTACATCCTGACAGTATATGAATAGGTGATCATATCCGCATAGGTGATTGTATCTGTATAGGTGATCATACCTGACAAAACACTATCTACAAAACAAGAAAATAAAACACCTCTGAAACTTTATTGTTCCCTAACTTGGGTACTTAGCTGACAACTTAGGCGCAGACCCTCAGGGTCGACGCAGCTTCCAAATATCACTCCGGATGAGGGATGAAGGCTGTGAAATCTCAGCAATGCGCTAACGAGCAGACCAAGTCAGATTCAAGACGTCTGATGACAGTGAGCTCTCAGGTACGACCCGGAGACGGAGTTATCAGGACAGGGCTCCTGGAGTTCCTCTCAAGATCTCTGTTTGCCGAAACAGCATCATGAAGATTGGCACCAGATGAATCGTACTAGGTACAACGAGCCTGATATAAAGAACAGAAAACTTGGTACCAAGTTCAGAGAAAAACGTAGAACGAAGTGACATACCCAAGATGGCGTTAGGGCTCTCATGAGTGGTCGGTCCTTGGGCAGGAAGAATTTCCATCAGGTTGGAGATCACACAAGACGGCCACACGACACTTTATCACCAGCAACAACCCAAACACTGAGGAATTCAGCACACCAAATTATAATCCCCTTTTTCCCAAGGGTGCTCACATAAGCAGAATTTCAGTGGCCTCTTAGTATACTTTACCAAACCCAAAAACCGAAAAAATTATCTGGACCTCGTTCCTTCTCTACCGGTCCCTTTTATAGGCCAGGCAAAAACCCAAAACAACGCTGAACGCTATTGGTGAATCCAGAAAATGACACGGCGGGACAAGCCCTCATTGGTCCCCTCAACAACATGTGACCGCCGTCGATTTCTATGAATTTCTATTGGGTCAACTGCTGCTGCTTTGGAAACGAAGTAGCAACTGAGGAATGAAAAATTCCCTAGATTTTCCACACTAAAATCCCCACACGACATTTCGACTGCATGTCGAAAAGGGGTTTCCATCATTCCGTCTACTCTCAAGAGCACCATGAATGGTGAGAATCGACAAAATATACAATAAATCCCAAATCCCATGAGAAAATAGGTACCTACCCCCTTTTAGGGAGATAATGCATTTTCCCAGAATTCCCTAAGCCACATGTTACCAAGATTCTCCAACTGATTCATATTGGCAACAGTGCGGACCTAATTTATGACAAGTCATCAATGAAGTTTGACGTTCCATAATGGCACACTACTGATACAAAGTACAATATTATCATGGAATGTCAACACAACCCCAATATTAAATACTAAATAGTACTCGAGAAAAAAAAAGTAAGAAAATCCCGGCGTTGCTAAAATCGAATGTCCATTAATAATTCATTCCGATTTTTCTCAGGTCGAGAACGACGCAGTCGCCACCCACAAACAGCTTGACATAGGGACTTCTAAAATAACAACAGACGGGGCTGCAGTCTCGGACATCAATCCTTGTGCACCTAAACACTGACGACGCGAATAAACAACAAATGAAGGGACACAGGAACTCTCAGGGTAGCTCAGTGAATAAAACAAGTGTTGTGTTTAGAAAATAAACAAGAAAAGAGCTGTTCGTCCAAGAATGTATCACAAGCCAAGGCAGTGCAGAAGGTAGTGATATGCAGATGCACCAGTGAGTTTCCACAACAAAATCATTAGTGTGAGAGTATTAATACTGTATATGCTGTATGGTATTTATATTAAAGGTATAGTACACGAAAATTTGGTGTAGCGCTTTTTATTTCAGACTGGGATATTGTTTATTTACTCTTTCCCAATGAGTACAGTGCAAGCAAAAAAAAATGTATCATCTCTTTCCCCACTAAACAAAAAGGTTGATGACCTTTTATCTGCCGGGTCACTCAAGATAGTTAGTCAGGTGGATAGGGTTTGAGATCGTTAACATGGTATACACCAACCAACCTCCCATTGATATCCTCTAACTCGTAGCTGCAAGTGCCTAATTTCTTTCTGACTACGCATGGACCAACATACTTAGCTGCCAACTAAGCATTGAAGTTATCCACTTCACTAGATTGAACGTGATTTTTCCTCCATACATGGCTCCCTACTGCATAATGAACTTCCCTACGTCGTAAATTGTACCTGTGACTACTCTTTTCATATGCTTTCTTCAAACGCACCTCAATGTTCTCAAAAATCTTTGAAAATCCTGAATCCCGAACTATCCTCTGTTCCGATCGATCTGCGGTCACATCTATCGGCCGATTCAGACTCATAGTCCGATATGAAAGTCCCCACTTCCAATATATTCACGCCCAAAATTGACATAGTAAGAGAATAACCCAGCATTTCGTGAACTTGAGTCCTGATTGCACAAGAAACATAAGGAAGATATGAATCCCACCGACGGTGATTTTCCTGCACATAACAAGACAACATAGTTTTGACGATTCGGTTTACCCGTTCCGTTGGATTATTTTGAGATTGATAAACCGCATTATACATAATATCAACATTGTACTCCGTACATAAATTTTGAAACTGTTCACTCTCAAATTGTACCCCGTCATCCACAATTATATGCCTACAAACCCCGAACAAAAGAAATACATTTTCCTCTAAATGCCTACAAACAGATACGGCGGTAGCTGATCTCAAGGGGAAAGTTGATACGAATTTCGAAAAATATTCACAAACTACCAAGATATGGTTGAATCCTCGAGTACTTCGAGGCAAAGGTCCAGGTCACAGCTCATCAGCTCAAATGGCCTGGAAACTTTAGGACGAGTACCCATATTACCAGCAGGTTTCTGCTGGACTGCTTTGGTACCGAGACACGTAACACAACGATTTACATAGTGTGTGATGTCATTTCGCATTTTGGGCCAATAATAATGGTGGCAGGCCTTCTCGTATGTCTTAAAAATTCCGGAATGAGCCGATAACTTGGAATCATGAACTTCCGCAAGAATTCTCCGTCGATACCTCTTAGGAACCACCAATTTCTAATAGTCCGAGTCGTCACTCAGCTCTGGAATTTTGCATTTGACGTATTTGAAAAGATATTCCCCTTGAATTCGCCAACCCGAAAACTTCAGAGGATTCGTTTCAACATTAGCCTTCATCCTCAAATACCATTTATCCGTGATGTTCGAAAAAGTGTGCCCCCAAGTATTTAACGGCGGTTCTTCCAACAAAGCATCAATATTTGGGACTGCCCTCGACAACAGATCCGGTACGACGTGATCGCGCCCCTTCCTATGCACAACTCTAAAGTTATATTGCTGTAACTTCAGGGCCCAGCGACAAAGCCTCTCGTGAGGATTCTTGACGTTATCCAACCATACCAAACTGTGATGGTCCGTCTCCACCGTGAACTCGGCGCCTTCCAAATAAGGTCGCAACTTCTCTAGCGCAAAAAGCACTGCCAACAGTTCTCGCTCAGTAGAAGTGTACATTTTCTCCTGTCGCGTCAACGATCTACTCAAATAACAAATCACTCTCTCTTGCTCATCAATTATTTGGGTTGAGACCGCTCCTAAGCCATAACCACTGGCATCAGTCTTAACGTTAAATGGTTTGGTGAAATCGGGGGTAGTAAGAATAAAGGCACTAACGAGACATTCCTTCAACTTAATAAATGCTTCCTCACAAGCAGTCGACCATACGAATTTCTGTTTCTTCTTCAACAAATTAGTCAAAGGAGCAATGGAATGGAAAACTTTTCTATAAACCGACGATACCACGAGGCAGTCCCTAAGAAGCTACGCACATCCTTCACACAAGTAGGAGTGGGAATATTCAATATGGCCTGAACCTTATCAGGATCTACCCTAAGTCCTTGTTGGTTATCTATGACATATCCTAGATATTTCAATTCGGCTCTGAAAAACTGACATTTCTCTTGGTTGACAGTCAACCCGGCAGCAATAAGTCTACTAGAAACCTTTTCCAAAATCGCCATATGTTGCTCGAAAGTGGAAGAAATGATGATGATATCATCCAGGTAAATAAAAACGTGGTCATCTAAATCAGGCCCTATCACTCGATCGATTAAGCGTTGCCAGCAAGCAGGTGCGTTCGACAAGCCAAAACAAAGCCTCTCAAATTGAAGAAGTCCCTTCTCGGGTACGGTGAAGGCAGTAAATTGACGACTATCGGGGTTTTAAGGGGATATTATAATAAGTTGACTTTATATCTTAACTACTAAGATATTTAGCTCCGCGCAACCGGTCCTGAATTGCCGATACGTACGGTAATGGGTACGCGTCCTCACGAGTCCGTTTATTTACCTGCCGAAAGTCCACACAAAATCTGTACCCACCATCTTTCTTAGGTACCAACAAAGATAGGAGACGACCAAGCACTAGAAGAGGGTTCTATTATATCATCCTTCAAAAGTTTGTCTAGCTCCGCATTGATATGCTGTTGTACTACCGGAGAAACAGGATAATAACGCTGCTTTATAGGTGGTCCATCTACTAGGATTTCATGCTCCACTAGCTGAGTACACCCAATTGAATTGCCCATCAACTTGAACTTCCCCTGAATAAAATCCTCAGAAGTACCACGCTGTATCGATGTTAAATCTGCTTCTAATGTTTGGAGCTCACAAACTTCATCCTGATCTGAAAACTTCCATACATCCCTCCTAAGATCGGGAACAATGCCCATGTGAACCCAAAAATCGCTCCCTTAAATGAGTACATGGTCTAAATCCGGTAAAACTAGAACATTTATGAGCTTCACCTTATCCATGAGCTGTATGGGTACCAAAACAGAACCATGACTCTGACACTTGGCACCATTAGCCACCGTACACGATGGAGCATCTGAAATGTTCAAATTTGAGTCCAAACGTTGCAAGAGAGTCCACCCTCGACTTCCTACTACGGTACGACTTGCACCACTATCCAACATCCCTAACATTTTTATTCCCAAAATGGATACTTCTAGATATGGCCTCTGATCCTGTCCCACATGACTCAAAATATAGTCTATTATAATTTTATTCTGCAGCACTTGTGAGTTAGGGACATCAATGGTCGAGATCGAGGGCTCCACTGACCGACCTATCTATGGCTCGACCAAGCGTTTCCCGCCTGGTTACACCTCGGACAGTCACGTTTAGTGACGTTTGGGGATCCGCAACGATAACAATATTTTCGTTTGGGCTGCCTACACTGCATAGCCCTATGACCTTCACGATTGCAATTCCAACAAACCATCGCCGATATGGTCCTTGAGGTATCCAAGGCGGTACAAGAAGGATCTATCGTGGATGGCTCTGGTTCTAAGTACATGAGATCCGGCTCCACAGACCATTTCTTTGAAGAACTAGAGGACGCAAAAGAATCGATCGCAAAACCTTTTTTCTCCAACTTCACACACAAAGACTCCAATTCCTCAACGGTATTAGTATCATCTCTAAGTATAGCCATTTGAAAGAAAGGCTTAATATTCCCCTGTAGGATGGTCATCTACGTCGCCTCGGATAAACGAGAAAAGGCATTACGCATGTATGCAGAATATATTCCAATGGGCTCGTCATCACGTTGCTTCCTATCTTTAATTTGTTGGAAAAGCTTCTCATCGTGATCCCTCTCCAGGAATTGTTCCTTCAGTCCTTCATAAAGCTCAGCCCAACTAGAATATTTACCATGATTCGCCCTAAACCACACCAAGGCATGATCCGTTAAAAGATCCGAAGCTGATTCAAAAAGTTCTTGCTCGGATACCCGTCTAGCCACGCTAAGTTCTTCAATTCTCTCAATAAATGCCAGTACCGACATACCTTTTGACCTACCTGAAAAAGTTACATTCCATTTGATCACAGGGACTGATCTTCCCGACGACGAATCTTGAACGAATCGTGAGGTAGAATTGTGAATGGAGGTGACGTCATCGTCTGACTCCCCTGAACTTGATTGATGTACTTGTGGCTGAGAGATCACGCTGATATTCAGAATAGATGATGATTGTTCACGAATATCCTTAGCTCTTTGTAACAATATAGTTTTCATTTGTAAAATTTTAGCGATTATCTGACTACGCCTCTTTTTTTCATCCTCAGTACAAGTCGGTACCCTATCAATTCTCATCAAAGTGTGTTGGAGTCTGGTTTCTATTTTTTTATACGGACCACTAGTCTCATCAGTATTTAAATCAGTCAGCAATTTTGCGAAATCCCCTTGTTTTGTCTCGCGAATTTGTAACTATCCACTAGCGACAAGTTGATATTCTGGATAAGTGAGTGATTCTCCGTCCCGATCCATGCGCAATAACCTACGAAGTGTTGATCTCATTTCCTCCACGGTGCCAATATCTTTCCCTTATTTTCAACTCATAAATCAACTCTGATTTGCTCAAACTTCCACACTCCATTTTGAATGACATAATTCCAATCTAATACCTATTATACAAAAATCCCGAAGAAACTATCTTAAGCCACCCGTGCCCAAAAAAAAAATTATAAAGGAGAGAGAAAAAAAAATCCCCTTTTTAACGCTCCTGATCTCTAAAGGCGAATCCCCAATTTACCAAGTTATGTAAACAGTAATCCTTCAAGTAATTAACAAAAAAAACCAAATCAAGTGTTGAATAAAGTTGTGAAAACTCACCACGGAAACGCAAAGCGAAAAAAAATCACCTACTCCCCTTCACAAATGTGAAAGTCTTAAATCATCAAGGTAAGTATGACCATCCTGTATATAAAAAAAAATCTCAAGGGCTACTCGGGAATTAAACAAATTGCACGTTTAAAAAAAATGCACCACTTAAAATTGTGTGGAATATTCACTTGGTCACGGTAAGTCGAATCACCCTGTAAATGGAAGAACTCAATCCTGGCAAACAGTTTTGCCTCAAAAGGAGCGAGCTGTCATTAGCAGCAACATCAAATAATTTACATAGATTCAGCAAAGTAAACCACTATCATAGCCAAATCTATGGTTTGAGTCGAGTAAATTTCCCCAAACTGGTATATAGCACTCGTCTACACCTTAAAGTAGAGATTTCTGAAAGGAATCATCCCTACAAAAAAAACGCTCAAGTAAAGCAAGGTTAAGATACCACCCTGTATACTATCCGCATCAAAAATTGTGTCACCCTGTACGAGAAAATGGAATCAATGATCACCTATAGCATGTGTGGAAATACTCTCTCTCTCTCTGATATTACAAAAAAATACAAAAGGCCCCACAGGTTTGCCCAGTCAAACAGGGCGCCAAAAATCTATTACAGTTAACTTTGACTTTGAGTTATCCTGTGTTTAGGAAATAGATTCTGGGATAATTGGTAATGTTACCTTGATGCCAATGGTTGAAAGAAACTAGGTGAGCTCCAGCTATGGGAAGATGAGTGAGTTCGATTATTCAATTGTATTATGTATGATTAAGAGCGCCAGGTAATTTTTGTAAAAATTCACCTCAAGACCTTATGGCCTTCCAAATTACCAAATATCAGGCCATGGGCATTAAACAACAAGCAACATTTAACAATCCATATAATAACCTCAAATCTTGAGAGCAGATGTAAGTTTCGACTACAGAAAAAACAAAGATACTAAAGTCTCTGAACTATGATTAGGTACCTATGAGAGAGAGTATTTCTGAACATCAAAGTATTAAAAACTGCTAATAGTTTTGATGGGCAATCTGGGGTGAATGGTGATGGTTAATGCAAAGTTACACCCCTGAGCATAAAATATTTAACCTAGTAAACTTAATAGAAGGCAGCTGCGCAGGTACTTACAAGAGCATAAAAATTACTATTAGGTTTAGTAAGTGTAACTTTCTGGTGATGAATACTAAAATTACACAATGTTTATTAACTTTACAGAAGGATCCCTCACATCCTGACAATATTTGAATAGGTGATCATATCCGCATAGGTGATTGTATCTGAATAGGTGATCATACCTGACAAAACACTATCTACAAAACAAGAAAATAAAACACCTCTGAAACTTTATTGGTCCCTAACTTGGGTACTTGAGTACTTAGCTGACAACTTAGGCGCAGATCCTCAGGGTCGACGCAGCTTCCAAATATCACCCCGAATGAGGGATGATGGCTGTGAAATCTCAGCAATGCGCTAACGAGCAGACCAAGTCAGATTCAAGGCGTCTGATGACAGTGAGCTCTCAGGTCCGACCCGGAGACGGAGTTATCAGGACAGGGCTCCTGGAGTTCCTCTCAAGATCTCTGTTTGCCGAAAAAGCATCATAAAGATTGGCACCAGATGAATCGTACTAGGTACAACGAGCCTGATATAAAGAATAGAAAACTTGGTACCAAGTTCAGAGAAAAACGTAAAACGAAGTGACATACCCAAGATGGCGTTAGGGCTCTCATGAGTGGTCGGTCCTTGGGCAGAAAGAATTTACATCAGGTTGGAGATCACACAAGACGGCCACACGGCACTTTATCACCAGCAACAAGTAATGAAAATGTATCACTACGCATCTTTTTACACTGCAAATTTTACGATTTGAAGTTAGGTGAATTAGCAAGACGCAATCAAAACCTCTTCACTGCACCAACCAAGACTCAGTAGCAAAAGTTTATGTTGTTATTATCTGATCAATTGCTCAGATGGACTATGCTTGCATCCCTCTTGGTTTGCCTTCTGGCTTTTTTTCAGTAGCAGGATCGTCTCCTGCCGGGATAAAATAAAAGTGGTTGCAAGCCACCTCCGAGGTGTACACCATCTACAGGGACGTCCAAGTCAGTATGCCTACTGTTAATATTAAGGAGAGGATACGCCCCCACAGTACCATCGAGCAATTTGACCACTCATTGTCATCTATAAGCACTTCGAGTTACGTAGATAACTGGTCAAGGTTAAGCAACAGCGAAGTATACAATACTACCCAAAAGAGATCATGTGATGAGTTTACTCTATTTGGACTTGACGTTTTTCATCAGAGACTGAGTGCTGAGTAAGTGCTGAGAGACTGGGACCTAATCCTTCAACCCGTTCTTCCGGCTATAAAGGAGGTAGAGGTTTGGTCATCTTCTATGTTTCCTAGAACTCGTAACAAGATAAGGAATTAGTTTCTGAAATAATATTATTTCTGCCCATTCACTCTGAAGGAAAACACATAACATTGTTTAGGCAAATCTTCATTATTTCTAGAAGTCGCAGATGTTTCAAGTGATCATCCCTATTTGTGGTGAAGTGTTGGGTCCGACTGCGATCTGGTCAATCGGATAGTAGTGTAAGTGTAGGTTCCAAATACGATCAGGTGTCGGTCGGATTCTAAAAAGTGTAGGGTCCGACTACGATCAAGTCGGTCGGATAGTATTGTAAGTGAAAGCTACAAGAACATATACGAACACAGAAGTATCTGATATACCATAACACCATCATGAATAATCAGTATCTTTCCAATTCGACTATCACTACACCCAGTTCATTTCAAAAGAACAAACCTATTTGTAGTGAAGTGTTGGGTCCGACTGCGATCTAGTCGATCGGATAGTAGTGTAAGTGTAAGTTCCAACAACGATCAGGTGTCGGTCGGATTGTCAAAAGTGTAGGGTCCGACTACGATCAAGTTGGTCGGATAGTAGTGTAGGTGTAGGCTAAAAGAACATATGTGAACTCAGGTGTGAATTATATATCATCACACATAAATGAATAAAACCATTATTTCAAATTTGAATGTACTACACCCAGTTCATTTCACAAGAACAAACCTATTTGTAGTGAAGTGTTGGGTTCGACTGTGACCAAGTCGATCGAATAGTAGTGTAAGTATAAGTTCCAACAACGATCAGGTGTCGGTCGGATTGTAAAAAGTGTAGGGTCCGACAACGATCAAGTCGGTCGGATAGTAGTGTAAGTGTAAGCTACAAGAACAAATGTAAAATCATATAACTGTAAAGAAAGACAACAAATATTCATCATATTTATGCCTTACTATAACAATAATATACCATAACTCAGTATAATAAACAATGATTAACAGAATTGCAACTCAATCGCAACTCAACACAGTTCATTTCAAAAGAATACCCCCCTATCGCTCTGTCTGTAACGGCCGTCGGTGCTCTAGTCACTTCCATCACCGAGCGGACGGTCACTAGGTCACTAATGTAATTGTCATGTCCATGTCAAATAAATTCAGATAAACAAACGAACATATTATACGAATTCACACAGTTTTGTTATGATGGATTATTACCTTTTATTTCTGGAGATGTTCTGTTCTCTCGAGATCGCGGCTCGGGCTGCTATTTATGGGGAAACCGTTTGTTGTGATTGTCACTAGAACCACTTCCATGGTTACAATGTTCTTTTATTGAAACAAACCTGGATTTGGCCCCTTTTTGGCCCCATTTCAGGGTGCTCCCTTGCATTATGAGGCTTCTAGCTGTGAACATACGATGTCCAAAGATCAGGTAGCTGTTTTCACATACTTATAACTCTGTCCCTGTGGTTTTACCTCAGATTTGAAGTGCCTTTATGAACGTCTGACAGCGTCAAACGTTTGTGAATTGGTAGAGTTTCTTCCACAAAACAGACTCTTCCTGACTTTGTAGCTGGAATACTTCGATACAAATCGAAGTCCAGATTACCTACCAAGACTCCTGATGTTGTAACAAAGCACAACACTAAAGAATCCAGTATCCGACAAGGTCTTACCCCAGGTAACAAGCTGACGTCATTTGTACGTCAATATATGGTCATTTATGGTCATTGACGTCATATGACCTCAAAATGACGTCATTTTGACGTACTTAATATGACGTTATATAGACGTCCTTGATATGTCGTCAATATGACGTCATCTGATGGTCATTTTCATGACTAATTATGACCATCATTTATTGAGTCATCTTCATCAAGGAGAATTCATAATCAAGAAGTTTTCCATCTCTGTTGTATGAAAACGTTAGTAGTTATGTTATATAACATATATTATTATGTCACCCAATATATATTATGCTTTATAATATTTTTTCCTCTAATCTGTGCGAGATGTGTGTTTTCGATGGTCTCTGAGAAAATTGTTAATTATATACCTTCTGTGCAAAGTATTCTCCCTATAGCTATGAAAAATATAATACCGAATGTCATGTCATAAAAAGCTTATAACGTTGTTATTCCGGAATGCGAATTCAAATCAGAGCGGGAGAGTGCGTAGAGAACTGTATTTGATTGGTCGGCACGGACCTTGCGCAGACATGCGAACGTCGACCGCCAGCGCCAAGCAACAGCCGTCTTCTGAAGACGGCTGTGGCCAAGCCGTTCACTTTCGCTTCGCCGTTGCGGCCATGATGACCATAACAACAAAATAACAATACATAGAAGGCCATCATTATCATGTTATTCGGCTATCTATGTGGTGTAGTGTAATGGTCATACTTATTCATATTCATATATCAAGTAGTAGAATTTGAGGATGGCAGCATGGTCATTATTTTAGAAAAGTGGTGTATGCCGAAAAAGCAGAATGTGAATTGGACGCCATTGAAGGAATACCATAGGATTCTGAGAAATCTCTTGAGTGTATCATCCGAATGGGATAAGTTCCCAATAAAAATAACATTTTATGAAACGGGTATTTATAGTACCTACCTATAATATTATTTTGCATTTAATGTGGTAAAGGAACATCACTATAATTATACAAAAAAAATCCCATCTTTTCTGATAATATTGATACAACCCTAATGCAACAGTGTTCTTATTACCTACAGAAAATTTCGAAATAGCACAAAATGAACTGAAACATGCAGAAGATTTCAGTGATATGAATAATCGTAAAGATCACGTCATTTTGACGCCATCAGGATGTCGTCATTTTGACGCCATTAGGATGACGTCATTTTGACGACATGAAAATGACGTCATTCGTCTTTGACTTAGAAGGTCATATAAACGTCATTATGACGTCATTTTGGAAGTCATCCTGACGTCAGGCCTGACGTGATAATGATGTTCAAATGACGTCAGCTTGTTACCTGGGACCATACCTGGGATACAATCCAAAGTTGGAGTGAAATGATTTATGATCTCGTGATGATTTGTTACTTATTACTCTGATAAAAAATGCAAATACTCATAGAAATTGAACCTCATTGATGGAGTCATGAACTGAAGCACAAACCATGATCCTCAAATATCAAAAATAAGAGAATCACTTCCAAAATGAATCAATACTCTTGATCATGATGGGATATTCTACCAAGCGAACTGGTTCGGGTGGTTACAATGTAAAATGAAAATGTTCAATTCTCATGTTACAACGTTTGTGTCATTGTGAACATGAATAATTCCATGAGGATCAATATAATATTCATTCGAAAAGTCTCTAATATCAGATGTATTTAATAGCCAAACTTGTTGTCCAACAGTGTATGAATGTTTTTGTTGAATGTTATATAGTATCGTATCTTTCCTAAGACTCTTCTTTTGACTTTATTGATCTTTCTCTCGCCTTATCATAAATGGAATCGAATTTTGGATAATTCAAATCGGTAATGTAATTTTCATAGAATGTATCATTTGACTTTATAGGTAATTGTGGATGTGATGCAGTATGTCCAAAAAGTGTTCCGTATGGTGTATAACCAGTACATTTATGAACACTCGTATTATCGGAAATACTTGTCGAAGGTATGATGTTTGTCCATTCTTCTTCGTCTTTTGTAGTAACATAACAGTTAAGATTATTTTTCAGTGTGGAATGGAATCTTTCTGAAGCACCATTTGTTTGTGGGTGTGCAACTACACTGAAAGTTTGTTTGAACTCACACAATTTTTCTAATTTTGTTATTTCTTCATTTTTGACTTCGCTGCCTTGATCAGAATGGATTCTGACTGGGAATCCAGAGTGAGAGAAATATTTTTTCTAGAACATAGGCTTGACTGTACTTAGAAAAATCATCCTGTATTGTTGAGCAATATTTCATGTTCAATTCTACATGATCGATATTTATTCTTTCGAACGGTTTATATTGTGTTTCAGTTATAGTCAGAATTATTTCAAAATTACTACGTTGAACTTGATTTTTTTGACAAATCTCGTAAGGAATTGCTAAAGGACCCCGCACTTCTAGGAAGTAAAATGGTTCTTGGTGAAATTTCATGAATTTTCAGTATGTTGTAACATTTGATGGACTGATTGAACCTGCAGAATCGTAATGTTTTTAGATAAACAGATTCTGAGATACGGGGCGTTGAAGTTACAAATCGGTATTTTTTATTTGATTATTTTCTCTAAATTCAAAGATGCCAAGTGCAATTTTTTTCGCTCACATTATGAACGTACCTCTATATTACTCAATATAATCCAGATGTTCCAAATTGTGTCATGGTTTACAGAGTGAAACACATAAACATTTTAGTGATGTCTGAAAATTAGAAGTCATAATAAAATATCGAAAAAATAATTTAGGCATGCAATAAACTATTCTCATTCCATCATGAATCACGATTTTCACATTTCATACAGGGTGATTTGAAAAATTGGTGACACCTGAGACCGATTTATTCATCCTGTTTATTCGAGTGAATTGTTAACCTCTCAAGATGACTGATACCGTATGAACATGATTTCGTTGAGATCAGGGTGGGTCACGGTAGATGGCACCTTAGACGTTTACGGAGAACGGGACATAAGATAATTCTGAAAATTAGGTTACTCAAGTAATTGCTCTTGATCTATCGATCTGAAATATTTCCAGCTCTGCGGCGTTGCCGCTTCTATCGAAAAGTAGCAACAACTTTGTTATTTTAAATGAAACACCCTGTATTTTATTGCATTTTCAGATTTTCTCTGAAGAGCTGATTTCATCGATGTATCAGACTTGGGGTCTAGCGAAAATGATTACAGAGCTATAGGGTGTGAAAAATCGACATTTTTCAACTTTAGGAATTTTTTTTGTCGAAACTATTCATTATTGGGCAAAACGGCTTACATGTCCCTATCTCAACTTTTGATCAACTATCTACTGATATTTAATAGGGACATATACCGGGTGATCAAGAATCTGAATTCTGCACCACCCTGTATTTGTTTCAATCAAATGTCAGTAGATAGTTGATCAAAAGTTGGGATGGGGACATGTGAGCCGTTTTGAACAATAATAATAGTTTCGACAAAAAAAAATTCCTAAAGTTGAAGAATGTCGATTTTTCACACCCTATATCTCTGTAATCATCTCCGCTAGACCCCAAGTGTGATACATTGATGAAATCAGCTCTTCAGAGAGAATCTGAAAATGCAATAAAATACAGGGTGTTCCATTTAAAATAACGAAGTTGTTGCTACTTTTCGATAGAAGCGGCAACGCCGCAGAGCTGGAAATATTTTAGATCGATAGATCAAAAGCAATTACTTGAGTTACCAAATTTTCAGAATGATCTTATGTCCCGTTCTCCGTAAACGTCTAAGGTGTACCGACCGTGACCCACCCTGTATATATATTTTTTTTAATCGATTGGAGCGCACGAAAGGGAATCCCTATAATGTTCAAAGAACATCGTGCGTTCCTAGGGAGGATAGGGACAGGAGGTAAGTATTGGAATTTTTTTTGAATTTTTAAAGATTATATGTTGTTGGGAATACTTCCACAGGCAATGAATTCCAGAGCCTAGCCGTTCTATGGATGAAGGAGTCTTGATAAAGTGCTGTTCGACATCTTTCGAGGTTGACGACGGAAGGATGTGCTGACTGGGCTTGTCTAGTTCTTCTGATTGGTATCGCTAGTGAAGGGATGATTGCAGAGATTTCCGAAGAACATTTCCCGTGGAAGTATCGATAGAAAAGTGAAAGGTCGCCGACCTTTCTACGGTGTTCCAATGTTGTCAAAGAGTGAGTGAGTGTGGCGTCACCCACCAGGCAAATGGCTCTTCTCTGGATGTAATCTAAGAGCATCAGCGTATGTTTTGGTGCTGAACCCCATATGTGGGAACAGTATTCTAGAACAGGCCGTATCTGCGCTTTGTAGATCATGAGAAGCTGTTGAGGTGTGAAGTAGCTTTTGGTGGGCTTGGTGGGGATGGTGGAGCCAGACATTACAATATCGGGCATACTGAGTTCCGCCTTTCTAGAGAGAATGCAGGCTTGAGTTTTGGTGGCGTTGAATTCAACTAGGTTGTTCGTTCCCCAGGCTGTGATTTCGGCAAGATCTTCATTGACAGCATTGACCTGCCTGCGCCGTGAGTTCTTAGTTTCCTGGGAAGAAATGGGAATTCTGGAAGAGAACGCAGTATGGAGGGTACTATCATCTGCAAAGCTGTGGATGGGGCAAGTCGTTACTCCCAACAGATCATTGATATGAAGCAGGAATAATGTTGGTGCCAAAATTGATCCTTGTGGAACGCCGGAATTGATGCCAATGGTATCAGACGATACACCGTCTACCACCACGTGAAGCGATCCGCCTGAAAGAAAACTCGATAAGAGATGGCATAGCTGAGGTGGTAAGCCGTATGATGGTAGTTTGTGGAGGAGTCCTTCGTGCCAAACACGGTCGAATGCTTTCGATATGTCCAACGCGACAGCTAGAGATTCCCCGTGTTTTTCTATTGAAGATTGCCATAAATGGGTGACGTAGACAAGTAGATCTCCAGTAGATCTTCGGTGGCGAAAGCCGTATTGTCGATCGTTGATGATTCCTGAGCTCTCCAGATATTTGATAAGCTCAATATTAATGGCTTTCTCCATCACTTTCATCACCGTCCCAATCTCCTGAATTGTAATGCCATATAAGACGTGGGGGTGCCGGAGCAGTTGATGGAATGAAAAATGTGCAGGTTGTGGAGATGAGTGTGTGGTCAGAATTGCCAAGTGGAGCTCGTACATCTATGGTGTAGGGTGCTGAATTATTAGTGAGGAAAAAGTCAAGTACGTTAGCTGAATGGTTATTGGCATCGGGAATTCGTGTGGGTTCTTCGATAAGCTGCTCTAAGCCGTGAGTGATGGCGAAAGCTTCGGCTTGTCGCCCAGCTTCATCCGTTCTGTTAGAGTGTACGAGCCAAGCAGTGTTGTGTACATTGGAATCGCCCATGATGATGATTTCTGCTGCTGGATGGTTCTGTTGAATTTGGTCAAGCTTCAGAGACAAGAATTCGAAGAGCTCTTCATAGGATGGATCATTTGGTGATAAGTAGAGACAACAGAGGTATTTGGTCTGTTTCTGGCTATCGAGTTTGAACCACATGACATCAAACTTATGTGGTTCCAAAGTTTTTTCTCGTTGACATGAGAGATTCGTTTTAGAGTAGAGGCAGAGACCTCCCTTGAATCTGAAACGTGTGTGGAGTTCGTACCCAGGACAGAGCAGATAGGTCGTATTGGTGGATGAATTGACCTGTGTCTCAGTAAGAGCTAATATGTCTGGCTTTTCAATTTGAAGGTGTCGATGGACATCGTTGATGTTCTTACTTAGACCTCAGATGTTGCATAGGTCTATCTTGAGGACTTTTTGAGCCGATGGTGAACCCCATCTAGCACCTCTCGCCCGGAAATCCGAATGGAGAGGTATTTTACTTCCGGATAATTTTACTTGAGGAGAACTCATCATCGAGTATTCTGTATAAAGAAGGGAGGTTGGCATGGAAGGAAAAGGAAATTGGGTTGGGTTGGGTTGGCCGGAACATCAACCAGCTACTGAAACACGGGTAAGTATACCCATTTCACAGTGCCCATGGTTGATGTGGTGGTATCGCACCGGGCGATGGCGTTAACCATCTTCCACCTATTGGCGTCCTTTTAGTCGCCTTCTACGACAGGCAGGACTTACCGTGGGGTTATTCTAATCCGACCACCACATGGTGATCATAAAGATTTTCGATGATGAAAATGACAAAAAATTGTGTTTTTTTAAATCACCCTATTATTCATGATTCACTAGGTGGAATTTCCTGATTATTTTTGGATATATTCATCATTCGCTCCTCAACACTTTCTTGAAAATTCAGTTTCCTGTCATGATGGGTTTCATAGTTATCAATTCAGGAATTTACCATTCGCATGAATTACCGATATTTTTCACGAAGAGTGAAACGTGAGGATGTGGAGACGTAAAGGAGTTTAGTATCCATATACAGGCTGAAGATTAGAAATAAAAATAGCAGATATATGAATTCAATGATATTAATATAATGTACAGATACTCAGGTGAATTTTGTTGGTATGAAAGCTCTGCCAAAATGAAAAACGAACAATACCTAGGAAATGGGAGGATGATTCGATCTCTCAGGTTTTTATTTCTGATAGGAAGAGTTAAATCCTGGAATCGACACATTTTTCCACATTTGTTTTCCACTCAGAATCAATCGTTTCCATCATTTCCATATTGGTTTGCTATCAGTGATAATTATTAATATCATTAGATTCAAATTCATATCACATTTCAATGATATGATTCAATACGTATGATGTGGAACTAGAAATATTCCCTTCTAATTCCTAATTCCTATTGAATGCAAAAATGGGTTTCTGCGCTGTTGGTTTATATTCGATATTATGGCTGTGTCAAGTGATCCGTTCGACCACAGTGGTGATACCAGGATGGTCAATGATTGACTCGACTCCCAGCAAAAATAACGTGGTAACTTTGCGGGCAGTTTTAAAACGTGACCGATATTCTTAAACAGCTGGTTGGTCAAACTGATGGTCAGACTTCATACTGAACGTATGTGCCCGGTCAAGGTGATTCATAATCAACAGCGATCTGTCAGTGAACTTGTCACGCAGATATCGATTGTTGATTTTAGTTTGAGTGTTGTAATTTAGGATGAATTCATTGTTCATTTCATCTCATTATAGTTTTCAAATAGTGATATTGTTTCAAATGGCGTTGGTCAATAATGAGGACTGTTATGTTTGTGATAGAAACTGTAGAATATAGCAAATGACTAGGAACATGGATACGAAAATATCGAAAAACAGGAAATGGCTATATTGAGGAGACAAGAAGCAGAAAGACCCCCTCTCGATATTGCTGAGGAAACTATAACTTGTTCCAATTGTCTTCAGGCAATACTCAAGGACATTAGACAATCACAAAATAATCTCAACTGTCTTCGTCATAATATTTCATCTCCAGCAACAAGTCGTACTTCCATGATTTTTAATGTTATTCACAGAATGCCCATCGACTGTAGAGTGGATATTTTTATTATTTTCAACATTTATGTTCCCGAAAATGTGAGAATATGTGCATATCATCTTGACAATCGCGGATTCCTCTTGAAAATTTTTTATGATGGTTTGCGTTCTGTCAATAGACCAATTTTACCAATTCCTGCAATGCCTCAGAACAGCTGCAACTGCCAATAACAATACGAGGGATTATCAAAACATAAATGTTTCCGATGATGAGTTTGAATATCTGACGTCTTTTTCGAAACAGCAGTTCCGAGAATTAAAAGAATATTTTGACTTCATTGAGAAATTTGGCAATACGTGACTCTCATCTGGAAAACACCAAATGACTCTTCCTGACAAATTGCAACATGGTGTCTTGGGCTACGTTCAGCGGCAGGTCTGGACCACCGTAGTCGGACCACAACAAGCATAGGAGTTCTGAACGACATTGGTCCATGGTCCATGTATTTGTATTTGTCACGTTGTATTTAGTATCTGTCAAAGTTGTCATGATATGATAATTCCATTTTCATTTTGAAATTTATAGAGTGATTTTTGAACGATGGTGCTTGTGGAAATCAATTCGGTGGACATTCTCGAATATATTGATAATAGATATCGGCCGATGGTGAATGGTGAACAGATTACCATCCTGGAATTGTCGTTATTCGTGTCAAGTTAGAAGTGTACAGAAACAGAAACTTGAGATTATTGGGCAGGTTCTGCAAACTTCTGCTGTTCTGAAATTGTTGCCGTCCAGCGAACGATTGGGCATGATTGTGTTTGTTCTTGTAGAGCAGGCAATATATTATATGAAGTAGAGCCTACAATAGCTTTCACTAATGAAGACAAGGATTGACGAAACGGTTGTATTTTCCTACGAAACTTTAATTGCTGTTGATGAAAAGAAACTTGAACGTGAGTCTGATATAATTTCTAACTTTCATTATTAATTGATGTTATTTGTTTTTCATTATATGCCTTACATACATTTTCACAAGGGAGCAAGAAGAACAACATATGAGAAGATTTCATTGATATCAAGAATATGAAGAACAAAGTACATAATATATGTATTCATTGTGTATATTGTATTCCTCTCCAACAGACTACTTTCCACAACAGCATTGATTTTGATGAAGAATTTGCAAAAATCTATGATATAAAGAATGAATGAAATGGAGTTTTGAATTATTCATATTGTTAATCATATTCTAGATATTATGTTGGAATAAAACAAAATAAGGTGTTGTAGTTGAATTATTTATTACTACTGAGAACTGGACTGAGAAAGTATGAAAATTCGAAATCGCACTGGCTTGTCCATTATATGGAAACTGCATTTGGCATGTTCACAACAATAATGATCAGTGAAAGTTTCATGAAAACTGGTAAGGAAGGTCTACCTATATCCTTTCAGCAGTGTCATCATCATATTCATTCCTGTTACTCATTATAAGTTATAGTTGGTATAGATTGGAGAATGATTGAGGACACATTCATGCTCTGTACCAAAATGCCACACTTATTTTCATTCAGATTCATATAAATCACAGGTTTTACATTTTGGTGCAATGTATAATCGGTGAATTCTGTGAGGGTATTGTATATCTGCTCCACAAAAAATATACATTTGGAATCGCTTTCCTCTGAAAGAAAAGAACATTATATAAAACACTGATTAGATGAAAAATTGAAAGAAATTACCTTTATACCTAATCTGTTTCTTAGAAGTATCTACTACAGACAGACGTACATTCGGGAATGGGCTGCCCCCCATTTTTTTATATGTTCTGTCACATTCTGTATGATTCTGCATCTGGTTGAAAAGCTGTGTATATACTTCTTGTATCTTTATACTGTTTACACTGCGGCACAGAGCAATATCTCTTGAACTTGCTGGCCATCATGTTATCTCACCCGCGAAGAGATTCGTTCAAATTCAAATGCATTTGCATGTCATAAATTCATGTCAAATATAACTGACGTTTACTGACGAAAACAATGGACTGAACGATTAAGACCGTGCTTGGCCCGATTTCTAAATGAGACTACGTGGACCACGGGCTGGTCCATAGTCTGACTACGGTCTGAACGAATTGGGACGAATTGACCATGGTCCGACCTGCCGCTGAACGTAGCCTAGGATGAGTTCTTGAAAATAATCTTTCGATATCCGTCTCGGCAGAATACTAGCATGATAGTATCCAACGTACGTAGTATCTTTAACGGAGCGCTTCGAACCAAACAATATCGGATTTTGGGCAATAGATAGAGAACATTTCATTGCAAGACATGTTTTTCCATTTGCTAATAAGCTCTACAATACCGAGCCTGATATTCCAAATGGCATTGTTTATGTTGATTGTACATATAACAAGATAGAAAAATGTAGTAATTTCAGAGTATTACGTCAATTCTATTGCTACCATAGAATGGAAAATTTGATCAAACCGAAAGTGACGGTTGCCTCAGATAGATATATTTTAGAAATGGAGATGGTTCAGGTAGTCGATCAGTTCGCACGCAATTTTGTTCACTCCGCTCCGAAACCTGATAAATTTCCCAAAAATAGTACATGCATCAAGATCAATAGTTATTGCAGTTTGCTAGTTACAAGTGCATCTTCGTAGAAAGTGTGCATCAAGTTTGATCGAGTTATCGTCCTTTTGTCCATGGTTAAATTAGTTGTAACGTAGAAATTTTATAGACACTTACAGTAAAAACGCTCATCGCATTTTCTTGCGCTTCGCTTTTTTTACCGATTCGAAGGAATAATTTCTAAATATGATGGCCAGTGCCGGCGCCGCAGATTTGCAACAACGTATGCAAGCAATAATGACGCAGCTTACTTCACTATCACAGAGTGTTGCCGATATTCGGACACTGCTGGAATCGCAAAATAAGAAAATTGACGATGGACACACTCGTTTCCGAGCAACAGGATGAGAATATAGATTTACGGGACAAAATAAACACATGTAAAAACTTCACAAACGATAAGATTTCCACAAAATTTATTGAACACACGACATGTTTCGCTAACACAGTAGCTTCGTCAGGTGATATACTGGTACAATGAACTAAAGTAACGTTGGCTTGCTTAACTTTTATATATCTTACCTTCCCAAACTGAAGGATTAGTTACCTGTGGACAGGTACGATGAACCTTCATTTTCGGAAATTATGCACAATATCTACATTAAATTACAGTATACCGAATTAACTTGAAAGAGTTGATATCAAATACATATTATTACTTACTAAGAAAACAAATTCAACAGTGGTGAACTATTAGGGTCTAATTGATCATTAAGTGAAATGTCAAAATTTTTGAGTTTGTTGATTTCTAATGATTCAAAATGATTGAGTTTCAGTCCTTTATTTTCTATGTGTAGAATTTCAAAATTATCATCAAAACTATGGTTTTCTTCTAATATATGGTTGGCGTATGTTGAATTTGTTTTCTTTTTCATAAAATTCATCTTATGTTCATGAATGCGCTGATTAAACGTACGACCTGTCTGACCGATATATACCTTAGGACAAGATTCACATTTGAGTGTGTATACCCCTGATTTTTCGAATTTAGAAGTTTTGTCTTTATTATTCTTGATAAACCGTCCCAACGTGTTTGAAACGAACAATAACTTTATCACACTACTTCACTCAAAACTATTTATTCGTAATTTCCAAATAACACATCAACATCTATAATATATTGTATTCTCCCTTGATCGCCGTTCTCGTTATCGAGTCGCCTGTCGTCACTCTAGTACTTCCCGCGACCTCTCACACCAGTTCAACGACGATTCTCTACAGAGTTGCCAGTTCCGCCGTTGCCACTTGTAGAGGGTCGTAAGAGTCGGCCATCCTGAAATAGTAAATGTCCTCATTAATTGAAAAGACAAAAGACACAATTAGATGTAATACGCCTACGCCTCGCCGTTCTCGCCAGATTCGACAAAATTATCTGAATCATCGCTGTCATCGTCAGACTCTATTTCTAAATCATTCACGCTGTGGTAACGCCTTAGAGAGTCTACAGCAGCCATCGCCGTAAACCGCTTGTAACCCCTTACACCTTTGATCGCCTCAATGATGTACCTATCATTCTTGAGTTTACGCCGTACTCTATAAGGTCCATCAAATTTATTAGATAGTTTACTACTCACACCGGAGCCCGCCTTTTTAGTAGATCCGCTTCGCCATAGGACCAACTCACCTACTTGATACGAACTCGCTACTTTTCTACGCTTGTCGTATAATCGCTTCAATTTGTTAGCAGATTTCGTGATATTAGCTAGAGCCTTGGTTCGGTCAGAGTGCATTCTATCATCCCTCAATGCGACTAGGTCTGCAGCCCCAATCACTCCAAGGTCACGAGAGGACACGCTCTGAGCTCCTGTCATGGTTTCATTCCGCCAGAGTAGCCTAGCACTTCGCCGTGTTGCTTTCGCCGGACTCTTTCTGAGTCTTTTCTCCTCGCCCCGCCTTGTTCCTTGGAATTTCTGGTCGTCACCATACTTTTCCAAGTCGGTGTCAGTATTCATAAGAGTTGACTCAACAATAGACTCGCCAGTCTTTGCATGTTCGCTCGTCTGGTCAATCTCCATCGCCTCGCCATTATTCTCGTCTACTTCTTGACACCTAGTGGAACTCTCACCATGTTCCTGGAACCCCTCAGACTCGCCTGCCTGATTTTCAGACTCGCCGGCCTGGTTTGCACCGTCGCTGATCAGCTCGCCGGTTAAATCTGCTACTCTACCATGACTAGAAGAGAACATCAATCGGAAAGGAGAGAAATGTGTACTGGAATTTATTGTGTTATTGAGACCCCACACAATCCCTGGCAGCTTCTCGTCCCACCGACCTTCAGTCTCCGCAGAAGTGGGCAAAGCATCTACAATCGTTCTTTTTGCCCTTTCCACCTGACCATTCGCCCTTGGTGTCGCCACCGCATTTAGTATATGCTTTACGCCGTTATCCGCCAAAAATTGTCTGAATTCCCTGCTAGTGAACGCCTTGCCTTGATCTGATATCAATCGCCGTGGATATCCAAACTCGCCAAAGACTTCGTTAAGTCGCGCCATCGCCTCCGCCGTTTTTAGTGTCTTTGTGGGTTTCGCCACCACAAATTTAGTAAATCCTTCAACAATAATGTAACGTTTGCTTGTATTTTCCTATCAGGATTGAAATGAAAACTCATTCAATTCCAATGACCCATATATATTTCCATTTGACGTTACACAGTAGACTGGGAATAACAAGACAATCGAATACCTACACGAGGTGCAGATCAACAACTAGGATATCACCAAAAAACCCGACAAAAACTATCGTTCCACACCGAAAGATATGGTCTTCGCTTATTGCTAATCTACACTGAGAAACACGATTGTGCAAATCACTACACTTTTCCTCTCCTATTTTAAACCATAAATGATAGCAACTATAATTATGACAATTTCTGTAATATGGATATAATATATATATATATATAATTTATATTTCTCTTTATTAATACGGAACAAATCGCGTGGGAGGATTTCTGCGATGCTGGGGTCGGCTAGGAGTTTCACAATGTGCGATGCCAGCGCCCTCTATACCAGCATCATGTTCCTTATTAGAGGAAACCGAGGATGGAGAATTTTCCGGAATTTTCGACTGTGAGGCGCTAGCCTTCTCCCATTGAGAATCTACCGATACGTCTCTCTCCCCTTCCACGGAAAACGGAACATTGATATTTTGTACATTTGAATCAGAACCAATTCTATCTGAACTTTCTCTAATTTCGTTTTCAACGTTTCGTTCCCCGGATTCAAAATAATTATCCTGATTATTTTTATGCAATAGAAGAACTTGGTTCATGTGACGTTTCCATTCTAAATTGGTATTGGGTATTTTAACTCTCAAAACATTTTTCCCTAAGTAGCCTACTACTATACCAGATGTCCATTCTGGCTTCACTTTTCTATAATCCTTCACTAATACATTTTGTCCTATTTCTATTTTCTCACGTTTTTTTCCTCTATGATTTTTCATTTGACGGTTTTGCACTATGCTCAATTTATTTTTTACTGCACTTATAGACTTTGTCTCCCGCATTGGCATATTACTGGGCCTTATTAAATCTAATCTAGTTTTCAGTGGACGACCCAGCATCAATCGGGCCGGTGATTCTCCTGTGCTACAATGTTCCGTATTTCTATACAACAGTAAGAAATTACAGAGGTCCCGTTCGGTGAGGCTAATTTGCTTCGAAATATTATCGTAAATGTTATAGGAACTTCTTAAAGTTTTAATGATAAATTATTTTATTGTTTTCACGCTATTTTCTGCCGCCCCGTTCGAGGCTGGGTGGTATGCTGGTGACGTCACATGAACGATGCCGTTTTTAGCTTAAAATGTTTGAAACTCTGTGGAGACGAATGTTGGCCCATTATCTGAAACTAATGTTCGCGGTAGACCAAATTGTGCGAAGACTCCCCTTAATTTTCCAATAGTAGCCGATGCGGTAATGGAAGTCATAATAAATACTTCCAACCATTTGGATAAGGCATCGATTACCACCAGAATTTTTTCTCCATTCATTGGGCCCAAAAAATCTACATGAAGCCGCTCCCATACTTCAGCTGGAATCGGCCAGGGCGTCAACTCATCCTTGGGTGGGTTTTGTCGACAACTATTACACGGAATGCAACTTTTACACATTTGTTCAATATCCTCATAAGGAGAAGGCCACCATACATAGGACCGGGCTAGAACTTTTGTTTTTACGATTCCCATGTGACTTTTGTGCATTTTCCATAAAATCGCAGAACGAAGTTTTTCCGGAACAACTACCCTATACCCCCAAATCAATACGTCGTCTTCTACTCCTAATTCATTTCTTCTTTCCACAAATGGCTTGAATTCTTTATTATATTCTATTGGCCACCCATTTTTTACGTAGTCTAGGACCACCCCTAGTATTTCATCTTTTTGTGTTTCGGTTTTCATCATTTGAATATTAATTGGCAAATCACTTTTTTCTAGATAATTCAACGTCAGGTATGGTTCATCAACTTCGTTGTTATTATTATTTATAGGCAACCTAGAAAGGAAATCTGCACAATTTTGTTTTGTATTTACATATAGTATATCAAAATTATATGAATACAAAAAAATTGCATATCGTTGCAACCTATTTGCTGTCATAACCGGAAGTCCTTTTTTTGGTCCAAATATCGACACCAGTGGCTTATGGTCACATTTTGATAAGAATTTTCGCCCCCATAGATAGGAATGAAATTTATGAACACCAAATAATACAGATAATGCCTCCTTGTCAATTTGGCTATATCTTTTTTCCGTATCAGATAAAACCCTCGAAACGAATGCTATTGGTCTCTCTATTCCTGAAGGATAAATGTGTGAAAGGGTTGCCCCTAAACCATATGATGAAGCATCAACCGTGAGCACTAAATCAAGATCTGGATTATAGTGAGCAAACACTTGTGGAGAAATAATGGATTCCTTGATTTTTTTAAAAGAATTCTCACATTCATCAGTCCACTCGAAAGGATGATCTCTTTTTAACAAGTCATACAAAGGGTGTAATATATCTGTTATTTCCGGTATAAATTTATGGTAGTATTGCACGCTTTCTAATAGGGATTTAACCTGTGAAATATCCTGGGGACGCGGTATTTTAATATAGCTTCTATCTTTTTTTGTGATTCATGTAGTCCTGTTTTATCTATAACATGACCCAAATACTCAACAGAGTCCTTAAAAAAATTACATTTCTCTTTTTTTAGTGTTAACCCGCTATCTCTTAATCTATCCAAAACTAATTTTAATCTTTCAATATGTTCCTCGTTATTTCGACCGGTTACTAATATGTCGTCCAAAAAACAACATACTCCTGGTATTCCACTCAAAACCTGCTCTATTATGTATTGAAAATAACCCGGCCCCGATGAAATTCCAAATGGGAGGCGAGTATATACGTAAACTCCCTTATGTGTCGAAATAGCCGTCAGTTTTTTTGTGTCTTCATCTAGCAATATTTGCTGGTAAGCAAATTTCAAATCAAGTTCAGAGAATTGCTCCCCATTACATAATTTTGTAAAAAGGTCGTCTATTTTCGGTAAGGGGTATCGACAAATTTCAATCTGTGGGTTTAAACTAATTTTATAATCGCCACAAATGCGTACATTTACCTTATCGTCCTTCAGTATCGGCACAATAGGGGTACCCCAATCAGAGTACTGGACCGGTTCTGAAATACCCATATCAACTAATTTGTTTATTTCTAAGTCTACTTTTTCTTTGAGAGCATGAGCTATTGGCCTGTGTTTGAAAAATTTCGGTGTAGCACCTTCCTTAAGCTTGATTGACAAGGTTTCCTTATTGAAAGTTCCTATCTCATTTTTGAAAACCTCTGCATAATTCTTTTCCAATTCCATTACGATATTTTCATCGGATGATTTATTAATATAATTCAACTGCTTGAATCCTAAATTGAATTTGGATATAAAATCACGTCCCAACAATAAGTTGTCGCCCCGACCAATAACAAAAAAATCCAAATTATGAGAACTATCATTAAAAATTACTTCCAATTCAATTTTACCTTGGGCCGAAATTTTATCACCCACATATGTAACAAAACTCAGATCCGTTTCTCTCAAGGGCAATTTTTGGAGATGCTGTCTCCACAGACTTTCTGAAATTACAGATTTAGAAGCCCCTGAATCTAATTCTACGTTAAAACTGATTTTATTCAACTGAACATCTACCATGATTGGTTTTTCATTTATCGATTTCAAACAAAATAAAGGCATATCATTATTTTCCGTGAAACCCTCGGTTGGGTTTGTATCCTCCTGTTCCATATAGTGAAATGGGCGGTTCCTCGCCCCATTGCAAACTCTTCTCAAATGCCCTTTTATTCCACATTGTTCACATACATATTCTCGATAATAACATCGAGAAGTGTCATGGTTTTGGCCCCCACACACCTTACATGCGCTCATACCTTTTCGTGGAAAATACTTCCCTGGGCCTGTGGTGGAATGGCCTCTCGATCGCTGCCCTTGCTGGAAAAACTGCTGGCTCTGACCGCCTTTTCCACTGGCACCGCCGGTACCACCCCCAACACTGTCTTCGCTCCTCACCTGGTGCTGAGCTGGTGACTGCACATACTGCTTCAGTCGATGTAATTCTTCTACTTTCACTTGCACTGGCACTCCATAACTATTTTGAGCCGATTCAACCGATAACGCACTGGTCACAGCCTCCTCGAATGTCAAGATTTCTGTTTTGGTGTACAACGTGTCTAAAATTTTTCCCGGCTCAAATCCACGAATAAATTTATCGCGAATCGCGTTGTCCAATCCTGCACCAAATTTACAATGTGTGGCAAGTCTACGAAGACGTACAGAATATTCCTGAATACTTTCTGTTTTCAACTTTTTGGCTGCATAAAAGGTGTACCGTTCCGCAAAAACTGCTCGATGCAGTTTATAATGTTTTTCCAGTAACTCCACTAGCACTGTGAAATTGTTATCTTCCGGTTTGTTTGGTACACGTAAATCTTCGAGTAAAGCAAAAGCATTTTGACTAAGACTGTTCAACAACATTGCCCGCTGTTTTGGTTCGTCTATCACTTCGTTTGCGGTGAAAAACGATTTTAGTCGCCGCACATGAATTCCAAAATCGTGAATATCAGGATTGAACTCCGTTTGTATACCGAACTGTCCCGAATTAGCCATTACTACTCACAATTTACAAAACTCCAATCACTTTTTCTAACTATTCATATAGGTAGGTTCAACCTATTTTCCACTAATCTCGTCGCCACTGTAACGTTTGCTTGTATTTTCCTATCAGGATTGAAATGAAAACTCATTCAATTCCAATGACCCATATATATTTCCATTTGACGTTACACAGTAGACTGAGAATAACAAGACAATCGAATACCTACACCAGGTGCAGATGAACAACTAGGATATCACCAAAAACCCGACAAAAACTATCGTTCCACACCGAACGATATAGTCTTCGCTTATTGCTAATCTACACTGAGAAACACGATTGTGCAAATCACTACAAATAATAATAATAATAATAATTATAATAATATTTATTTTCATTAAGGTTACAGGCATGGACATGAATGATGAAAATAAAATGAAAATAAATCGGAGATATCCCACGAAGAAAACTTGTTGTGGGCATTCCTGATTCATATATCAACATCTTGCCAATAAATCGAAACAATTAATGAATGAATACATGCTGAATGAATGAAGTAACTATAAGCATACAAATATATTAATGGGGAAGACCACTGAGGGAAGAAATCCGTGCAAACCTCTTTCAATCGACGAATCATGATTTACATTTCATGTACAATCAATATTATGAGTTGACGTTGTAGGGAATCGAATCTAGATCGTTTTGAAATCATCATATTTCATTCGATATTTCAAACAGCCAAATATGATGGTGGAGTCGTGACGTATTAGTCCCGAACTGTAGCTATCTCTCTCTGATACCTCGTCATTCTGCAGTGTTGCAGTGTAATTGGTCAGTTCAAGGACAATAGGCGTGTTGGGACTAAGACGTCGCACCAGTCACACCAATGAATTGATGAAATTTCAAATAGCGCAGGAATTGTGTGTTTCGAAATGGACATATACTAATTTATTTCTTTCATCGTCTTAGCATGAATGAAAAAATTCAAAATTAATTCACTGGTAGTTTTTCAGTATAGAGTTCACGATAATGTCGTTTTAAAAAATCAGTGGTCTTTCCCATTGTAGAATAAGTAAAGCCAAACATGTAGATGTAAAGATGTTAAATGTTAAAGATGTGATAATATAAAATATAAATTAGGAAATGTACAAATGCAAAAATGTAAGAAAGTAGAGCTGTGAAAATATAAATGTAAAATTGTTGAAATGTAAAAAAGGTAAGAAATGTAAGAATGTAAAAATTAAAAAAAAAATTAAAGTTGTATAAATGTAGGTATAGTTACAAAATGCCACCACTATAAATAAATATAAAGTGATCCAATAATAAACGAACATCGCTAAATAACAATAACAAAGCAAAATACATGAAAATACAATAAACTATGTGGAATAGAAGTAACGAAACATAATTAACTAACAATAATTTTGATTAGTACCAATATAATTGAGTTCGGTTATGATGATGATGAATCATACGGAATTATTGATAAATTTTATCATGTTTTCCATAGACAAATCTTGCAACCAAATTTTAATTTTTTTTTGTAGAAAGAAGTATCATTTATATCTCTCATGGTCTGTGGAACCTGACCAAACAGTTTTGGGGCTGTGTAGTAGAATGACTTCTGACCAATCGTTTTTGTAGTCTTTTCTATAGAAAACTCCTTCTTTTGTTTGTGTCTTGTGTTATGTTCATGTTTTATGTATTTTAATTCTTTTCTATTTTTATATTGTAAGCAGAGAATCTTATAAAAATAAAGTTTTTTCAGTTCGAGAATTGGTATCTCTTTGAATAGTTTTTCTGTAGGATATGTACGTTCTTTATTGTAGATAATCTTCAAAAAGTATTTCTGCATTACTTGCAATTGCTCTACATGACAGTTGTACACTCCTCCCCAGGCAGATATTCCATATTGAATATGAGATTCTACAAGTGAATGGTATAAAGTTTTAAGTTCATGTATTTTGAGAAATTTTTTAAGATGCTTGAATGTGTACAGTATTGATCTTAGCTTTTTCAAAAGTTTATTCATGTGGATGTCCCATTTGAGGTGGTTATCAATTTCGATTCCAAGGTATGTAGCATACTTCACACATTGGATTGAATAAGTTGAATTTTCATCTTTCAATGTAATCTGATCAATATCAGGTTGGTTGGATTTATTGCAAGAGAGCATTATACACTTTGTTTTTTCTAAGTTCAGTGTTAGATCCATTTTGCTAAACCAATTCTTAATTTTTTTTAGGTTATGTTCCGCTTTGTTTTTAGCTTCCTTCCAAGTAGCAGCAGTAAAGAGAACTACGGTATCGTCTGCAAAAGATGATATATTTGCATCTGCTTCGAGACAGAGTACTCCGTTGATGTATATTAGATAGATAGATAGATAGATAGATAGATAGATACTTTATTCGTTCACCATTTTACATATTCACAAGGAAATATTAATGGACAAACATGTCAAAAAACACAGAAAACATATACCAAAATTCACAGTATGAAAATTGTTACATACTAACACAGAAAATAGAAGACAAAACCATGTAATGAAGTACACTTTGGACGAAACAGTTTGTCTAGTACGTATTATGTCAGAGAAAACAAATAAATAATACAAAATACTATACTATATATAAATAAGTACACATACACACACATGCATCAATAAAAATTATCAAAATTCATCTAGTGAGTAGCAGCACTTTTCAATTAAGAATTCTTTCAGTCTATTTTTGAATAATCTGACATTTGGTGCTGACTTTATATCCGGATTTAATTTATTGTATAATTTGCACCCCATAAAATAAAAACTTTTTTGATAAAGTGCGGAGCAGTGAGAATTGGGCTGTAACATATTGCGGTAACGAGTGTTATGATCATGTTTTGGCAAGCACATTGTAATGTTTTTATAATTATTATAAAAATATATACACACCTCTAGAATATATATACGCTAAATAATGTCAGGATTTTCAGTTTTTTGAAAAGTTCTCTACAGCTAGCCCTCTTATCAATATTCTCAATAATGCGTATCACGTATTTTTGTAAAATAAAAACTCTGTTTACATTAGCACTGTTTCCCCAACTTAGTATTCCATATCTCATGTGGGAGTGAAAATTGGCATAATACAGTGTGATGAGAATGTGTTTGCTGCAATGATTTTTCAAGTATTTGATGCTGTAGAAGGCACTTCAAAGTTTCTTACATAATTGGTTGGTATGCTCTGTCCATGATAATTGCCTATCAAAAATAACTCCTAGTAGTTTCACGTTTTCAGAACAGAGTAATTGTTTTTCTCTATCTTTAAATATTATAGGTGGGTCTTGTCGTCTGTGCCCGAAATATGTCAACACTGTTTTTTTGTGGTTCAATAGGAAATTATTATCTTCTGACCATCGTATTATGTTATCGTATACTATTTCTGTAGAATAGATCAGTGATTGTTGGCTGTCACCTGATATAATGATGTTAGTATCATCAGCGTAACATATAATTTTGACATTCGGAATATTTTCTACATAATATATGAGGTCATTTGCAAATACATTGAAGAGCATAGGTCCCAAAACAGATCCCTGTGGAACTCCCTGTGTGATGGTATAGGAAGGACTGTTAGTGCCGTTGAGTAAAACAAACTGAGTCCTATTCAAGAGATATGATTCAAGGAACTTCAAAGGTATACCTCTTATTCCATATCGTTCGAGTTTAGCTATCAACATGTTATGGTCAACCGCATCCAAAGCCCTCGAAAAATCTATAAATAATCCAAACACATGATCACCCTTGTCTAATCTACAGACGAGTTCATTTTGAAAGGTATTCAGTGCAGTTTCTGTATCCATATTAGTGCGAAAACCATGTTGGCTTGTTGATGAAATGTTATGCTGCGTTAAGAATGTATTCAGCTGATTTTTAACGTTCATTTCAATGATTTTGGAATAGCTGCAAAGTAAGCTGATAGCTCTATAATTTACAAGTTCATTAGAATCTCCTTTTTTATAGAGAGGCATTACCTCTACTAGCTTAAGACAGTCTGGAAAAATGCCCAATTCATAGGACTTATTTATCAAGAATACCAATGGCGTACATAAGTAGTGACTAGTTTTTTTAATTAAATTATTTGAAACTTGATCATACCCTGATGAGTTGGATGTCTCCAAGTTATCAATAAGGGTTTCCACGTCTATAAGTGTGACAGGTTTTAGGAAAAGAGACAAGTTACAACTAGGAATATTCAAACTAATATGATCTAAATTTTTTTCACGGTCTTGAATGATGTCTTTTGTAAAAAGCAAATTGAATTTTATAGCCAAATCCTGATCAGATAATTGCACACCATTTTCCTTTATTTCAACCAATTGTTTTTCTCCTCTATTTGTACCTTTGAGTTTGTTAATCATGTCCCACGTAGCTTTTGATTTATTCTCAGAATTAATTATTAAGTTGTCAAAATAATTCTTTTTTGCCCTTGTTAGTGCCATACAGTATTGCTTCTGACTCTCTATACTCGCGATTTTATATTGTGGATCGGTTTGTGACAAATCTGAGAACAAAATCATCCGTTCTTCAAGTTGTTTAACGTGATCAGTCATCCACGCATTCTTTTCACCTTTTTTCTTAGGGTTTGACACAACTCTGCGAAGAGGAAAGCAGTTGTTCTTATGTCGAATTATGGTGTTAATGAAATTATCCCATGCTGTATTAGAATTCTGTTCATTGTAAATAGCATTCCAATTTTCAGCTTCCAAACATTCTAGAAAACGATTGTTATTGTTTTCAGAGAAAAGCCTCCGGTACACATAACTTTGAGAATTTTCTATCACATCAATTATATTAGAGATCCTAATGTGTTGAGCATAGTGATCAGATAATCGAAAATCAACCACATTTGATTTGTAGCATTCAAAACTAGAACTAATGATAAAGTTATCTAAACATGTAGAGGATGCAGCCGTTACTCTGATTGGTGACTTAATTGTTGAACACAGATCATAACACCCTAAAAGATCTTCCAATAATGTTAGATTATTACTTAGTGTAAGAAAATCGATATTAAAGTCGCCTCCTAAAATAATTGACTTGAAAAGGCCCGAAATTTTTTCCAGAAGGTTCGCAAGCAATTCTAAAAAAATTTTTATATCACTACCTGGTGGTCTATATATAACAACTATAATCAAATTCAACTTCGAGATTGACACCGCACAGCATTCAAGAATACCCTCTGAACAATATTCAGATACATCGAAAGCTTTTGTTGCCGAGTGGTATTCATTATGTTTGAAAATAGCTACTCCTCCGTGTTTTGAGAGAGATCTACAGTAAGCATTTGTTAACTGAAAATTTTCAATAATTACATTCGTGATTTGAAATTTATCCTGCCAGTGTTCAGAAATAAGTAAAAAGTCACATTCAATATCAATGAGAGCATCCTCAATCCTTAAGATTTTGTTACCTATGCATTGAATGTTTTGGTGAAAAATATTGATATTTGTTTATTTAATTCTCAGGGACTTATCATTTGTTTTAACTTAAAAAAAAAAGCACTGGGCCTAAAACTGTTCCTTGCGGTACACCAGTTAATAGTTTTTGAGGTTCACTTATTTCGTTTTCAATTTTTACAAACTGTGTTCTATTATTAAGGTATGATCTAAGTAACTCATGTACGATTCCTGTGATACCGAGGTCTTCCATAACATCCATTGATTTTTCATGGTTAACGGTGTCGAAGGCTTTTGCTATATCTAGAAAGACACCTATTGAACATTTTCCTTCGTCCAATGATCGGTATATATTATTTGTTTAATGAACAATAGCATCTTCGGTTGATTTTTTCGATCTGAAACCGAATTGCTTAGGTGAAAGTATATTGTTATTCTCCAAGAATTCCGTAAGACGTTTTTTAATAACCTTTTCGACGATCTTGGCAGTTGAACTCAATAACGAGATTGGTCTATAATTTGATACATTCCTTCGATCACCTTTCTTGAATAAGGGCTTAACTATGGCTACTTTAAAGTTTTCTGGAAATTCACCGTTCTCAAGGATTTTATTGATTAAGTAAGTTAAAGGTTTTTTAATGAATTCGCCTATTAATTTGAGGTTTTCCGAAGTTATGCCATCAATACCTGGACATTTATTATTTTTGAGTTCTTTTATGTAGCTAAGTACTTCGGTTTCATTTGTAGGTGTCATAAATATGGAGGTATCCAGTATGTTTCTTTCAAGAGCGGTGTTCCTAGGTTTGATAATTTGCTCAGCCATTTTTTTGCCCACATTGATATAATGAGAATTAAAAATATTAGCAATTTCTTTCCTGCTTGAGACTTCAGTGTCATTATATATGATATTACTTATATTGGTCTGAGATTTTTCTTTTCCCGTTAACTTTTTAATGTTATCCCATAAGGACTTCGAATTATTTTTGTTTTTTTCTATTTGTTGCATGTAGTAGTTTTGTTTAGTTATTTTGAGTAAATTGGACAATTCATTTTTATAATTTTTGTAGCGGTTTGCTAAATCTATATCATTTGGGTTTCTTCTTAGAAGTTTATACATATATTGTTTATTATTTGAAGATTTCATTAAAGCTTTGGTGATCGAAGGATTCCTTTTTTTCTCCGAGTATTTGATTTTCTTCTCTGCAGAGGAACGTTCCAGAGCATTTTTTATCTTCGTAACGAAATGATCAGTAATGGTATTCACATCGGTCGTTTCGTACAGTTCATTCCATTTCTCATTCTCCATTATTGTCAGAAATTTATTTTCGTTCAAGATTTTTATTTTTGATTCAGGTTTATCTTGTCGCCCTACGATTTCTGTTGTATACGTCGCTACTATTGGTGAGTGGTCGGTCACATCGTAGCGAAGAACATATGATCTACAATGCGGATACTGGTTCGTGTCTTTGATGAAGATATGATCTATCAATGATTTGGATGAGTTTTGAGTCCTAGTATATTTATTTATCAGCGATAAGTAGCCAAATTCACCTAATAGATTTAGGTAATCGTTGCTGTAGTCAGATTTTATATCAATATTGATGTCACCCGCAAGGAAGTAAGTATATTTTTCATTGTTACAGTTATTTTCCAAGTAAATGGTTAGGTTTTCATCAAATTCATGTGGACAAGATGATGGTGAGCGGTACAGAGCATCGATTATGATATTTTTTTATTTTCCTTCAACAATTGCTCGTAATACTTTTTGATTACCTAAATTTTGAGTAGTGCTTTGAAATACTAAATTTTTTTTCAGGTACATAACCACTCCATCATTTTGATTATAATCACCCGAGTTATATATAGCTTCATATCCTGGTATTTTAAAGACATTTATGTCAGGTATAAACCATGTTTCTGTAAATATGATTATACTGAATCGGTATTGGAATTTTTTTAGTAATAAAGACATTTCATCAAAGTTTTTATTGATACTTCTTATATTGGCGTGAAAAATTGAGAAGTTTGATTTTCTAACTGTTTCTAGGACATTTTCAATTCCTTCATCATCATTTATTTCCAAAGTTTCATATTCTACGATTCCATATTAAAGTGACAATTCTAACATATACATATTATTATTTATGGAAAAATGCTTCATAAAACTATATTTAAAATCTACCTAACAATTTAATAATTTAACCTGGTAGAATTTTTGCGTGTAAGGCACTTTACTACTTAAGGTAACCATACACATTTTAATGTATGGTATGTATGAGTTGCCCCTTATGCTCTTCACAAAAGGTCCTAAATGATCAACATGCACCGTGTCGAATGGTATTGGTCGCCTACCAATTGGATGTAAACATCCTTCGCCTCGCCCATAGTGACCTTTCGCAAATTCACAACTCAGACATGACCTGACATACTTAAGGATAAAACGCCGCATCCTTGGAAACCAAAACGACTCCGCCACTAACGCCAAACACCGATTAAACGCCGGATGTCCTATGTCGTCGTGATATCGCCTCAAAAGATTAAATCTCGCCATCGCCGGTAGATATAATCTATCGCCGTTCGCCGTTTTCCGATATAATCGCCGGTTTTTAAACTTATAATTTAATTTTATATTTGGATCAACATCGCCGTTCGCCGTTAAAGTTCTTACAAGTTCTTGTGCCTTAGGGTCCTGCATTTGTACTGTTAAGAACCAATCATTTTCCTCCGTTACTATTACATTAACGCCAATGCTTTCGCCTGGAGGATTTCTGCTTAAAGCATCAACATGCTGCATACGCCTTCCAGGTCGATATTCAATCTCCATATCGTATTCCTGTATCGCCAGCCACCATCTGGCTATACGAGGAACTAAATCTCTCTTGAGCAAGCCGCTCTCACCGCCACACAATCAGAAACCACTTTAAAATGAATACCCGCCAGGTATACCCTAAATAGCTTAATGGACTCGACCACCGCCAAGATCTCCAACTCATAACTATGATAAAACTGTTCTTGCGCCGTAGTCGCTCTGCTAAAATACTCATCTGGTCGCAGATCGCCTTCTGCTCCCTTCTGTAACAGAATACCGGATACACCCAGTTTACTGGCATCCGTATGTAACTCCGTGTCCGCCAGACTATCATATAATGCTAAAAAAGGTCTAGTAGCTAACCGCTCTTTCACCTCAGAGAACGCCGCCTCCTGAGATGCTCCCCATTGCCACGCAGTGTCCTTTTTTGTAAGCTGCGTTAAAGGTTTCGCCAACACCGAGAAATTAAGAATGAATTTCCTAAAATACGATGCTAACCCCATGAATTGCCTTACGCCGTGCACATCATCAGGTACAGGAAACTTTGCCACCGCTTCTATTTCACGCTTCCCGGGCCTAACGCCGTCGGCACTGACCTCATGGCCTAAATACTCTATGTTATCTTTCAGAAAAGAACATTTTTCTAATTTGAGCTTTACGCCTGCTCTTCCAACCAAATCTAGCACCGTCTCCAATAACTTCAATCCTTCCTCTTCGCCGTCTGAGGGAACAAGTAGATCATCGATGTATGCCAACACCTTGCCATACCTCAGTTTACCTAACATTTTGTGGATCATCCTCTGGAACACCGCCGGTGAATTACTAAGACCAAAGGGCACACGCAAGTACTCATAATGGCCATCAGGAGATATAAATGCAGTTTTACCTATAGAATCCGGATGCATGGGAACTTGATGGAATCCTTGCGCCAGGTCCAATGTAGTAAACAAAGTCTTATTAGCCAGTTTCGCCAACTGATCAGAAATTAAGGGTTATGGATACCTATCTTTCACCGTGACAGCATTTAACGCCCTATAATCCACACACATTCTGACATCGCCTGTCTTTTTAGGTATTAACACAATAGGACTAGCGTACGCAGAGTCGCTCTCCCTCACCACGCCAGCATTCAGTAAGGTCTGTACCTTCTCTCTCACCAACTCTCTTTCCCTATACGACTATAGGGCCTATAACAAATAGGCACGTCACTAGTCAATTTGATCTCCATCTCGCCTAAATTGGTTAACCCAACATCGCCGTCGTTCCTAGAAAAACAATTCTCCTTTCGCCTTAAAAGTTCGTACAACTTCCTCATACATTCGCCAGATACATCGCCTACATCCATCCCGGAAAGATCTAAAGTACTAGTAGTTACTGAAATTTTATTCACCTTACATATCGCCGTCGTGTTCTCGCTATCGCTGCTTGACTGACACGCCTTAATTCGAGCAAGCAGCTTGCCTTTCGCCCAGGATATTTCTGCATCGCCTTAGTTGGTGATCCTAATGTAGCATCGTCTTTCGTCGATCACACCCGCCGGAATCAACACCGTTGTTCCCTTAAAAGGAAACCGTTTGGCATCCATGTAATACGTGACTCCCTCCACGCCACCTGTTAGTTCCGCCCTGACTTTATTCACCGTTGAAGGTAACAGCGTAACATCTTCAGCCAAAATAACCTGACAGCGTTCTCCGTCGCCATCGAGAGTGATACGCCGCATCAACTCGTTAAAATTAGGCTCCTCCACCAAATACGCTTGATTTTGTCGTACCACCATAGTAATGCCAGGAGCAGTAATGGTGGGTTGGCCTAACAACAGCTCGATTAATCCCATATCGCAATCTGTTACCAACGCCGTGGTACTCAGTGCACAATATTTCATCACCAAAACAAACAGAACCTCGCCAAGAGCATAGGCTGTTGCTCCACCAAAACCTTGTAGGATAGTGTCCCGTCCTCTTGCCTGTATACCAAGCCCTAATCGCCTAGCCGTAGTCAAAGTCATGAGATTCTGCTCACTACCAGTATCCAAATACGCCTTGACTTCTTCGCCGTTTATTTTCACCAAATTCTTAAAACATGATTCAATTGGGGAAATAATCAATCTTACCTGATGTACGCCATCGCCGGTTGCTCGTCTCTTGGGACAGTTGTTCGCCCAATGTCCTCTGTCGCCGCATCTTCTACATCTCTCCACCTTGGGTTCCGGGCAGTCTCGACTCAGGTGCGTCGTTATCTGCTGGCAATTGTAACACCTCGCTTTTTCGCCGTAATTGACTCCACTAGTTCTCGCCGGAATAGTGATTCTGGACGCCACTGGTCTTCTAGGCTCCACGCCGTGGTAGCTCTCCAGCCCCGCCAAGAAAGTACTATACAAAGCCTCAGGACTAACGCACCTCGCCGCGTACGCATTGGCTCGGAGCTCCTAGGGCAGACCTCTAATTATTAAGGAAACCGCATCAGCGCCTCTGATACGAGCCCTGTCGCACAACGCCAACTTCGCATGGTAGTATGTCGTCATTGTTTCTGTCGCCAATTTCCGCCGATTAACCAACTTTTCCATAATGACAGCAAAATCCAAACGCCGTGAAAATGCCGCCGCCAGTCTCTCCTTCCACTCCGTCCAGGTGAGGTCATAATCCTCTAGTCGACAGAACCATCGCCTCGTCGCGCCGTCTAGTCTGCTCTGAGCAACCGCCGATCGCTCGTAGTCAGACCATCCATGGATCGCCCCCAGTTGATCGATGCGTCTCAACCACCTCTCGATATTGGGATCAGCATCATCAGGATCGAATTTCTCAACCAGCTCCGATCCCAGCAATGATCCCCGCCGACCACCACTCGCCGCCGACGGTCGGTCCTCCGATTCCGCTCTCTTAGATCCGCTGGCCGTCGCCTCGGTCAAATCGCCTATCACCAACCTTGCTTCCTGTCTAACAACCTTGGCTATACTTTGGTTCAGGCCGCTCGCCAACAAAGCCGTAACTATTCCTTCCACTGTTACACCTGCGCCGGTCAACTCAACTGCTGGAGGATCTAGACGCCGTCGCCGCCTCGGGGAGTCCACCAGCTCCTTAGGTGTTGATGTTGCTTCCTTTCGCCGTGTGGACCCATCGACATCCAAATCGACCTCATAGTTCATAAGGTTCTCCTCTTGACTCGCCATAGTATCGCCGATCGCCTTTATCCGTTTTTAACACCACTTATTCATTCCAAAACGCCGATTGAAATTGAAACCCACTGTTTTCACCGAGGCTTTCACTTCTTTCGCCCGCCAGGCACTGTGCAGTCCTTCATCACCACTTCTGAATTGAAACGAACAATAACTTTATCACACTACTTCACTCAAAACTATTTATTCGTAATTTCCAAATAACACATCAACATCTATAATATATTGTATTCTCCCTTGATCGCCGTTCTCGTTATCGAGTCGCCTGTCGTCACTCTAGTACTTCCCGCGACCTCTCACACCAGTTCTACGACGATTCTCTACAGAGTTGCCAGTTCCGCCGTTGCCACTTATAGAGGGTAGTAACATGTTATTTGTTCTATATGCCACTTTTAAGTCCTGTTTATGTAGAAATGAAGCTAATTTCTCAGTTGATGATCCGAAATAGGTTGAAGTTCTATAATTTCGATTATTATTCTTGATGGTAGGATAAACTTCTTGAATAGCTTTATGATGAAGTTTTTTTAGAAAGAATACTGTCTATCAAATTAACGTTGTATCCGTTGTTGACTGCAATCTGTTTTATGATATTGAGTTCTTTATTGAAATTTACTTCCGAAAGAAGGACATTCACTAGCCTGTGTATCATACTATTTTATGCTGCAATTTTATGTTGATAAGGGTGTGTTGAATTATTATGAATAGTGATATCAGTATGGAAAGGTTTATGGAAAATTGAAAAATCATGTTTATCGTTAATTTTACTTATTGGCAAATCTAAGAAATTGATTGAATTTTCAGTTTCTATTTCTATTGTGAATTTAATGTTTGGATGAATAGTATTTATATATTGATGGAAAGTGTCTAATTGTCTATTGGTTCTTTTGAAACATACTATAACGTCATCTACGTATCTATACCAATACAAACATTGTTTTATCAATGAATGTTTATTCGCTCCAAGTTGTCCATGAAGAATACTGTCTGTAGGTTAATCGAGGAGGTGGTACATTCATTTTACTTGGTTCTTTGGGATTTTCTCTCCTCGTTTCTATAAAATAAAAGTATTCGTATTATTTCAATATATTTTTATTTTATATGGCACAGTGGAATAATATCAAAATCATAGGAAAGGAAGTTAACAAACAAAAAAGAAAAATAAAGGAATCCGCTTGCATTCTTCTAAACGGAGACAATAGCATTGCTTGTTGTTAAGTGATATTGATAGAACATGGTATTCACTACTGAAAACTGAACATGAAAATGGTAGATTCAAGATCAATTAATGAAAACATCCTGTAACTCATTTGTAGACTAAAATCACTCATTCATATGCCAACATCAGTATGACACTGAAAAGTGTCGAACTATATACGCAGCACAACTTTCAAAGAAAAATAATTTGCATTTACATGTTGAGAACGGGAGCAGAATCGGTCCCGAAACGTCCAAAGATAAGTACAAATTCGAATTTTTTTTCAATATATCTATATTTCTTTCCTTCAAAAATTTTTTCAAACAAATTGTCACTGACAAGCTACTGGATTTTTCTTTCAGACTCCCTGATATAAAAATTTGTTAAACGCAGAGACATTTTGGGGCAAATCATCTGATTTGTCCCTCTACAAATATATTGAAATAATACGAATACTTTTATTTTATAGAAACGAGGAGAGAAAATCCCAAAGAACCAAGTAAAATGAATTGTCCATGAAGATTTGAGCAAGTAAAGGGCTCAGTGGATTTCCCATAATCAACCCTTTTGACGCGGAATATATTTTGTTGTCAAACTGAAAGTAATTTTGTTTGAGACATATCGACAGAAGGTCTAAGATCTCTTGTTTGATAATCGGATTAACATGGTTTTTATCTAATAACTGCTTAACTAAAAGCATGGTATCTTCGGGAGGTATACTTGGAAAGAGGTTTTGTACATCAAATGAAATGAATTTTGTGTTGTCAGGTAGAGTATAGTTTTGAATTTTAGTTATCAAATCATAGGAATTTCTCAAACTGAATTTTGATTGAAAATTACAATAGTTTTTTATCAACGTTATTAATTTTTCTGATAGTTTAACTGAAGGAGCTGTGACAAATGAAACTACTGGGCGAATAGGATAATTTTGTTTGTGTAATTTTATGAGAGAATACAGTTTTGGAGGTTGAGGATTCATGATAGTTAATCTGAATTTCTCGGCTTCCTTGAAAATAGATTTAGAATTTTTCAAAAAGTTTTTTATCTGTAATTGGTAAGAATTAGTAGGATCACGTTTCAATTTGTAAGATTCCCCTAAATTCAAAAAATCAAGAGTTTTTTTAACATAATCATTCCTGTCAATAGCAATGACTGTGTTCCCTTTATCTGCTCTAGTGAATATGGTATCGTTTTGGGTTGGCTTAGCCTCAAACATCATTAAATCCGAATTCTTGAAAGATAATTGTTCTACGAATGATATGAACATAGTCAAATCTATAAAAATCAAATCAACTTATTTAACTTATCAAGAATAATAAAGACAAAACTTCTAAATTCGAACAATCAGGAGTATAAAAACTCAAATGTGGATCTTGTCCTAAGGTATATATCGGTCAGACAGGTCGTACGTTCAATCAGCGCATTCATGAACATAAGATAAATTTTATGAAAAAGAAAACAAATTCAACATACGCCAACCATATATTAGAAGAAAACCATAGTTTTGATGATAATTTTGATATTCTGCACATAGAAAATAAAGGACTGAAACTCAATCATTTTCAATCATTAGAAATCAACAAACTCAAAAATTTTGACATTTCACTTAATGATCAATTAGACCCTAATAGTTCACCACTGTTGAATTTGTTTTCTCAGTAAGTAATAATATGTATTTGATATCAACTCTTTCAAGTTAATCCGGTATACCGTAATTTAATGTAGATATTGTGCCTAATTTCCGAAAATGAAGGTTTATCGTACCTGTCCACATCAGGTAACTAATCCTTCAGTTTGGGAAGGTAAGATATATAAAAGTTCAGCAAGCCAACGTTAGGTTAGTTCATTGTACCAGTATATCACCTGACGAAGCTACTGTGTTAGCGAAACATGTCGTGTGTTTAATAAATTGTGTGGAAATCTTATCGTTTGTGAAGTTTTTACATTTATCATGGATTTCCATCGAGTAACGGCCGAGTCAATATAAAAAAAAATAAACACAGTTGAAAAACAGCTTCTGAATTCGAACAATAATAGATATGCTGAAATGAGGAATCGTTTAGATAGGGACAAAAATGTCATGTTCTTTGGAATTAGCGAGCAGAACACTGAGTTCCTGCAAGTTGTCAACGAGATCGCTAACAAAATTTCCTCACCAAAACCCTGTACGATACTTATTGCAGAACGGGTAGGAAAACTGCTGGATAATAAGGATAGACCAATCAAAGTTTAATTTGCTACTATGGGTGAAGCTCAACATGTGATAAGAAATGCATTCAAAGTCCCTAAAGGTGAGCTTCCAAATCTGAGAATTAAAAGAGACTTTACTCCCAATAAACAACATGAAATCAAGATTGCTCATAAAGGACTCAATAGACGTAAAGCTTTTGGTGAAAATAATCTGGTAGTGAGGTTCTTCAACAATAAACCGAAAATTGTGGAATATAATAATCGAGATAATAATACTCGAGAACGTAACAAACGTGGCCGTGAAGATGAACCAACCTTAAATCAATAGAAAAAACGAATACCTACTGGAGAGTTCATCAACTCCACAATATTCTGGAATTTGCAAAGTTTCAGTAACATGAGTGCGTTAATTAGTGACTTTACCATCCTTCCTGAAATCATAATTATGTGTTTGTGAAACGTGGCTAGTTTCGGAAGTACCCATCCCATCATTTTTGCCTGATTATGCTATACTCACCAGCAATAAAAGAAAAATCACGTAGCTCTATGGGTACCAGTGTCATTGATTTAGCATTTTGCAGCAACACCAGTCTGCCTCATATACATAGTTTCAAAGTGTTAGATGACGCTATTTGTTGAGAATGCTTCAGATCATTAGTTTTATATCATACTGTATATTTCATTTCATCATCGTATATGTTAGTTTTCAGAAAAAAAAAGATTATTATGATTGATTTTGTCAAATACTTGTCATCAAATTGAATCCCAAAAATACAAATAGTTTCCTATATAAACGTTATACTACGACGATAATATTCACATTTTGGCGACCGTGACAGGACATAATGAAAATTGTAAAGAAAGAAAGGGGGTTTCTCAGAAGTCAAGTGAATATCATTTGCGAGAAGATCAATTCACTAGAAAAGCAGATCAAATTAGGCCAATCTATTGAGAAATATGAATTGGAGTCTCTCCTAAAGAATCTGGAGGACACAACTGTAAGATTGACCAGCGTCGATGATAATTTGAGAGAAACTTTATTTACCGAATCGCTTGAAGACGTTCTGGAAAAAGAATATCAAGAGACGCAGTCATACAGGGATAAATACTTCGATTTCCAATCCAAATGTGAACACCTACTTAAAAAATTCGACGAAGACATCGAAACCAGCAAAGTAGGTAGCTGCTCATGTGAGAAAATCAAGAGGAAATTCAAACTGCCGAAGATTGAACTAGGAAAATTCGATGGAAATATCAAGAACTGGATTGGTTTCTGGGGCCAGTATAAAAAAATACATGAAGACGAAAATATTGACCTAGAAGATAAATTTCAATATCTGCTTCAATCGATGGATGAAGGTACACCAGCCCGAGAACTAGTAGAAAGTTTTCCACCATCAGGAGCAAACTATCTTGTCGCCATTGACCAGTTGAAAGCAAGATTCGCTATAGATGAACTACTCATCGAGGTATATGTCAGAGAGCTTTTGAATTTGACTTTAAAACAAGCTATGAAGGAGAAAACAGGTATAACACTTTCAAGTTTGTACGATAAATTAGAGACACAGCTTCGAGCTTTAGAGACTCTTGGAGTAACCAAGGAAAAATACGCTTCAATGCTCTTACCACTAGTTGAGTCTGCTTTGCCAGACGATCTCATCAAGGTTTGGGAAAGATACAGAAATGTCAACAAATTGAAACTGTCAAATTCTATACAGGATGATCCGAAGGTCAATAACAAATATTCAGATTATTTATCAATGTGATACGAACTTTGCTACCTTTCATCTATTTTCATAAATAAAAAGTAGCAAAGCAAGTCTCATAACTGGCTCCGGCAACTCTTGGGTCTGGTGAGCAAAGGCCTAGAGTTTTGATTTTGTTAGGTGGCTAGTTAGGCGCCACTTAGTTTGTTTTAGAGTGAAAAACCAAGAAAAGTTGAGTCTTGTTCTTACAATAAATATGAAATTGGAATTTTAACCTGATAGAAAGATATCAGAAATAATAAAAGCACACTTGTGGTCTCATGGGTAATTTAATAAATGTTATAGAAAATAATCAGTAAAATACACCATTTTCTCATAATCCTAGTGAACCGACTGCATGTACTGTTATGGAGCTAGTAATCCAAATTCAACACAAATGTATGTATGCACTATCAAACTCTCCGCTATAGGCCTATAAACGCAGCTCACAGGAAGTTATTAATTAATTTCAGGAAATCTTTACAAAAAAATCTAAAAATAAAGGGTATGAACTCCTAATCCTGGAGTATATTGCGCAATATGTGATCTTCAATAATTGTAGAAGCCTTTGGTGATCAAAACTGGTTCCAACAAGGTTTTCATATGAAAAATTGGAAAGTTCTTACTTCATGGTTGAAGTAGTGGTGTGGTCATAGTAGTGGTCACTCGTAGATGGTCTAATGAAGTTACCCAGCCATGCCTCAGTTACCCAAAACTGGTAACAGCAGAGCCCTGGAACCTTCGATGGGTGGAGTCGATGACTCCAAGAAGAATGGGGCCTGTGGTCGAAGCACCCCAGAGAGCAGAAGATCGCTAGGCAGTCCAGGCACCGGGTGGTCGTTATCCAGATATGAAAGGGACCTACCAGAGCCCCTCTCTAATAATGTCCGCTTGATGGTAGATTCGGCCTCTGAAGAAGCCAGGAAGTAAGCCGAGAAGTTAGCCGAAGAGTAAGCCGGGGAGTGAGCCAAAGAGTCAGCCTGGATTGAACGTAAAGAAGTCCCAAAATATTCGGACCCCACGTGCAAGGCCCTCAAATCTCCTATCAGGATGGCCTTTGCACGATCACACCTCCAACGAAAAAAAAAAAAATCTTTTCAAGCACGATCATCATGCTCCTCACAATCGCCGTGATGATGGAAAATGAAAGAAGCCGGAAGAGAGATTTCCTGCGCCAACCTGATTCCCTGCCCATTTCACAGGCTAAACAAGTCCATTAGAAAAAAAACACAACGCCAACTTATACTAAAATGGGTTTCTGCTCATTAGAAAAAACCATCACGAGTTTAGTCACGAGTTATCAAAACAGTACCTATTTGGTCATCTCCATCGCTGCCAATCAAGTGCGGGAAATAATTAATAATTAATACTAGCCAATAAAAATCAAACAGTTGGAAACTACCTAGACTCTCCGACCGGTGTATAACTACCAAGACTCTCAGACTGTTGAAGCATGGTGTCCATCAAAACAGCATAGGGTCATCTCTCTCGTACACGAACATCTAACAAGGACGCCGGATCACACACATCACCGAAAACACAGCTTAAGGTAATTGTCCGTTTGTCCGGGAGAGAAAACAACTAAAACAAGACGACGAAGAAATGTGGTTCCTGTCCCTTATGTGTCAGATTTGCCCAAAACAAAATAACCTACGATAAATGCTTAGAAAAATGACGAATTTTCCACGAAATCTACCTTTCACTCAATAAATAACAAGGTAAGCCTTCTCCAAGTAATCACTGATCATATTTTTCAACATTTCAGGATTTTAGACGATATGAGCCCTAACTATTTAAATTTGTTTCAGAACAACAGGCTGTCTCCAGATATTCTGAACTGATCGACGATCTCTAATAAAAACCAACCTTCTAGGAGTCTTTCTTTCTGGTAAGTACTAACTACTTTCTTTATTATTATGCATCAATGAACTTTACTTTTTCTTTTAGATAAATTGGGAGTTTCCAGACTTGGCCTATCCACAACTTTGAGATTACTATTTACAGAGATGTATCTTGAAGTAACTGAAATTATTATATGGTCTTGTGTATTTAACTGAATAAAGGGTATTATACAGAGTGAGCAATGTGAACGCATCATAGTGAAGATACCAATTGATTACTTAAATAAGAAGAAAACAAATATGCATTGGTTGGTATCTTCATGTTGGTAAGTTCTTTATATTATTTATCATGTTGTCAACCTAGATATATACTGTAAGATGAAAAGGTCAATTTTCATGTTACACTCACCCCCCTCCAAAGAATATAAAAATTGTGGACGTAGTACACAATTTTTATGATGAAAACCTTTTTTTATTTTTTATATACCGGTATTAAATATAATGGTGCGCACCTACCTAATTATAGCAGCTAATACCTATTCTAATATTTACAGGACCTAAAGATCTATGAACTTAAAACCTACCTACCAACTAATGTATATACAATTTTATGCACTTCGAATCCACCAGTGGTGTTATTTTTAGGCAACAATACCCAGACAGACCTACTCATCTGATACTACTGATCCGGGACCCTCACTTCCGCACGAAAAATCAGACATGGATTCGTGGCATGGTTTCAAATCCTGTATATGCCATTCCCCTAAGTTACTACCATCCTCAGCACTCTTGAGGACATAGACTAATTTAGACTTTTTTTTTAACTACAATGCACTCAACCCAACGGGGTGCCAACTTTTTAGCAAAGTCTTCTGCCTTATTAGACAGGACAAAATTTTTCTTCCATACATGGTCACCAACAAAAAATTCCATTTCGCGCCTTCGCAAATTATAATACCGAGCATTTCTTTCATGCGCTGAACTGATTTTTTGTTGAACCTCTTGATAAATGTTAGACAGATTACCCAGATTCTGAATCCAATAGTCTCTATTAGTTACATCAATATTGACATCATTTTTCCCATAATATTCACCGCTACATGGTACTTCTCGATTGAAATTTAAAAATGCAGGTCTATACCCCGTGACTTCGTGAACTGAAGTTCTTAATGCATATCCTATTTTCGGCAATTCTTTATCCCATAATTTATGATTATTATCGATAAAACAGCGAATGACAGTACAAATTGTCCTATTTGACCTTTCAACATAATTAGCTTGTGGATGGTAAAATGTAGTATATCTAATATTGGAATCATACCTTTCTACTAACTTCTTAAAGTCGTTACTCACGAATTGTTTACCGTTGTCACAAATAATATGCTGGGGTACCCCATATACTAGAAATACTTCATTTTCCAAGAATTTTATAACTGCAGCTGATGTAGCCTTCCTAAGTGGACAAATCAGAGGATATTTGGTTAACCAGTCACTCACAACTGAAATATATTGAAAGCCATTAGTACTTCGCGGTAATGGCCCCATCAAGTCAATAGCTATTATTTGCCATGGGAAACGTACTGGTTTTTCTGACCCCATTAACCCAAATTTTGCCTGATTCGTTGACTTTTGTGCTGCACAAATTTTACAAGATTTAACGTATCGATAAATATCACGACGCATCTTTGGCCAGTAATATGTTGAAAGAACCCTAGAGTAAGTACGGTAATAACCCATGTGTGAAGCTGTCGGAACATCATGACATAACTTAATAATTTTTAAACGTTGCCCTTTTGGCACAAATAATTTCCACTCTGAAACATCACTCTCTGAAGGAGATTAAGATGGTAGCAGTTTATATACAAATCCATTTTTTACTTCCCATTGAGGGTAACTCGAGGCGTCTTTCGGAATACCATCTCTCTGCTTAATATAAAATGAATCTAAATTATCCAAATCAATTTCTAAATTTATACAATCAGGATTTTCCATGGCAAAAATGTCATCAGAAGTTTCCTCAGTAGGTTCATCTACTGAGCTCCTAGAAAGTGCATCTGGTAATAAATGAAATTTACCTTTCCTGTGCTGAATTTCAAAATCAAACTGACTTAGGCGTACAGTCCACCTGGCAATCCTACCTATCGGTTCCTTAATTTTGAACATCCACTTTAGAGAAGCTTGATCCGTAATAAGTGTGAAATGAACACCCTCAATATATGCCCTGAATCGTTCGCAAGCAAAAATGCATGCCAAACACTCTTTTTCTGTGACCGAGTAGTTTCTCTCATTCCTCGACAGACTACGAGATGCAAAAGCAATTATCTTTTCAGCTCCCTCTTGTACTTGCGTTAACACACATCCTTACCCAAAATCTGAGGCATCGCATTGAAGAGTGAAAGGGAGGCTAAAATCAGGACTGGTCAAAATAGGTGATGATACTAAGGCTTGTTTGATATTAATAAATGCTTTTTCAGCTTCGTCTGTCCAAGAAATTTTTTGGCCTTTGGATTTGTTCATTAATAAATCATTAATGGGTGACATTAAAGTGGAGAAATGAGGAATGAACCTCCTGTACCAACTACACATTCCTGTAAATCGTTTGATTTCTGTTGTATTTTTAGGCTGACTATATTCTTCCATGGCCTTTACTTTGGCTGGATCAGTTTTCAAACCGTGTTTATCTATTATGAACCCCAAGTACTTTAAAGATGGCCGAAAAAATTCACATTTGTCAAAATTTACTGATAAATCACATTCCTTCAGTCGATTAGCTACCTCATTCAATAACTGGATATGTTCCTCAAAAGTTGGGCTAACTATTATCAGGTCGTCTAGGTAAACGAATATATTAGGTTCCATCTCTGGACCAAAGATTGCATCAATTAGGCGCTGTAGACACTGCGCAGCGTTACATAATCCAAAAGGCATGACCTCAAACTGAAAAAAGACTCTACCAGGTACTGAAAAAGCTGTCTTCTCTTTGGAAGATTCATCAAGAGCTATCTGCCAAAACGCACTACGTAGGTCAATTGACGAGATAAATTGAGTATGATTCAACATTGACAATATTCTGTCTACAACAGGTAGAGGGTAGCTATCTTTCTTTGTTAAGGAATTAAGTTTTCTCCCATCAAAACAAAATCTAAAATCCCCATTTGGTTTTTTTACTAGTAAAACAGGAGAGGACCATTCACTTCTGGATGGTTTCACTACTCCTAGTGTCAACATTTTGTCCAATTCCGAATTCAAGTGACCAAGCATATAGGGTGACATTGAATATTGCCGCTGCTTCACGGGTAGCGCGTTTCCAGTATCGATGTGGTAAGTAAGTTTGTCTGTACGACCAAGTTTCCCCTTTTCCCCAAGAATTTTAAATTTTGAAATAAGAGTATCCAAAGAAGCAGTTTGTTCCTGCGATAATCCTGGTAAATTGTCTAAAGAAAAAATTTTATTATTTGAGAGGTCAATATCTTCAACTATGGAAGCACAAGAAATATTTATATCAGAGTCCACACAAACTTCCCACATGTTTTCTTTGAAATCGATTTTTACCTGAAATTTCTTACAAAAATCACTGCCCAGTATGAAGGCGTAATTGACTGAAGGAACTACCAAAAATTTAATAATCATACATTTACCTTCAACACACAGAGGTAACTCTATAGAGCCCTGTACAGTCTGTTTTGCTCCATCAGCTGTACTAACAAAATTATGACTTGATTTATTAATTTTTAAACCCAAAGATTCCAAAATCTGTATTCCCTTTTTACCTATAATAGAATTATTAGCGCCTGAATCCAACAGTGACACTATTTTCATATCATATAACTTGAATGAAACAAAAGGTCGGTTATCATAACCATTTTGAACAAAAACCGGAGCTGTTGATACTACTGGGAGCTTAGGTATATTTAATCTCAACCTCTTTAGAAAATTTTTTACAAACTCAATATGATTGCTATGTTCAATAGATGGATATTCTTCAATTTTACATTTGGCCTTAGAAAAAGGAGGTAAAAAGCGGCCATTATTAAAAAAATATTTTACCTCCGCGACATGTTTCCCGAACATTTTTGACAATCCATTTTTCTGATACCTGGTTCCCCACACCCATAACAGAAAGTATTCCTCTTCTGTGTACAATGTCTGAATGTGTGATTGGCCAATTTACAGTTCCAACAAGTGACAACTTTAGTCTTATTAGCCTCCACCCTTGATTCGATTGGAGAAATATTGTTTTCTGTACGTGAAGGACCTGGTTGGCTAGAATGGCTAGTACTCTGATTCCTAGATTGGTCAAAATTTCCACGGTTTCTGGATTGATTACCTCTATAATTCCTATAATGACCCCTGGTTTTGAAATTCCTATTTCTGATTGAACTGTCATGATAACTACTATTATTTAAATTACTTGGCTCCCTTTGAGCTTCAATTTCACTGAGTCCTAACTCATATTCTACTGCGCTGACATGTGACCTATTTAAACTTGTTTTAATTTTTTTTTCTTCTGAAACTTCTTCTAAAATTTTGACATCCTGTATTAAATTGTCTAGGGTAGTGTAGGAATTCGAAGCTAACCGATCTACGAATTCTGGTCTCAAATTCTTTTTGATCCATTTAATTTTAGTGCAAAGTGCTGGTGGTGAACTCAAACGGTTGAATAATTGCTCCATAACCGAAACATAAATCACAATTGACTCATCTTCCACCTGCCTCCGATGTTTTGTCAAATTCCACAACTCCTCGTCGTAGTCTTTCTCTAAAAAGTCTTCCTCCAACCAAGTACATAAAGAGTCCCAATCATTCACCGAATCTTTGATTCTTCTCAGCCATAATAGGGCTTTACCCTCAAATAAATCTAAAGCAGCATCATATAGCTGTTGTTTGGTCACATGTCTTGCTTCAGCTGATTCCTTGACCCTTTCTAAAAATGATTTTACCCCTAATGTTTTTTTAGTCCCATCAAATTTAATGTTCCATTTGTAAATGGCAGGCGGCTTAGATGTAGGCTGTGGAGTTCGAGGTTGGCTAAATTGATTGAACATACCCATGAGGGAATTTGATAAATCATCCGAGACATTTGGAGTAGTGTCAACTGTCAAGATTTTATCCTCAAGGGTAGATTCCAATAAAACTGAAGTTGCATAGGCCTCATTTTTGAATATTACCTGTGCCCTATCTGTTTGGTCCACAGTCATTCGTTGAATTCGATCTCCTACATGACCCAACCTAGAACGCAACCTTTGGTCTTTAGTTGAACCGCTTTCGAAATCAGGGATGGAAGTCTCAATATTTCTCAAGGTAGCTTCAATTTCTGTTTTTTCTTTCGCAAATGAGTAACCCGTTTCAACAAAAGTAGTTTGGCCCTTGTTTTTCTGTATAGCTTTAGATAATATACTTCTTTTCTCATTCATATTGCGATCTGTTATTATACCCCTGATTCTAAGTTCATAGTTCAATTCATCAATCAATAAATGATTAGGTTTAAATTTGAAGGCAGCCATTATAGAATAAGTAAAAATTTAGAAAACTCAATTGGGCAAAATTCAATTTAATCAATGAAAAGGGCTCAAGTATTCAAATTATTTCAAAAGGTAATCAGCTTTCCATTCAAGTAATCAATCTTTCACCTAGGGTCACTCTGTATAATATCCCTTTTTGGAATCAATAAAAATATTCAAAATTTGGACTCAGAATCTGAAATATCCCTAGTAATTTTCAATTTGTAAAATTCAATTCAAAATTGAACACCTTGTATGTGTTCATATACAAGCAAAAAATAAAATTTTTCACTAAATTTCATTAATTGATTATCAATACAAAATGAATTTTCAATTTGGAAAATTCAATTCAAAATTGAACACTCACTTGTGTTCATAAATTCCCTGGACCACCAATTTTATATGTTAGTATTATAGCAAGAAAAAATTTCATCAAATTACTTTGTTTGATTAATCTTACAAATTTTATTTTCAATTTGGGCCAGCGGGCTACCAAAATTTGAAGAAATTCAACTCAAAATTGAACACACAGTATATGTTCAACAACTTTATGGACCACCAATTTTTAAGACACATTTCCTATGTGTCTGAATGCAAAAACTTAAAAAAATTTCTTAACATCTTTGTTTGAAAAAATGTAAAAATTTCAACTTGAAAAGTTTTGAGTTATCTCTCAAAGTAAACCCACTACAATAAATTCCTGAAATAGAAATGAAAGAAATCTCGCCAACACCCTGTAGATGGTTATTTATAAACTCAAAAAAATGTATCCAAGTATGTTTGGAAAAAAAGAACTCAGCTGAGTTTAACTAAATCAAAATATTTTTAAATCCCAAGAATCCCTTTCAAAAAACCACTATCAGGACCACTAATCTGTAGATATAATTGAACACCAACTTTGAATGAATTTATGTTAATAAAAAAAACATTTTTCACACCATGACTTCTAGAAAAAATTGAATAAGTCCACAAGTGTTCTTTTATTTTATGGAAATAAAGTATTAAGTATCACCTAACAAAATCGGGCCCCACGTTTAGGCGTCAATTTAATGATACGAACTCTGCTACCTTTCATCTATTTTCATAAATAAAAAGAAGCAAAGCAAGTCTCATAACTGGCTCCGGCAACTCTTGGGTCTGGTGAGCAAAGGCCTAGAGTTTTGATTTTGTTAGGTGGCTAGTTAGGCGCCACTTAGTTTGTTTTAGAGTGAAAAACCAAGAAAAGTTGAGTCTTGTTGTTACAATAAATATGAAATTGGAATTTTAACCTGATAGAAAGATATCAGAAATAATAAAAGCACACTTGTGGTCTCATGGGTAATTTAATAAATGTTATAGAAAATAATCAGTAAAATACACCATTTTCTCATAATCCTAGTTAACCGACTGCATGTACTGTTATGGAGCTAGTAATCCAAATTCAACACAAATGTATGTATGCACTATCAAACTCTCCGCTATAGGCCTATAAACGCAGCTCACAGGAAGTTATTAATTAATTTCAGGAAATCTTTACAAAAAAATCTAAAAATAAAGGGTATGAACTCCTAATCCTGGAGTATATTGCGCAATATGTGATCTTCAATGATTGTAGAAGCCTTTGGTGATCAGAACTGGTTCCAACAAGGTTTTTATATGAAAAATTGGAAAGTTCTTACTTCATGGTTAAAGTAGTGGTGTGGTCATAGTAGTGGTCACTCGTAGATGGTCTAATGAAGTTACCCAGCCATGCCTCAGTTACCCAAAACTGGTAACAGCAGAGCCCTGGAACCTTCGATGGGTGGAGTCGATGACTCCAAGAAGAATGGGGCCTGTGGTCGAAGCACCCCAGAGAGCAGAAGATCGCTAGGCAGTCCAGGCACCGGGTGGTCGTTATCCAGATATGAAAGGGACCTACCAGAGCCCCTCTCTAAGAATGTCCGCTTGATGGTAGATTTGGCCTCTGAAGAAGCCAGGAAGTAAGCCGAGAAGTTAGCCGAAGAGTAAGCCGGGGAGTAAGCCAAAGAGTCAGCCTGGATTGAACGTAGAGAAGTCCCAAAGTATTCGGACCCCACGTGCAAGGCCCTCAAATCTCCTATCAGGATGGCCTTTGCACGATCACACCTTCAACGAAAAAAAAAAAAAAATCTTTTCAAGCACGATCATCATGCTCCTCACAATCGCCGTGATGATGGAAAATAAGAGAAGCCGGAAGAGAGATTTCCTGCGCCAACCTGATTCCCTGCCCATTCCACAGGCTAAACAAGTCCATTAGAAACACAACGCCAACTTATACTAAAATGGGTTTCTGCTCATTAGAAAAAACCATCACGAGTTTAGTCACGAGTTATCAAAACAGTACCTTATTGGTTATTTTACTGTCATCTCCATCGCTGCCAATCAAGTGACATTTCCGCCGATTCAAAATAAGTGCGGGAAATAATTAATAATTAATACTAGCCAATAAAAATCAAACAGTTGGAAACTACCTAGACTCTCCGACTGGTGTATAACTACCTAGACTCTCAGACTGTTGAAGCATGGTGTCCATCAAAACAGCATAGGGTCATCTCTCTCGTACACGAACATCTAACAAGGACGCCGGATCACACACATCACCGAAAACACAGCTTAAGGTAATTGTCCGTTTGTCCGGGAGAGAAAACAACTAAAACAAGACGACGAAGAAATGTGGTTCCTGTCCCTTATGTGTCAGATTTGCCCAAAACAAAATAACCTACGATAAATGCTTAGAAAAATGACGAATTTTCCACGAAATCTACCTTTCACTCAATAAATAACAAGGTAAGCCTTCTCCAAGTAATCAATGATCATATTTTTCAACATTTCAGGATTTTAGACGATATGAGCCCTAACCCAGGTAGCACATGGCGACTATACGACGTCTAAAAGACGGCATCACATTCGGCCACAAGACGTCTTTAATAATATCCAAACTGACGTCTAAATGACGTAAGTAAGTCACAGCTAAATGACGTCACTTTTTAGGTCTTTTGGACGTCAATGCGGTCTTCAATTATGGCTTGAAAGTGACTTTGTTGACTAGTTTAGGACGTCATAGCGACGTCTAATTCCCAAGAAGCAGACGTCATAGCGACGTCTATTTTTCGAAAAATATAAAAATCATAGCGACGTATGTTTTTTGTATTGTAATTATAAGAAACACCTAGAGTTTTCAAATGATATATTCAAAATACTTCATAAATTTATGAATAAAAATTGAACAGTTCGCCTGATCCTTAAATGGCGGCCAAACCACTTCGGTTTTCATCGGAGTCAACCACGATTCATGGACAACAGCCATGATGTTGTTTCCACTTTCATCGAATTTAATTAACGAATACATCATAAAAAAGATAATGATTCAATTGAAACCATTAAAATCAAATATCATATTTTATGACTAACCACGATATCGATGCACAACTCAAGCTTTGTTTGATGCTGGGCGATTTTGGCTTTGGCTATGAAACGTGTAAGGTTCTTATTGGTCGATGTGGCTACCCAATTCGAATTGAACAATAAAAACATCACCAAGTTTCATCGATAGCATCGCCGAAGCGCCAAATCGCCCAGCAAGAAACCAAGCTTCATTCTTCTCGTTAATCGGACCGACGCAGGCACGCAAAACCACCATGAAACGAAAACGAACCACAACCCACAACAAAATTCCAATGTGATGGCGTGATGGTGTGATGCGCATGCGCGATGGCTGCGATGGCCAGCTACCGGGTGCAGGGTTGCCAAGTATCCCATACACTAACTGGAAAATATAGCTAACTCTTGGATATCACTCCATGGGGAAAACTGAATCACATTGATGTCCTATTATTCTTCTCTTTGTTCCGTGTGGCGACGCTATCGAAATTGGAGGTTATCTGTCATCTGCATGATATATGATAAAACTATCGATATATCTCATATAGGGAAATCAAATCAATTATAGCCACAATCCATTTTTTTGTGGCTGATGTTCATCCCAAAAAACAATATTGAGGCGATATCGTCACTACATATGAATGGGCAGACCTTGTGAGTTGGCGTCAGAGCTGACATGATTCTTCACCCCCAAAATAAGCTACTGTAATCTGCTTCATCCTTTCAGATTACCTGCCATTCATTATTCCTGTCGAATCAAATGTGCAAATGGCAATTGTCGTTCTAGAATATTTTCAGAATAATAGAACTTCGTAAGAATTGTTGAGTTGGCAACATTGTCACAAGGTACAAACGTCTTGGTTTGGTTCGGTTCATGTTCGGCTACATTCGTGCTGACGCATCGTGCCTCTTGTGCCGCCTAAACAAGAAATGCTGTGATTAGTGGCATTTCGTAGACACCAAATTCAAATAAGAAAATGACGACAACATTTTTCGTTGGGAGAGATTATTTTCTATCATTATTTGAATTGGCTGACAGACTTTCTTGATATTTCAGTATTTTTCATTTAAATGAAGTTCAGCGAGAATGACAAGACAAGTACATTTCACGAGTACTGAAGACCACATTTTGACGTCCATAAGACGTCTAAAAGTTGCTGTCCACGTGACGTCAGGAAAAAGACGTCTTTTTGACGTCATGATTTGGTCAAATGACGAATGGGACCAAAAATGACCTGAAATAGCGGTCTTAAAGACGTCATTTTCGTCAGTGTGGCTACCTGGGAACTATTTAAATTTGTTTCAGAACAACAGGCTGTCTCCAGATATTCTGAACTGATCGACGATCTCTAATAAAAACCAACCTTCTAGGAGTCTTTCTTTCTGGTAAGTACTATTTACTTTCTTTATTATTATGCATCAATGAACTTTACTTTTTCTTTTAGATAAATTGGGAGTTTCCAGACTTGGCCTATCCTTGAAGTAACTGAAATTATTATATGGTCTTGTGTATTTTACTGAATGAAGGGTATTATACAGAGTGAGCAATGTGAATGCATCATAGTGAAGATACCAATTGATTACTTAAATAAGAAGAAAACAAATATGCATTGGTTGGTATCTTCATGTTGGTAAGTTCTTTATATTATTTATCATGTTTTCAACCTAGATATATACTGTAAGATGAAAAGGTCAATTTTCATGTTACAAATGTTATCGGATTTTTTAAGGAGTGAGGTGGAATCTGAGGAGAGGATCAATCAAGCACAGAAGGGATTCGGAAGGGAGCTGAAACATCAGAAGGATAACGTTCTCAAATCGCATGAACAGGGTGAGACCAGTAAACAATACACCGCAGCAGCCCTCTACTCTGGGAATCCGGATACAGGAAGGAGTAAGAAAATTCCAACTTGTTTATTTTGCGCTAAATCACAATTGAGTCAGAACTGCATAAAGGCTCAGGGCTTCTCTTTTGATGAAAAGAAAGAGTGTATAACCAAAAAGAGAGGTTGTTTCGCATGTTTAAAGCAAAATCATACAATAAAGAATTGTAGAGCTTATGTCAAATGTGTGATATGTTCAAAAAAGCATTACCCGATTATTTGTCCTGATTCAGTGAATAAAATCAATACCGCAGAGCCTAAAGAAAAAAGAATTGATAGTGCTTTGATCGTTAACAAGTAACGATTCTCACTTAGTCTTACTTCAAACAGTTATTGTGAAACTTGTCAATTGTGGTAAAGAAAGGTTGGTCAGAGCACTTTTAGATTCGGGATCACAGCGTTCGTATATTTTATCTCATATTGCCAAACAGATGAACTTGAGAAAATCTGGCGAAGAAGAAATCATACAGGGTGTTTTTGGTGGTTATGTATCATCACCTCAGATTCGTTCGCTGTACAATATTGTTATCAAGAACATCAATAATTCCTTTGAATGTATACTTGATGTATTAGAACAAAACAAAATCTGCAATAAAATTCCAAAACTAAATGACATTGGATATATCAATTATTTGAAAAGCATTAACATAATAATTCATGATAATGCATTAGAGCATGTACCAAATGAAGTGGAATTATTATTAGGAGCGGATATATTTGGTTCTTTATTGACGGGTAATCTCGAAACAGTTGATGACAGGCTCACTGCAGTAGAAACCAAATTAGGATGGACAATAATGGGAAAATATCATCCAAAACATGACATGAATGTATTTTCCGGATTTTCTGATAATTACTCTATTTCCGATTCATGGAATTTAGAGACACTAGGTATCAAGGATCCACCCGAAGTAAAGACGATAGAAGCTAGAGATGAAGAAATACTAAGAAGATTTAACGACACCATTTCATACCAAGATGATAGATATGAAGTCAGTTTACCTTGGATTGAGGGGCATCCGACACTGATGAGTAATAGAAGTTTGGCACGGAAGAGACTGAACTCGAATACGAAGAAATTAGTCGATAAAGAAATGTTCAGCGACTATGAAGAAGTATTCAGGCAATGGGAGGATTTAGGTATAATCGAAGAAGTACAAGGTGATGAAAAGACAAAGAATGGAGAACATTACCTTCCCCATCATGCAGTTATCAAGAAATCCAGTGCAACAACACGGATTCGTCCAGTATTCGATGCGTCAGCAAGAGATATACAAGGTAATTCATTAAATGATTGCTTAGAAAAAGGGCCTAATTTTCTGGAAATGATTCCATCACTACTTCTCAAATTTCGTATAGGTGTAATTGGGGTCATTTCTGATATCGAAAAGGCATTTTTGCAAATAGGATTGAAACGAGAAGACATAGATTTTTTAAGGTTTTTCTGGTGGTCAGATTATTCTGAACAGATAACTAAAACCTACAGACATTGTAGAGTTGTGTTTGGAGTCAAATCAAGTCCTTTTCTTTTATCAGCAACAATATCATATCATTTGAATAGAGCACCATTACATTTGAAGAAAGCTGCAGAAAAACTCAGAGATTCTTTCTATGTTGACAATTGTGTTTCGAGTGTCAGAAACGAGACTGAATTAAAGAATTTCATAGATGATTGTTCGTTATTGATGTCAACGGCAAAATGCAACCTAAGAGGGTGGGTTCACAACACAATCAAATCAGAAGAGTCACAAATTTCAGATAATCCACATCAAAATATAGTAGGAGTATTGGGTTTACTTTGGAATGTCGATGAGGATACATTGTTTTGTGAAACCAAGTCATTAAAGAAGGAACTAATTTTTCCAATGACAAAAAGATTTTTATTATCAATAGCTCAGAAACTATTCGATCCCATAGGATTGATATGTCCAGTTTCACTCATTCCTAAAATTCTACTACAGGAGACTTGGAAAAGTAAAATTGATTGGGATCAGAATTTACCGGAAGATATTGATACTCAATTCAAAGCATGGTGGAAACAAATTGATTTACTTAGTCTTTGCAAAATTCCCAGAAGTATATGCAAAAATGTCAATCTAGAAGATTCAGAAATGAGCACCATTCATGTATTATGTGATGCTAGTCAGAAAGCGTACGCAACTTGTTTATATTTGAGGTCTACCAAGTGTAAAAATACAACAATTAGGTTATTGTTAGCTAAATCGAGGGTAGCACCTAAAAATACCACTCTACCGAGACTTGAATTATTAGGCATGCTCTTAGGAATCAGATTATATCAGACTGTCAGAAAAATCTCAGAATTACAAGAAATCAAAACATACTACTGGAGTGATTCAATGGTAGCATTGACATGAGTTAAATCTAATAATAATTGGACTACGTTTGTTGGAAACACGGTCAGAGAAATAAGAGCTTTCAGTAGTGTTGATGACTGGAACCATATCCCTGGCAAAATGAATCCAGCAGATGTTGCTTCCAGAGGATGAAATGTGAAGCAATTATCAGAGAGTAGTTGGTGGAATGGTCCAAAATGGCTGTACAATGAAGCAGAAAGTTGGCCACGCAATGAAATAATTTGTTCACAGCAGGAAATCGACGAAGAGAAAAGAAAGACGATTCAAACTCTCTTATGTCCTGTGAATATTTCTACTGAGGATTTCAATTGTCACCACCATTTGCATTTTAGTAAAGATTTACCACAAATAAATACCACGCTCTGCAAAATGGTGTTGCCAAGGAACGGCAGCCAATGTGTCTGGAGAGCTGGGTCGTGAGTTAATGGTCAGATATTATTAATCAGTTTCTTTGATACTTTGAAAGGGGGCGCCACTTAAATTTGTTCAAATGAAAAATAAGAAATCAAGAAGTTTGGTCAAAATAAGTCTATTGATCTTCAAAGTTCATTGCTCACAAGTTATTAAATTTCAACTTCGAAACAAACCAGTAAAAGTGCTTGGCAGTCAACTTTATGTGTATTATGTGACTTAATAATGAAAGTGTTAACCTAGTGGGGGTACCTACCGTATGCAGCTGCAAGGGTTTACATAACAGGCCCACTTTTATCACTTCTAAAGATCAAGATAATGACTTAAAATTTGTAACTTTCAGGTATATGATAGCTACTTAGATCTGATTGCATTTAGCTACAGAACCCTATTATATGACTCACCAAAACTTATTAAAATAAGAATTATCACAATGTACTCATGATGTGCACATAAAAAATCAGTGAATTGTAGTGTTTTAAGTAAAACTATTTCATGAAAAAAAAAACAAAACATTAATCTGGAACGAGCTCACCAGTTGGCAGTGTCAGATTGCCCCTTGGCCCCAGTGCAGCCCATCCTCAGCATAGCTTCAATGGGTGATCCTTGAAGCAGGGCCCCATTTAGAGGACAGTGAGGTTTTCCAGCTACTAGTGCCGGAAGAAGGTCAAGAAGATGGTGAACCTGTCGTGCCTTCAGGCTGGAGAACAAGCCTTGCTGTAGGAAATCATGATGGAGGTGAATGGGGGTGCCAGGATCGTGCCAGAAATCAGGATTGCCAAAACTATTCCCGGTAGAGGTGTCGAAGGTCATGCCAAAAGTATTCCAAATGAATGGTGGTTCAATTTGGGGCCACGCGGTGACTCGTGGAGACAGCAGAAACTGAGGGTCTCGTGGAAGCCGACAAATCTACATTGATAAATGCATATGTTTCATACACTGCATTAAGAAAAAAATGATTAAAAGACTCACCTTCCACGGGGGAACGACCTCACGAGAAAACAATGAAGAAAATATTAGTTTTGCCCTTTGCCAAGGCAGAAACAAAAATGGTCGTCTTTCGACCATTATGGCGTCTATCGTTGTGGAAGAAGGCGGATAACCCTTCCCCAAACTCCAGAAGAGCCGGAAACAGACACCAAAACTATTCAAAAAAACAACATCCACGGCCTACTTTGCATATTGCGCACCCGCGCTGCTAGGAATGCTGAAGCACGTGATCAACAGACCAATCACGGTTTGACACCTGTGTTGGATCTTGGCCAGTTAAATAAAAGCTTCGACTCACGTGATACTTAATGTCAATTGACAATCTATGATACCTGACCATGACTTTCATTGAAAATTCGAATCGACCTGACTTCCGGAGTATCGGGTACCAATTCGAAGAGGTATGTCCTGAACAGAACGGTACTTGAAATAGGAAGAGGACCTAACGTGACTTATGGCATTGACATAAGACAAATCGACTTTGAAATACTTGGAATTCATCATAATGATTAGTGACAGACAAGAAAATAAAAATAAACAATCACTAATTTGAAAATAGCTCCCCAAAGAATTGAATTAGGAAAATTAAGGAAAGTAATGGGACCTGCACGACTTTGCTGGTGAGTACAGAACTTCGGTGAACCCAAATAGGTAATCCCTGATTCCAACTAATAACCTGTTTTGCTTTCAGACTACTCTGGACTTTAGCTCGTCTCCTGGATTTGATCTACCTACACCAGGGATACTTGGACTGCACTGAGGTAAGTTATGCTCCAAAATGTATAATCAAATCTAAGTAAATATTATAAATTTCAGTCAATAAAAGTTCCCAAAAACATAAGCAGTGAGCCAACCAATCCAACAGGTACAAGAACATGATGAAATACCCAAGATTGTCATATAATGTAATTCACATCTTGTAAGGTATTGTAATAAAATGTGAACTAGAAGTCTAGCTGTTTACTTAGGATGTACTTGATATAAATTTGAGCACAACAAGGGGGAGCTGTATCATTCTGATACTCAAGTTGAGATAAAGGTAAATTTTCATGTTACAATCACCCCCCCACCTATGAAAAATAAAAATTGTATCATGGGTACAATTTTTATTTACTCAGAGAATAAACTACTTTGACCATTTTCTAATGATTTGCTGCTTAACCTATCTTACTATGGTAGAGAGCTCTCCTAACTAACTTATTCTATCTTACTTAGAAAGATGCATACAGTACTGTATTAGGACCATATAACAATGTAGCATGGAAATTTACACAGGGAAGAATTAATCCTATGATTATATACAAAAAATTTACAATTTAATCTTCAGATCCAGATTCGTGCCCACTCGACGAGATATCTGATAATGAACCATAGTATGGTTTTAAATTCTGAATATGCCACTCTCCGGCGTGACTACCGTCTTCATTTTTCAAGACATAAACTAATTTACTATTTTTTCTACTAACTGTACATAGTACATATCGTGGTGCTAATTTTTGACTGAAGCTGTTTGCTGCGTTAGACAAAACGATATTCCGTTTCCAGACTTTATCGCCTACAAAAAATTCTTTCTCTCTCCGCCTGAGATTATAATACTTGGAATTTTTAGCATAAGCTAAATTTAACTTTTTCTCAACTTCTTTATAAATGTCTTTAAGATTACCCAAATTTTCTTTCCATACATCCCTATTACCACACTTCAAATCATCTGATGCAATATTGCCATAATAATTTCCATTACATGGAACAATTCGTCCAAAATTTGAAAAAGCGGGACTATACCCGGTGACTTCGTGTACAGCCGTTCTAATGGCATAACCAATTTTTCCTAATTCTTTGTCCCATTCTTTGTGAGAATTCCCTATATAGCTTCTAATAGCTGTGCAAATTGTTCGATTAGATCTTTCAACAAAATTTGCCTGAGGATGGTAATACGGAGTATAAGAAATCTTTGATCCATAATCGGAAACTAACTTTTTCATTGAATTACTGATTAATTGTCTGCCGTTATCGCAGATGATACGTTGGGGAACCCCATAAATCAAAAAAACGTCATTTTCAAGAAATTTCAAAATTGCTTGAGACGTCGCATTTCTTAGCGGACATATTACTGGATACTTAGTAAACCAGTCGCTGACAACGAGAATATACTGAAAACCGTTTTTACTTCTGGGTAAAGGACCCATTAAGTCAAGTGCAATAACCTGCCATGGAAAACAAACCTTTTTCTCCATGCCCATTAATCCATACTTCGCATAGTTAGGGGATTTTTGTGAAGCACAGACCTTACACGATTTCACATACCTACATATATCCCGTCGCATTCTAGGCCAGTAGTATGATAGCTGAACCCTAGCAACTGTCTTTGAATATCCAGCATGAGAAGCTGTGGCTACGTCATGATTTATATGAATAATTTTCCGTCTCTGAGGTTTAGGTACAAGTAATTTCCAATCTGAAATATTAGTCTCTAGGGGTACTTTAGAAGGAGCAAATTTATATACATAACCCTGTTTAACTGTCCACTGAGGGAAAGAATTTGGAGACTCTAAAATTTGTCTAAGCATTTTTTCATGAAAACTGTCTAAGTTGTCCAAATCCAAATCTAAGACATTATTATCAATATTATCAGTCGTAGCTACGACAAGACATGATGTGGATGGCTCTTCAGGCGCAGAATCCACAGGACTACGAGAAAGTGCATCAGGTACTACATTAAATTTACCTTTCCTATGAAATATTTCAAATTGAAATTGACTTGATTTTACACTCCATCGTGCTAGACGACCAGATGGGTCTTTCATGTTAAATAACCACTTCAAAGAAGCATGATCCGTGATTACTGTAAAATTAACTCCTTCAATGTAAGGTCTAAATTTTTCACAAGCGAAAATACATGCGAGACACTCTTTCTCTGTAGTAGTGTAGTTTCTCTCACACCGAGAAAGGCTCCTAGAAGCAAATGCAATGACTTTTTCGACTCCATCCTGAGTCTGAGTAAGTATACAACCTAATCCAACGTCAGAGGCATCACACTGTATACAAATTGGCAAATTAAAATTCGGACTTGATAAAATTGGTGCAGATATTAAGGCTTCCTTAATTACTTTGAATGCTTTTTCAGCGTCTGCTGACCAAGTGACTTTCTGACCTTTCTTTTTGTCATGAAGAAGAGAATTAATCGGCGCCATAATAGTTGAAAATTCTGGGATAAATCTGCGATACCATCCGCACATACCAGCAAATCTTTCTATCTCAGTTGTGGTCTTAGGTGTTGGAAAATTTACTATAGCAGAAACTTTGTCGGGATTTGTTCGTAAACCGAAACTGTCAACTATATACCCAAGGTATTTTGAAGAAGGTTTCAAAAAGACACATTTGTCAAAGTTAATGGTTAAATTTGCGTCTCGCAGACGACAAGCTACTTCCTTTAGCAGTCTGATATGTTCTTCGAATGTTGATGAAATGATGATAAGATCATCTATGTAAACAAATACATGTGGCTCCAACTCTGGACCAAATACAGCATCCATCAACCTTTGTTGGCATTGGGCAGCATTTGCTAGGCCAAATGGCAAAACGTTAAAGTGAAATAATCCCCTTCCTGGGATTGAAAAAGCAGTTTTTTCCTTCGAACTATCGTCGAGAGGAATCTGCCAAAATGCCGACTTAAGGTCAATTGATGAAATAAAACGAGCATTTCTCAACATAGATAGAATACGATCTACATAAGGTAGAGGATAGCTATCCTTTTTCGTTAAAGAATTTAGCTTGCGTCCATCAAAGCAAAATCTAAATTCGCCGTCAGCCTTTTTAACTAATAATACTGGAGATGACCATTCGCTACTGGAAGGTTCCACAATATTGAGCTCTAACATATGGTTAAGTTCCTTATTTAAATGTTCCAACATATAAGGCGACATTAGGTACTGACGTTGTTTAACCGCCCTAGCATCTCCTGTATCTATAGTATACACCATTTTATTTGTACGCCCTAACTTTCCTGCAAATCCAGCAAGTGTCTTGAATTCAGCCATCACACTATCGACTGTCTGAATATCTTCAGGTGGTAAATTCTCAAAAGTGAACGTTTGGTTGTTGGTACTAGCATCATCAACTTCAACAGATCCGATAGAGACGACGTTGATGTCGCTATTACCAAGAACCTCCCATGTATCATCCTTGAAATTCAAGTTCAAACCAAATGACTTACAAAAATCACTACCCAAAATGATGGAACAGTCTAAAGATGGCACAATCAAAAAGGAAAATAATTTACATGCGTTTTCAACGCAAATTGGTAATTCAACTATACCGGAAACTTGTTGTTTTGTACCATCTGCAGTCGTGACAAACTTATAAGGTGAAACATTGATTGAAATTTCAAAAAAACTTTCAATATCTGGAAACCCACGTCCTAGAATTGAATGATTGGCACCAGAGTCCAAGAGTGCAATGAATGCATTATCAAAAATATTAACATTTATATATGGTCGGTTATCCAAACCTTTTCTTGTAAAAACTGGAGCAGTTACTAGAGTTTTTAAATGTAGGAAATATTCCTTAACAAAATTCAAAAGAGATTTCTGTTCACCAGATAATCTATGATTGTTCAACTGAACTGTGGCCTCAAATTTTCGGAGCGGTGTTCGGCCACTGGAAACTGCCCCTACTGTTCGTTTCCCGAACACTTAGTGCACTCTGAGCTTATTACTCCAGGGTTGCCGCATTTGAAACAAAATTTTGATCTTTTAAGTGTACAAGCATGGAAAGTGTGGTTAGGCCCTTTACAATTCCAGCAAACAACAGTTTTGGCTCCACCAGCATTAGTAACTGAAGTATTCACAGTAGAAGTTTGGTTGCCTGAATTATTATTACTCTTTTTTCTGAAAATTGAATTCCTATAAAAATTTCTATTTCCACCTCTGTTATTTTGAAATCTGTTATACCTACCCTGACGAATTACCTGAAGTTTCAGGTTCACTTTCAAAATTTAAAACACTTACTTGAGGTCTCTTGAAAATTGACTTAACTTGTGTGTCTTTCAAAACGGATTCTAAAATTTTTGCATCATGTAATAATTCATCTACAGTATTATATTCATTTAATGCTAATCGTGACATGTACTCCGGTTTCAAATTTTTCCGCACCCATTTAACTCTAGTTACTACTGCAGGGGGAGAACTCAATCTGTTAAACAAAGATTCCATGATTGCTCCAAAAATAACAACTGATTCATCATCAGACTGTTTCCGATTCTTTATGGTTTCCCATAAGTCCTCATCATAATCCTTATCAAGGAAATCTGTTTCTAATCTTTTAACAAGTGAGTCCCAATCGTGAACATTACCTGAATCCTTTACATGGCGCAGCCATAACAATGCTTTGCCAGAAAATAAATCTACTGCAGACTCAAACAGTTGAACTTTAGTAACATGTCTTGCTTCAGACAACTCAGTGACTCTTTCAAGAAAAGCTTCGACGCCTAAACCTTTTTTAGTTCCATCAAACTTGATGTCCCACTTATAAATGGAAGCTACTTTAGAAGTACCCTGTATAACGGCAGGTGGTTGTTGCGCAAAGGTTGAAGAGAAATTTACATTTGAATTTAATTGATCGACAGGCTCTGTAATTCGCTCATCCAGATCAGCCTCTGAAATTAAAGCTGTTGCTAGAGCTTCATTTTTAAATAATACCTCAGCTGCAACTGCTGAATCAATTGGCATTCTTTTTATTCTCCCTATAATATGAATGAATCTAGATCTTAACCGTAGGTATAAAGAATCTTCGGTTGAACCTTCAAAATCAGGAATTGCAGCTTTAATACTATCTAAGGTATTCTCAATTGCTGTGCATTCAGAAGCAAAAGTATATGTAGAATCGGGAATCAGAACCGTATTGGTTTTTATAAGTCTTCCTAAAGCCTTTCTTTTATCATTCATGTCCCTTTGAGTAACAACACCCCGTATACGTAACTCATAATTTATTTCATCTATAAGTAGATGTTTCACCTCCATACTGTCCGGCATTTTGGGAAGTGACTGTCAAAATTCACAAGAATTTCAAAATTTGCAAAAATTCAAGAGTTAGAAATTGTCCAGAAAAATTTTTCAAAAAAATCTTTTTTCAAAAAAAAAAATCTTCAAAAAATTTCTCAAAAAATATTTCGAAAAATATTTCCAAATAGCTTTACCACCGAAGAACTATCACTCTGTACAATATGATTTAATTCCTTTAATCATGAAAGTATTGAAAGTATATTTAAAATATTTGATAACAAATACACCCTGTATAGTGTTTGTATCAAATATGAAAAAAAATCCGAAAATATTCACCAAATATTCCGTACCAAGTAACTATATCATGTTCTCACAAACATGAAAGAAATCCGCAAATATTTATCAAATATTGCATACCAAGCATCTATCACCCTGTATAGTGCTAATTTTTCAAAAATTCAATTTCCTCAAAAATTTTATAAGTGTCAGCTGACACAAGTGAAAAAATATTTTTTCTTATAAACATTCCATAAATGCAAAGAAACTCAACTTATGAGAACTTACAATGTCAGTATGTCAAATCCTGTAAAGTCTGTAATTTTCTCTTGTGAAGGAGGCTGAAATCACCTAATTATGCAAAAAAGCTAATGATGGTCACAATACCATACCAAAAGAAAGTAAATGTAACATTTCAATTTACCTTCATGAAAAATTCAAAGAGTATATTCAATACTTCAAAAAACCCAAGTTATTGTCCCTGTTGGACCAGAAAATCCACTGCTCATACATGAAAAAGTACCTAAATTTCACCTTTCCAAAAGTGACCCCAAAAATTCCCAATTTTACCAGAAAATGTTATGTAAAAATTCACATATGTATAAAATGTATACCTATGAAATAATTCACCAATATAGTGCACATCACATAAAAACTTTCAAAAATTTCCAAAAAACTGGCCCTACACGTTGCGTCGCCAAATCTTGTCACCACCATTTGCATTTTAGTAAAGATTTACCACAAATAAATACCACGCTCTGCAAAATGGTGTTGCCAAGGAACGGCAGCCAATGTGTCTGGAGAGCTGGGTCGTGAGTTAATGGTCAGATATTATTAATCAGTTTCTTTGATACTTTGAAAGGGGGCGCCACTCAAATTTGTTCAAATGAAAAATAAGAAATCAAGAAGTTTGGTCAAAATAAGTCTATTGATCTTCAAAGTTCATTGCTCACAAGTTATTAAATTTCAACTTCGAAACAAACCAGTAAAAGTGCTTGGCAGTCAACTTTATGTGTATTATGTGACTTAATAATGAAAGTGTTAACCTAGTGGGGGTACCTACCGTATGCAGCTGCAAGGGTTTACATAACAGGCCCACTTTTATCACTTCTAAAGATCAAGATAATGACTTAAAATTTGTAACTTTCAGGTATATGATAGCTACTTAGATCTGATTGCATTTAGCTACAGAACCCTATTATATGACTCACCAAAACTTATTAAAATAAGAATTATCACAATGTACTCATGATGTGCACATAAAAAATCAGTGAATTGTAGTGTTTTGAGTAAAACTATTTCATGAAAAAAAAACAAAAAATGAATCTGGAACGAGCTCACCAGTTGGCAGTGTCAGATTGCCCCTTGGCCCCAGTGCAGCCCATCCTCAGCATAGCTTCAATGGGTGATCCTTGAAGCAGGGCCCCATTTAGAGGACAGTGAGGTTTTCCAGCTACTAGTGCCGGAAGAAGGTCAAGAAGATGGTGAACCTGTCGTGCCTTCAGGCTGGAGAACAAGCCTTGCTGTAGGAAATCATGATGGAGGTGAATGGGGGTGCCAGGATCGTGCCAGAAATCAGGATTGCCAAAACTATTCCCGGTAGAGGTGTCGAAGGTCATGCCAAAAGTATTCCAAATGAATGGTGGTTCAATTTGGGGCCACGCGGTGACTCGTGGAGACAGCAGAAACTGAGGGTCTCGTGGAAGCCGACAAATCTACATTGATAAATGCATATGTTTCATACACTGCATTAAGAAAGAAATGATTAAAAGACTCACCTTCCACGGGGGAGCGACTTCACGAGAAAACAATGAAGAAAATATTAGTTTTGCCCTTTGCCAAGGCAGAAACAAAAATGGTCGTCTTTCGACCATTATGGCGTCTATCGTTGTGGAAGAAGGCGGATAACCCTTCCCCAAACTCCAGAAGAGCCGGAAACAGACACCAAAACTATTCAAAAAAACAACATCCACGGCCTACTTTGCATATTGCGCACCCACGCTGCTAGGAATGCTGAAGCACGTGATCAACAGACCAATCACGGTTTGACACCTGTGTTGGATCTTGGCCAGTTAAATTAAAGCTTCGACTCACGTGATACTTAATGTCAATTGACAATCTATGATACCTGACCATGACTTTCATTGAAAATTCGAATCGACCTGACTTCCGGAGTATCGGGTACCAATTCGAAGAGGTATGTCCTGAACAGAACGGTACTTGAAATAGGAAGAGGACCTAACGTGACTTATGGCATTGACATAAGACAAATCGACTTTGAAATACTTGGAATTTATCATAATGATTAGTGACAGACAAGAAAATAAAAATAAACAATCACTAATTTGAAAATAGCTTCCCAAAGAATTGAATTAGGAAAATTAAGGAAAGTAATGGGACCTGCACGACTTTGCTGGTGAGTACAGAACTTCGGTGAACCCAAATAGGTAATCCCTGATTCCAACTAATAACCTGTTTTGCTTTCAGACTACTCTGGACTTTAGCTCGTCTCCTGGATTTGATCTACCTACACCAGGGATACTTGGACTGCACTGAGGTAAGTTATGCTCCAAAATGTATAATCAAATCTAAGTGAATATTATAAATTTCAGTCAATAAAAGTTCCCAAAAACATAAGCAGTGAGCCAACCAATCCAACAGGTACAAGAACATGATGAAATACCCAAAATTGTCATATAATGTAATTCACATCTTGTAAGGTATTATAATAAAATGTGAACTAGAAGTCTAGCTGTTTACTTAGGATGTACTTGATATAAATTTGAGCACAACAAGGGGGAGCTGTATCATTCTGATACTCAAGTTGAGATAAAGGTAAATTTTCATGTTACACAATCACTTTTCCAAGTATTCGAAAATCGTTCGTATGATAGGATGGATTTTCCGATTTTCAAACAATTCAAGAAAGGCTTCTGTGAAGATTACGGGAGAGCTTATCTTTGAAGAAGTGGACAGAGCTGAAATTGGATATCAAGAAAAAGAAGAATTGGGAATGCGGATGGAGAAGAATCATAAACAAGAGAGTACAAGGACGCAAGATGAGAAGAGAGCAGAAGAGCAGACAGAAGAGGACAGGGAAGATGAAGAGGAAACGTCTGAAGCTCATAATGACGATGTCGTCGTAGTGACAAGAGCTGGACGACAAGTAAAGAAACCGCAGCGTTTCAATAGTTGAATTCAGTTACAATTTTATTGCCATTTTTATATTTATAAATTGTAACGGGGGGGAGGATGTTGAGAATGCTTCAGATCATTAGTTATATATCATACTGTATTTTTCATTTCATCATCGTATATGTTAGTTTTCAGAAAAAAAAAGATTATTATGATTGATTTTGTCAAATTGAATCCCAAAAATACAAATAGTTTCCTATATAAACGTTATACTACAGTGGATATTATTTAAAACACTACTCAAGACGATAATATTCACACTATTACTCCTTCGGATCATTTTCCTATTCGTCTGGATATATCGAGTGAGTCAGGTGAGCATATCTGTAATCATTATGCTGAAAATGATACTAATGAAACGTCAATTCCACTACGATGGGATGATTTTATTGCACTCTCTTATTCAAAAATACAATGCGTGTCTCTCCCAATGTTAACTTTATAGAAAAAGGAAGAGAATTCCTACTCAAACTTACATAAAAACCGTAATTGCTCTGGTTTTAGTGTTCACCATGACAAACCATGGTTTGACAGAGAATGCATTGAAATGAAATCGCTTGTAAAATCTACTCATAAAACATGCAAATCCAATAATTTTGCAGAGCCTCATAAATCAAATTACTTCAGTATGAAAAAAGACTATAAAAAAATTATCAAAACTAAGAAGACGGATTATGAGGAATTGATTGTTACCGCTTTAACCAACGTCAAAGATTCAATTCAATTCAATTCAAAATATACTTTATTGTCTTAAGTTATCACTTGTTGACAAAGCTTGTTTTACACATAAAATACATAAAAAATAAATAAATGAACAACACTAGTTTTAAAATAACACACTTGTTGACAACACTTGAAATGTATCTATATAAATAAATGAAAATAATTTAATTCAACAGACAAAATAGATAATGTAAATATATATACACACAGCAATTTGAAAGACTCTAGTTGAAGCTTCGCAGAAAATATTCAGTCAAGTTGTACATTGATGTTTGTAGAAGTAATGCTTTCACCTTAGTACGGAATTTTTTATAACATGCGATTCCTTTTATGTCATTTGGCAGATGATTGTATATTTTTATTCCAGAGTGAATAATAGAATCCTTAATCGAAGTGGTGCGGGGGATTATCAATTTAATTTGACCGCTCTGTCTTGTATCATATCGTGAGGAGACAAGTGGGAAAGACCGTATATTCTTGTAAATCAGAGAAGCTGTTTCCAAGATATATAAAGAAATCACAGTTAGTATACCACAATCCCTAAACAACTCTCTACAAGAATCTGTTGATTTTGCATGGCACCTATATCTGAGAGCTCTCTTTTGTAACATGAAACTCCTTTGAAATAATTGGTTACTACAGCTTCCCCAGAACGCTATTCCATATCTCAGGTGGGACTCAAGTAGGGCGAAGTATGTTGTTCTGGCAGATGCATACCCTTATTCAGAGGCAATTTTTCTGATGGCATAGCATCCAGATGCTAGCTTTTTACACATAGATATTACATGGTCATTGAACATCAACTTGTTATCGATATGTAAACCTAAAAATCTTGTTGATGTTTTATTTTCTAATATGTCATTACCGATTTCCAAATTTGGGACATTACAATGGAAAGTCAGAATATTGGTTTTCTTAATGTTGAGAGAAAGTAGGTTTGAGTCACACCAGTCTTTGATTACTTTTATATCTCGCATCACATTCGTGTATAATCTCTCATCATTATTATCTTGCCAAAAAATAGTGGTGTCGTTCGCAAATAACGTGATTTCGCCTTTTATATCAAGAAATGCCATATCATTAATATGTAAGAGGAATAAGATTGGCCCTAGGACTGATCCTTGAGGCACACCATGATTTATCTGCGCGGTCTCTGAGGTAGTGTTTGTTTCAACAACTTGTTGACGACCGGTCAGGTAGATCTTGAACCATTGGAGCTTATTGTCTGTGAGGCCGTAGTGGTGCAGCTTCCGCAGCAGTATTTCGTGATTTACGCAGTCGAATGCTTTGGAGAAATCACAGAATACTGCCGCAGCAGCTGCTCCCCTGTTTAGGCTAGAATATACCTTGTCCATAAAAAAAAGATAGCATCATTTGTGCTCTTTTTTGGCTGGAACCCAAATTGTCGATCTGTAAGTATATTATTCGCAGTTAAATACTCCAACATTCGGATTTCAACCAGCTTCTCAATAATTTTAGCTAAAGTGGGTATAAGCGCAATAGGACGGTAATTATTGGGATCCAAAGAATCACCACCTTTATAAATAGGGATAATTATTGAAGTTTTCAGAATAGCTGGAAAAATACCTTCTCTGAACGATTCATTGATGAGGATTACAAGTACCGCTAATGCTGAGTCGGGGAGATTTAGAAAAACATTTGCAGATATTTCATCAATTCCAGCTGTATTTTTTTCTGTATTTTCATTATAACCGATTTAAATTCGATGATGTTAGTACTGGTTAGCTGGAATTCATTATTGAATTCAATCGGCATCATATTCTCAAGGGGATTATTGATCTTCTGTACATTAGTAGTTAGGCGTTCAGCAATGGTACAGTAATGTAAGTTAAGGGTGTCAGGATTCATTGAGGTCGTGTGGATATTTGATTTACCTCTGAGATCATTGATCACCCTCCAGCTTTCTTTGATTGGGTTACCAGCATTTTCGATTCTTGATCTGTAATATATTTCTTTCGCCTGTTTCAAAACTCTGCTTCAAGTAATAGTCATTGAAACTCTTATCTTTCGTGAATTTTTTTATAGTATGCAATGAGCGAAGGTTGGATGCAGAAACTTTGATGGCTGATGTTATCCATGGTTTTTCAGTTTTGTGTTTTATTTTTTGTATGGGAAACGCACGGGTAAAGTTCTTCTGTAGTTGATGATGAAATATTCCAAATTCATTATCCTTGTTTACTATAATACTATGCCAATTTATTTGTGTGCAGTAGTATTGAAATTTCTCAACATTTTTTTTAGTGAATAGTCTACCAATATGAAAAGGCTTTTTTTTATTTTGATGTTTCTTAGGTATGGTGACGTAACTGTGAATCAGCTCATGATCAGATATACCAGAAGGTACAACTTTTGTAACTACATTATCGAGGTTGCAGCAGATGTAGTCGATTGTTGATTCTTTACTTTGTGATATACGTGTTGGATCAGTTACGTAAATTTTCAATTGACTAGATTCCAGAATATTCGTTAGTAGTTGCGTATTATCACTGTAAGTTTCCTCATAATCCATATTGAGATCACCCACCACTATGACTGAGGATTTCAATGGCAATTTTGACAATATAATCTCCAATTTTTCGAAAAGTATGTTAACGTCTGATGATGGTGACCTGTATATACATAAAATATGAACATCAAGTTCCTTACAAAATACTAATGAGAATTCGAATGCCTTTTCGTCCAATAACATGTTATACTTTTCGACTACCGAGAAACCATAATTCCTCAAAAATGTATCTCTAACAAAAATGATAGAACCACCATATGTTGTACCCTTTCCAATAGGAGTACTCATTCTCGAGTACCTAGCTACAGGTGTATAGTCTGGTAAATGAATAAATTCATTTAAATAGCCAATGTTCAGTTAGCATTACTACATCTGGAAAAGAGTTATGTTCCAATAGAATGTACAGTTCATCAATTTTGCTTCTAAGTGACTGAATATTGAGTAATATCAGAGTCAATGTGCCTATTTCTAAAAAAGCTTCACCATTAACACTATCATGGATGTCATTAATATGGAGTGATAATGAGGGTTCTCTTAAATTTACATTATCTTCGCTTGAGAAATTAGATTCATTCGAAATGATTGAGTTACTATCATGCATAGCAATTAAAATAATATTTTTTAAAACAGTTATTTGACACTTTTCATAGTGATCTATTGATCTTTGGATTTTTTGAAGTACTTCCATTTTCGACCCTTTTTTGTTTTGATCAGAAAAAAAATTGATAGAGCAATTCCTGTTATTTTTTTTATAAGAATTTATACGTTTGTATATTATATTATTGATTTGTTTGTCCAATAAACAGTTACGCTGTGAAATTATCATTACATTCATGGTTTTACTAAGGCCTAGGGTATTTTTTATAAATAAATCAAAGCTTTCGCTGTTACTCATGTTGTTTGTGTTAAACATTATAATCAGTATGTCTTCCTGACCAAAGCAAACTGTCTTTGTAAATAAATTCTCAGTGAATTCTGACAGTTCCGTCCCGGGCGTAATTATTTCGTTAATGCAATATTCATACTTTAATGTTTTATCTAGTACTTCACGATCAGAGTACACTTTGAAAAACATTGGAAAAATTCAATTCAGCTGGTCAGAAAAATGTATGTCCAATATCTATCCAAACATTTTCATAATGAAATTTACAACCGAAAAACTATTTTGGAATATCAGTTTGTAGATGTTAGGAACTATTTCTCAGACTCTAATATAACTTATGATGGATTTCTTATGAGCATAAAAAAGTCAAAAAATTATAAATCTCCTGGAACTGACGGAATTTCATTTGAGTTCTTCAAGAATTTACCACAAAACTTGCTTCTCTATATATGCAGTTTATTTAATGACATTTTTGAGTCTGAATGTATCCCGAAAATGTGGTCTGAAACTATATTGTCCATGCTCCACAAAAGAGGCCCAAGAGATGACCCTACGAATTATAGAGGAATATATAGCACTTGTTAACTGCCTAGTCAAATTATTCACGAACATTTTACTATTCAGAATGACCAATTGGTGTGAAGAACAAAATATAATCTCGGACTGCCAATCCGGATTTGGGCAGGGCAGAGGCTGCATAGATTATGTCTTCATTTTGAGTTCGGTAATTCAAATCCAGATGATATGGAGACTTTCTCCAAAGAGAAAGGGAGCACAGGTTTAAATATAGACAATGTTCAAGATTTTTCAATACTTCTTTATGCTCACGCTTTGGTTATCTTGGGCAATTCTCCTATTGATTTGCAACGAAAACTAAACAATCTAGCTGCCTATTCAAGAGAAAATAATCTACACGTGAACGTACCTATATAAATCGGAAATTGTGATATTTAGTAAGGGAAAACACGGCTCCAACAGAAATTTGAATTTTTATTATAACAATGAACAGTTGGAAATATTGAGCAAGTTCACATATTCAGGAGTTGTATTCTCATCGTCATCACTATTTCTGAATATGGCAAATTTCACTGTCACAAAATCGAAACAAGCCCTAGGAGCAGTAATTGGCATGATGACCAACTCTAGAATTGATTCTTGGGACGCAAGAATTCATTTATACGAGTATATTATATTATGCTTCCTATCTTATTGTGTTGCGATTTGGGGAACAAGGTATTCTGATATAGTGGAACGTATTCAAGTTAATTTCCTCAAGAGACTTTTGTGCCTACCCAACAACACCCGTGATTATATCGTTAGACTTGAATCGAAGTCCACCAAATTGAGTCACATCATACTGAAAACTGCTATGTCATGGATATATCACATTAACAACCTATCGGACTCACGGACCCACGGGCTCACTAATGAATTCGTCCACATCTAGTATGTTTGTTTCTTCCCTCTGAAGCTTATCCTGAAAATATGCAGCTGATAACTGAATATGATATATGCCTGTTGAATCTTATAAGTATTCCAATGTCAAACGGTGGAATTCAGGAACATGAAGATGATGAAGTAAAACTCGGCAACAATTTCTCAAATGCAGATTATCTGCTTCAACACGTGCCTGTACTAAGTTCACCTCATGTGATTTTCATAGCATTCGTGCTGCTGTTTCAACTGTTCCTGGCACACTTATCAGTGGCCGGAACCGATTTATCATTGCTCCAGCAATGTTAATAAAATCATGAAAATGAATTGAATGAGTAATTGACAAAGTACCTTTTAAAAATTTAAGAAATTGAGATCAAATGACCATTCCGAGATTCAACGATCCATCGTGTACTGGTTATCAGTCGGGCTTCATTCGCATCGGAAGTAGTGAGCTAGTTTTGGCCTCTCGCAAGTAGAGGAGGCATATGGTAGTTGATACCAAGTTCTAGAAATGGGGAAATTGAATCTCGATAGCCTCCATCTACTACCACAATATCACTTTCTTGAAATCAGGATCGCATTCCATCGATATCATGCTGAAGTTCATGATTAAGAATCGATGTATCGTTATTGCGGGCATCTGAGACATAGGGCCCGTCTTTTGCTAAAATATATCCATCTGAGGCAACCATAACTTCTGGTTTGATCAAATGTTCCATTTCATGGTTAGCAATAAGATTGGCGTGATACTCTGAAACAACTACATTTTTCTATTTTGTCATATGTACAATCAATATAAAAAATGGCGCTTGGGATATCAGGCTAGGGAATGTAGAGCTTATTAGCAAATGGAGAAACATGTCTTGCAATAAAATGTTGTCTATCTATTGCCCCAAATCCGATATTGTTTGGTACAAAGCGCTCCATTAAAGATAGACGTACGTTGGATACCATCATGCTGGTATTCTGCCGAGACGAATATCGGAAGATTATTTTCAAGAACTCATCCGAGACACCATGTCGCAATTCGACAAAAACAGTCATGTGGTGTTTCTCAGATATAAGACGCCTATTGCCACATTTCTCAATGAAGTCACAATATTCTTGTGATTCTCGGAACTGCTGTTTCGAGAAATACGTCGAATACTCATCATCGGAAGAACTATTTATGTTTCGATAATCCCCCGTATTGTTAATGGCAGTTGCAACTGTTCCAAGGCATTGCAGGAATTGGTTCAATTGGTCTATTGACAAAACGTAAACCAGCATGAAAAAATGTTCAAGAGAAGTTCATTCTCACATTTTCGGGAATACGAATGTTGGAAATGATGGAAATATTCACTCTACAGTCGATGGGCATTCTGTGAATATTTATGTGGGAATTACAATCCATGCAGGTACGACTTGATGCTGGAGATAAAACATTGAGACGAAGACAGTTGAGATTATCTTGTAATTGTTTAATGTCATCGAGTATTGCTTGAAAACAATTGAAACAAGTTATAGTTTCCTCAGCAATATCGAGAGGAGGTATTTCTGCAGCTCGTCTACTCAATATAGCCATTTCCTGTTTTTCGGTATTTTCTTCTCCATGTATCGTGGTCATTTGCTGTATTCTTCAGTTTTTATCACAAACGTAACAGTCCTTTCTATCAACCAACGCAATTCGAAACATTATCACTACTTGAAAACTATAATGAGATGAAATGATGAACAATAAAGTCCACAAAGGAGATATCCTAAATTCCAACACTCAAACTAAAATCAACAATCGATATCCGCGTGACAAGTTCACTAACGGTTCGTTGTTGATTATGAATCACTTACTTGATATAATATCGAATATGGACCAATAGTGCAGAAACCCATTTTTGCATTCAATAGGAATTAACTTTTTAGGAATATTTCTATTTCACTATCATACGTATTGAATTATATCATTGGAATGAGATATGAATATGAATCTAATGATATTCATAATTATCACTGATAGCAAGCAGATATGAAAATTATGGAAATGCCTGATTCTGAGTGGGGAACAAATGTGAAAAAATCTGACGATTCCAGGATCCAACTCTTCCTATCACGAATAAGAGCGTGAAAGACCATATCATTCTCCCATTTCCTAGGGATTGTTCGTCTTTCATTTTGGCAGAGCTTGTATATCAACAAGATTCACCAAACTATCTGTACATTATATTATTATCATTAAATTCATATATCTGCTATTGTTATTTTTAATCTTCACATTGTATATGAATATTGAACTCATTTTCGTCTCCACATTCTAACTTTCCACTATTTGTGAAAAATATCGACCACTATGCGAATGTAAGAGAACCAGTCTCTTCAACTCTTCATGCGAATGGTGAGTTCCTGAATTAATAACTCTGAATCCCGTCATGATAGGATTCTTGAGACAGTTGTAACATGAGAATTTGCCTTTTCCTGTTCCATATTGTGAATTCTGCGGATAGGTATTGGGGAAACTTCGTGAAGATGCACTGCGTAACTCAATGATTTCCTCTCTAGGTTTTGAGGTACTTTACATTCCATCTTGTTAAATGTTTTCAATTTCAATGTTCATGACTGGATGACTGTTAGGTTATTTCCATCCACTTCTTAACCAATCTCACACATTTGTCAGATGCCCATGAATATTGTTGTGCACATCTTAGTCTCTTGCCAGTGGAAGACGGTTTGTCGCGTTTAGTGACAGTGGCCTGTAATGGTACAGGATATTCACAATTTTGTATCGACATGTGGATCGACTAGTGTATCGACTTTCGTATCGACTATCGATGTCATGAGCGATATTCAATATTTCTTTCATTTTGCATCCTTGAATCTGACTTGAATCATATTATTTGGGTGGCTAGATTGACACTGCGCAAAGACGAAATATGGTTTGCAATATTTTTTTGAAATAGATCACAAGTGCTCTGATTGACGGAAACTTGTTGTTTGAGCTATTTCCGTTTATTCATCCTTCTTGCTGATTCCTTCTCTTGCGAAGAGGTTTCATGTGTAGGAGCCAAAATGAGGCCCTTCTTGAATTTGACACTCGTGCGATCAGGTCAGGTGGTGGACTCCTACTTTTGTGTTAGGCCTTTCCGATAGGAAGATGAGAAATATTAAATCTCTTATTGTTTGGATGATATCCGATAGGGTATGTATATTTCAGATATCACGGCCTTATACAGGGAAGTACGGGGTACAGAATAAGTGGATGATATGGACTCCATTTCCTTTCGACCACATGGCATGTTTCTAGACTCGAATTTCGTCAATCAACACTGTTGACTGGATGGATTACTAAATATCGAAACTCATCAACTATGGGCATTTAGAAATCTTGAAATGTTTTCTGGACTTCACTGTTTGGGCATCACGTGGACACTTTTTTCGATGGTTGAGGCACCTGAGAGATTTTCGTGCTTTGGAGCCTGAGTCACCGATACACTTGAAGGTGGAAGCAGGACCCTGATGATTTCTTGTGTGTGTCCTCGGGCATCTATAGGACCCGACAGCCTGAAATTTCTAGCAGAATCCTTGCTGCCGACAGTGCAAGTCCTTAGCCGCCCTTCTGGTTCAGATAGCCAGTGATCCTGACTTCTGACAGGAGGTCCAGGGGAGTCCAGACTCCTGGTATGATTGATGATCCTTCATCCTTAGGATTTTGTTGCTTTGGAGCCTGAACTCCCAGTGCCCAGTCAGATAGTGATAGGTCCTGGTCCAGCTTGGAATGTAGGAAGAACTTGCCCTGGTGGCAGCCTGTGGACCCGTCAGCCATAGTTCCAGCGCAGCATTCAGTTGCCCTGGGATAAACCAAGTGCTCAGGTCTCCAGGTGGTTGTGACTCCTGTCAACTGTGGGGGATCTAGTTTTCCTAGCACACCTAACCCCTAACGCCGACTGAGGAAGGAGTGTATTTGTTTCATCCAGGTAGTGAGATCTAGTGGACCACAGTTGGAATCTCATGGTACAAAATCCATAACTTGCAGTTAAGGTCAGAATTTTCCATACACATATTTTTTCCACTGTCTGAGGACATTTAACATATAACATTTTTTTTCACTGTCTGAGGACATTCAAGAAGTACTTTTTTTCCCTGTCTGAGGACATTTAACATACATATTTTTTCCCTGTCTGAGGACATTTAATATACATACTTTTTTTCTGTCTGAGGACATTTGAATAATAATTTTTTTACTGTCTAATGTCAAGAGACATTTGAACACTTGTCAATGAAACATGGCAGTCTAATATCGGATTCACATCTAATAAAATCATTGAGTTTGTTAGAGACTATGTGAACCCAAAGTATAGGCCTATATAAAGGGAAATCTACCCTTGTACTGAGTTAAAAACATAGAACATTATCTACCTCCATTCTAGATACCTATTGTTGGCATGTTGACGTGAATAAATCTGAACAGTTACTTTGGCTTATATTTATATCTTGGATTTTTTTCTCAGTGATTCGCTGTGAAAACTGAGTGGCGCCTGACGAAAGGATAGCCACACTAGTGAACAATTAAAAGAACTAACTCACGATCTGCTCCCAAACAAACGAGCTGCCTGTCTTTATCAAATAAAAATCTTTTCCTTTCTCGAAACATCAAGAAGAATTGTTATACAGTGCAAATGATGAATATATTGAAAAATAATTAGGGAATTTTACCGAGATACATGAATAACAGGGTGATTTCTAAAAACTCGATTCTTTGTCATCTTCATCATCCAAAATCTTCATGATGCGTATGAATAAATCGGTCTTAGGTGTAACCAATTTTTAAAATCACCCTGTATGGAATGTATGAATCATGATTCAAGATGAAATGAGAATAGTATATTGCATGCCCAAATTATTTCTTCGATATTCCATTAATACATCGAATTTCCAAACATCACTAAAATGTTTATGTGTTCCACTCTGTGAACAATAACATAATCTGAACCATCTGAATTATATCGAGTATTATGATGATATAAGCAAAAAAATTTGCACGTGGCATCTTCGAATTTCGAGAAAATAAATAAATAAAAAATACCGAATTGTAACTTCAACGCCCTGTATCTCAGAATCTTTTCATCAAAGGACTACGATTCTGCAGGTTCAATCAGTTCATCGAATTCTACAACATACTGAAAATTCAGAAAATTTCACCAAGAACCATCTCACGTACTGAAAGTGCGGGGTCCTTTCCAATATCTTCATTCATATTAAGCCGAATGTAATAACGTCTAATTTTTCGGCAGGTTTCATTCATTCCTTTATGTCCATACATCAAAATTTCGTGAATTCATTTGATCAGATTGAAACATTCCTTCACAGGTGGTGTAGTTACCATGTTTTTACAATAAGTGAATTGAACATATTTGTCCATACATAGAAATGTAATCAATTTTCGTAGATCAATAAAGGTGCATGGATAATAATTATCTAATTCATTTGAAATTTCTTATTTAATATGCGATGTGGAATTAATTCTTGCAAGGGTTCAAATATTTTTTGAAGTGATATTCCATCGATTTTATGAGAATGGATGAAAAGAAATATTTTCGATTTTGTATTGAGATTGATTTCAATACGATAGGTTTCTCGGAAGATTCTTGTGAACTTATTCCATTTTTCAATTTTTGTCGCTTTTAAAATCATCGAGTGAATTTGATGTGAGACGAATTTTTTTGTCACGGTCCTTAGTCGAGATGATATTATGTTCTCATTTTATTAGCTGAATAGATTAAGATTTGATTCTATGAATCTGTTGTAGTCAGTTTTCAGATAGTCATTTGTTTCAATGAGATGCTGATATGTTTGTCTTTGATTCTCATGCATATTCCTAGGATGTCTAAGATTAATTTTCGTCCTTCATATTGTATACTCCAATTCTAGACAAGAAATCTGCATCGAAATTCATTCTTCCATTTTTTAAACTATATTGTACTGATAATTTTCTAATTCTATTGCCATCTTGATAGTCTACTATAAGAGGATCTTGCAATGAAAAAATATATGTTAATGGTTTATGGTCAGTAACAAGCAAACATTTTCATCCATAGATATAAAATATGGTCCAAAATGTTTTGTAGTCCATACATGGTCCATACAATAGCTGAAAGTTATTTTTCTTACACAGAATATCACAACTCGGCAGAATTCAATGTTTCCGATGCGAATGAAATGGAAAGAACTTGATTCAACGGACCTTGAGATGATACTGCACCTATTGCGTAGGCAGATTCATCTGTAGTTTGAATGAACGATTCATCAAAATTTGGATATTGTAATATTGGTGATGATATGAGTATGCTTTTGAGAGTCCAAATTGCATTTTCGGATTCTTTATCAAAATAATATGCTACACATTTTTTTAGGACGTTTGTTAATGGTTTATCAATTTTTGAATAGTCTAGTATAAAACGTCTATAGTATCCTGTCATTCCTAACAATGCACGAATTTCTTCAACGGAATTTGGATTTGAACATTCTTAAATGAATCTAATTTTCTCGGGACAAGGTTGACTCTATTGTATGTAATCAAATATCCTGAGTAAGCAACTTCTTCATGAAAAAATTCGTATTTGTCAGGTTGTAATCGTAAGTTGTACTTTCTCAGTCGCTGAAATATGTTTTTAAGCCTCGAAGTTCTCCTAATGTCGGTGAATAATTTTTTATATCGTCCATGTGAATTAGACAGATTTCGTTGTTCAATCCTACCAAAATATTGTCAAGAATTCTTTGTAGGGTAGATGGACCATTTCAGAGACCAGAAAGCATACGGCGAAACTCAAAATGTTCATTTGGAATGATGAACGCAATTTTTTCGATGTCTGATGGCTCTACCTCAATCAAATGGAATTCAGATGCAAGGTCTAGTGTCGAAAAATATTCACATTGTCCTAACTGATCTGACAGGTCAGTAATATTAGACAATGGATATTTGTCTGGAATCGTTATTTCATCCAATTTCCTGTAGTATATCAATAGCCTCCATTTTTGTTTTCCACTAGCATTCATTTTTTTTTAACAATCCGTGATGGTGAAGACCAAGGACAACTAGATGGTCTTATCATGTCTTGTTGTGAAATTTTTGATGGATTCAGTATAAATCGGTTTCGAATTTGGAATTGTGTCATTTCGGTGTTCAACTTGACAGGTCAATGTTAACTCTCCACCATCAATATAGAATATGTGAGAATAATTCAAACATAGGTTTTCTATCAGATATTGTTCTTCAGCATTCGAGTAATTCAATCTCAATAATTTATTCATTATCATGTTTTCTCTGTCTGAAAATTAGTCTGGTGGTGTTTTGTTAGAATGATTTATTTGGTCACTAGTTTCTAATGTTTCGTCGTCGAAATGTTCTAGATTCAACTGTGGTATATCGATCATTTGATCATTTACTGAAATGTTCTCATTTGTTGTTTGAAATATTCCATCGTTTACTGATACAATAGCACTTGGAATAATCAACGATTCATTCAATTTGGTACGATCACAAATAGCGAAAATTGAGTAGCAGTTCATTTCCATTTCAGTCCTAGCTGAAACTTTCCTTTGTTTCGAATTATTGATGTCTTGCGGTTCATTAGGTAGCGTCAGCGAGTTCTCAACTGTTTTGGGATAAAATTTTTCAGGTAAAATTTCCTCGCCATCAATTGATATTCATTTCCGAATATCTGGCACTAACTGAACTCACTGAATTTTATATGAAAATTTCGATGTGAATACAAGAAATGTTTGCTAAATTCATCATTCATCAAGATATCGATGGTTTCACTGTCGCAGAAGGCACTTATAGTTCCGACTAGAGTTACTAAATGTACTCGACACTGCTGTTCTGACATTTTTTGTATATTAAAACGTCAAAACAGCAGTGTCAAATACATTTAGGAACTCTAGTTTCGGCCATCATCAAATGACGGCCATAACACTTCAGTCTCCTGTCGCCAGAGTAGTCAACCACTATTCCTGGACAGCAGCCACTGTTGTTTTCACTATCATCGATTTGAATAACAGAAAACATCAACAAAGAAAATAGAAATCAGTGTATCGGAACAAAACACCAAAACATATTGAATGAGGAACCATCCCGTCAATGCGTCAATCGAACCGCAGAAAGCACAAAGGAACAACAAAACAATGAACAAAATTTTATTAGAGACGGCGCGATGATTGATGCGACCGATGCATGCCGATGACGTCCGATGCTTTCGAGTTGCCAGATTTCAAGCACACAAACAGGAACTATGAAATAATGATAATTGTCTCCAAATAACTTTTGTTTTTCACTTCATTGGAGAAAACCGAATAATAATAATGATGTCCTATTACGCTACCGTGTGACGACGTTATTGAAATTGATGGTCATTTGTCATCATAATGATATGATAACAATTGCTGTATTCAGGGGAATTGAATTCATTATAGCCTCAATCCAGTTTATTGTGGCTGTTCATCACAAAATAAGACATTGAGGTTAAAAGATATCTTCACTATGGAGGTACCTAGAAATGATGAGATATTGACAGTTGGCGTCACAGCTGACTTGGTTCCTAACCTCCGAGCTTTATTCTGTCAGAATCTATTGTGCAATTATCATTCTTGAATCTTTATATTTATTATTCACCAGAATGATATAAGTGAGTAGGAATTGTAACGACGCCAACATCGTGAAGAGGTACAAATTTTTCGGTTCGGGTTTGGTCACGTTTGATTCATGTTCGGCTACATTTCTGCTGACGTTTTCTGTGCCACCGGAACAAGATGATGCTGTGATTGGTGAGATTTCGTCGGCTAATTTGAATTATTAAAAGACAACACACTCTGAGATCACCAAATGTGTGAAGACCAGATATTGACGTCCGCAAGACGTCCAGAAGTTGTCGGCTATGTGACGTTGAGAATACGACGTCATTTTGACGTCATGATTTGGACACGTGACGAATAGGACCTTGAATGACCAGAATTGGCGGTCCTATATAGACGTCATTTTCGTCAGTGTGGCTACCTGGGTATCATCAGGTAAATAATCTGGTCGATTTACACTGAGTAATTCCTGCACCAGTGTCTAATAAGAAATTGAACGTTTTGTTGTTCAAAGTAATTTCATGTGAGATGAGCCCATCGGATCTTCATTGAAATTTCATATCTTATTGACTTGAGTTACTTTTTGATATTCATGATTTCTACAAATTTTTTCGCACCCTGCAATTTCCTTGCTACCACTTGGGAATTCAGAAAAAATTCAGTAGAGTCTTCTTGATATCCTGAGGTTCCAGAAAGTTTCATTAGTGATATATTCTTCACAGATATATCGTTCTCTTGAGATATTGAGATAACAGTATAGTTACGAATATCTGAATTTCATTTTCATTCGCTTGAATTGATTGATTTTGGTTGGTAAGGTTAGGTGGATTTATTTCGTATCCATTTTCGTAAGGATTTTCGTCATTCAAATTTCTGAGAACTCGTGATTGGGAGTTGGGTTCTGATCAATCTTCGTTCCAGCACCCATCTCCATGTTTAAATAATGTACAGGTGGTCTCGAATTTGAAGTATTATTACTCCTATTCGTAAAGATTGATTTTGTTGGCATTCTTGGATTGTTTGGGGTTTGATTGGAATTTTGATGGTTATTTCCAGAGAATGTTTTGTTTGAGTTATCAACTGGATTTGCGTAACGATTCTGATTGATATTCAGTTCTTGAGCCTGGTTATCGAAATTTCGATTTTGATATTGCGAACTTTGAGGTCTTCTATACGGCAGGTAGTTATTATATGAACCAATTCGATTGATTACTCCTTAGTCTCTGTTTATTAACATGACAAATATGATGGGGTTACCTGAGTAAAAATGATGAAAAAAATGTATTGTTGATTGCATACGAATATGGTCACGTGGTGTTTGATTATTGTTGAAGACCTGGTAGAAGGAGTAGTATAGCACACTATATGCTGGAGACTTCGAGAAAAACGAATAAAGAGGCAATATATGACAAGGGCATCAGATCCATGTTCATTATGTAAGGACAATAAAAAAATTGATGGAATCCAAAAAAGACTGTCGACTGATATTTCCCACTCCTTGAGCAGACTCCTCAAACTCAACTCACTGATGTCCTACTCGCTAAGACCCCCACTTCACCACAGTGGAGTCTGGCAAGCTCAGCACCAGTAGATGTAGCTTGCAGTGTCCAGAAAATAAGAGCAGGGTATAGGTCGCCTGGTATGATGAGATACAGAAAAATTGCATTGTCGTGGGGCCCCACTGCAACCCCAGTCTGAACCAAACGAAACCTGGTAGAGGGTTATGTGGCGGTATAGGGATCTGGTGATCTACGTCCCTCATGCGGTCACGCAGGGATGAAAAGACTGCCACTATGGACAAAAAATCCAGGAGATATGTGCTGAAGTCTGTGTCTGGAGTAGTCTCGAAGAGTAGTCCTGTGAACTTATTCTCAAAACCAGTGGTGATCTTCACGATAGCCTCCAAGTCCACAGCAAATATCAAATGGAGCCTGCCTGGTGAATATGGCAAGCTTTCGAGCGTTGAAAGTTGGAGGCCTACAGATCTATAAAAATAGCCTCTGTAGTACTTTGAAACCCTATCGCTAACCATAAACGCAACTATGCTAGCAAGAAGAAATGATAGTTATTTATTATACAAGGGAAAAAAGTAATAGATTTCAGTGTGCCGTGAGCCGTGAGCTGAAATTTTATATTTTCCCATGTATAATATACTTTTTTTTGTGACAAAAGCAAGGACGAATCAATATTGAGAATCTATCACATTATTTTGAAATCTGAAAATTATCGACGTGAAATTTTAAGTTTTTAACAGTAGGGACACTTGCGTTGTAGACATCTTTATCATTTCCTTGAAGTAATCAAATATCTGATGTCACTTCTGTCAGTCTCGTTCTATGATTTGATTCCAAAAACAATTTGCGAATTTCGTGGTTGTTTAGCAATATACGTAACCGCGAAGTCGAATGGAAGATAAAAGGACTTGCAGTTCTTTCTCGGAGACGGTATTATTGATTGATTTTTTGGAACTATAGCACAACAAAAGCCATCGACAGTGTATGTGATATATATCCAGGAAGAAGATACTCACTTTTTTCCCACGGGCAAGAAGTAATTTATGAAAAGTGACATTTTATAACCTGCCAACAGAGATGAAATGCCAAACTTTTTTCCCGTCACAGAAAAAAAAAACTCATCTCAATATGAAAAGGCCTCACTTTCACAAACAGATGGCAGATGATTCGACTCCATCATGGACAGTCAAAGTGAAATAGCCGAAGCGGTGTCTCGCCAAAACCCATTAGAATGAGCTCACTTTTCTCTTGCGCACCCAGGAGAACCAGAACAACGAATCCGAGTTAAGGTGTCCTCCATGTGACTCAGATACTGTCAGCTGATTGGCCAACATCGGAGAATAGCGGCAGAATCTACGACACCACTCGACGCCGTATGAATCGCCTACCACCAATAAGGTATGAATATTCCTGGAAAATTCTCAACTGAATATCCTGATCTGTATATTCATGGACTATTCCATAAATGATATTCTCATGTGTTTCATAGATGCGAGTATCAAGCATTCATTATGATAAAAATGTGGTTGAAATCCACATAAACTCGAAGCATCCAGAGTGGTTAGGAATCAGGAATTAGGATCAGGAATCAGGAACACGAAGCCATCTCAACAATTTTAATATTGATCAAATCACTCAATCAGATCATCGTAAATAATAGGAGCACATGTAGGCTCAGTGTTTATTATTCGATATTGAACAACGCTCTTGAAGGAAATGTAATGAAGTGTTTTTGACCAGCTTCAATACTAGACTGGTTTTGAGTAATATCTGAGTAACCTGAGACTGATTCTACTTGAATTTCACTTTTTCGAAAGCGCGAAACCTGAAAACCTGGGAGAGTTGTGTAATGCATTGATTCCTGACTTTCCCAAAGCTTTCCCTGATAGTTCCTGCAGCCATAGTTGAGGATTCCGACCAATAAGAACCTAGGATCGAGCTGTCCTTGTATCGAGGTCCAGGGGAAAATATGAATACTGAGGACAGCTAAGGGATCACTCTCTCCTCTACAAGTCTACACTACCTGATCTACGTTAGACACTCTTTGCTCTTCAAGCTCCAGGTTCTCCTGCTGATCTCTTAGTGCTCTCATATTTCATTAAACGCCAGTGTAAAGTATCAATGTATAGTGATTTCCTGTTGCACATGTGAGTTTTTATAATATTCCACACCATTAGTATTCATCCTGTTTATAGCTTCATTTCATTCCTGTTGTTTTTCATACAGATACTCACCCGACCTGTGTAACGAATCCAGAAAGTTGTATTTACGAATTAACGGTTCCTTGTGATTGCATATTCCATGTTTATTTCTTTGTTGTCATTGTTTTCAGTTCCGAATAGTCTCAATAATTCATTTAATGAGTTTCAATATTTTCCTTTGTCACAATTGCAGATTATTATTATTATTGACTGACACTGACAAGCCAGTTGTCAATTCCTCTTCTTCTTCTTTTCCTTGAGGAATCCTGTCCTGTGCATAGGTGTCCCTGTGCTTAGTATCCCGCCGTCAGGTGGTGGTCTATGGTTCATGAAATTTTGACATGAAAAATATAATCAACCTCACTAGAATAAATCGAAGAAAAAGGAAAGATAAATAAGAATTGAATCTATTTAATTCGTTCGGAATTGTGTTTCCGATTCTCGCGGTATACTTGATGAAATAGTTGAATAAATGATTTCCAGACCTGACCTGGAAATACCAGCAACCCGAAAAATATTCACTTTGATTCCTGTAATCATTTAGAATGAAAAAATAGCAACCAGTATTCCAGGCTAAACCCAGGGTTTGTAATCAAAGCCTACACTCCCGTGGCTACTTATTGATTCCTGGTCGATTCAATAACATTGACCCCTGGTTTATACTGTAGGTACCAAGCTAGGTATACCTCCTGTACCTTTCTCCACTGTTGCTACTTTGGGTCCTCCGTACAAAAACATTTTGTGCAGAGCAGGTAGAGTAAACTACCTCAAAAACAATCTGACGCTCGAAAACCCCCGTCAAATAGCAGAGTAGTCTCCGCCCTGAACCAAGCGCCAAAGTAAGGACCCCAGAAACAAAGCTCGTTACAAATGACGTCCTAGAGTAGGGACTTTTTGGTTATTGAATCAGAAGATAATCCAGTCCTGTTCAATAGGAAAGTTGCTTCATCCAAGTCCAGTACAGTTTTCTTTTCTGAACCAGTAGCTCATTTTGTTTGAAGTCCATAAATCTAGGAATTATTTGTTCAGTCCAGATATATGTTTTTTTTTGTTATAAGAGCCACTTAATTTTGAGACAGCAAGAGAGCCGAACCCGTTAATTTCCGAATACATTTCATCCTGATAATCATCCTGACATCCCAGCTTATTTGACCAGTAGAATAAAATGTTAGGTCCTGATATAGCTGATGATAGATGTAAAGGTTGTGAGAACCTCCGAAAATCCAGGAATCCAGGTCCAAAGAACTACAGAGAGCACATATCAAGTTCAAACTGAACAAAGCCGAATTAATCAGTGAACTAAGAATGTATGGTCTAAAAACTGAAGGTACTGTGGAAATGTTACAAAACCGATAAATTTGGTTCCTGAGGGTGGAGGTTCCTGAAATATTAGCCCCCAGTTCTACCAGATATTCCTGAACCTTATTATCCTCCAGATAGTGCTGAAACACCTCCAGAAACACATTCAGATATTCCTGAAACAACTCCAGGTAGTCCAGAAACACACCCAGATAGTCCTGAAACACCTCCTGATGGTCCTGTAACTCCTGTCCTGGGTCATCCATGTGAAGGGAAACCTAACCACTGGAATGTTCAATTTGATGGGACATCAGACCCTGTAGATTTCCTGGAAGGCCTGAAAGAACTTGGAAATGTGAAGAGAATAGAACCAGACCAGCTCCTGAAAATGTTGCCTGAGGTATCACAAGGAAGAGCTCTATTATGGTACCGCTGTAATAAAGTTAACTGAAATTCCTGGCCAGCTTTCAAAGAGTGTTTTCAGGTAGCATACTTTTCGTTTCGATATCATGAACAGATCCAGATTGATATCATCCAGAGGAAATAGACAGTGGGGGAACCAGCTAGAGGTTATGTGATATACATACAGACACTGATTCAAAGACAAGGCACTCTTGATAAGGTGCGAGAATTGACTTGGCTAAAACGGAATTCACTGCCAGACTACCGCCTGTACATCAGAAAGACTGATTTTCAGGATGTATCATTACTAATCTCAGCAATTTTGGAATATGAGAGCCTGAGATTCCAGATGATCCATATTTTTCATATTTCCCAGTATTTCTAGTTTTATCAAGGTGTCCTGTTGATTTAGATAATGAAGGAAGTCCAGGAAATGCAGATTGGATAAAACATTCAGATTATCCAGGAGATCCAGTATATCCTGATTTTTCCAGGAATACAAATTTCCTTCATTCACCAGACTATCCTGTTGGTACAGGATGTATAAACAATCCAGATTTTCCAGAAAGTTCAGATTTTCCAGAAATTCCAGATTTTCCAGAAATCACAGATTTTCCAGAAATTCCAGTCCAGATGAAATTTAGGTTCTGTTATGAGGTCGAGACTGTCAATGAAGTGACAGATATCATTACAGAGACCAGTACTAATAATATAATGAATAGAAAATGTTCCAGGGATGAGGAACTAGGTCCTGACAATTTCCTATCACCCCGTTCTCCAGCTTGGTAACAGCAAGAGGCATCCGCAGCTTTGAATTCCGATGAGTCCTGTTTCCGGAATTCTGGTTTTGAAGCAGTCCGACCCGCGTAGTGAGAATCAGATTTGATTTTGTTTGATTCTTCGTCAAATCAATGGTAACTTGTTTTTTTCTAGAATAGGTCCTTGGTCCTGTAGATGCTGAAGTAGACGATTGTGATGCTTCAGGCTCTCCTGGTCCCCTTAGTGAGTTGGAGCTGTGGAATACATCGTCGCTGGCTAAATGTGCAGGTTTAAGTCGCTCAACGTTCACGTTTATTTCTCGACCATTCACATTTATTGTGAAAACTCGATCATCCAGTCTTTTGATTACTTGATGAGGTCCAGTGTATGGTTGTTCCAAGGGACGGTTCACTGCATCTTGTCTCAAAAAGACATGTGAACAGGTGTATCCGAAAGTCTTCCAGGAAATATTGTGGATCCTCTGGTGGATCTTCATGAGTAAAGAACTCACCAGGAATTCGTAGTGTTGTTCCATAAAGGAATTCCGCTGGAGATGCCTTCAAGTCTTCTTTATAGCAGGTCCTCAGTCCGAGCAGTACTGTAGGCAATATTTGCGTCCACTGAGGATTTTGTTGGCACATGTTGGAGGCCTTGAGCGTTCGATGCCATCTCTCAACCATCCCATTCGCTGCTGGATGATAGGCTGTAGTACGTATCCGCTTACCACCAACTAGACGAGATAGCGCGGCAAAGAGAGCACTCTCAAATTGTGATCCTTGGTCTGTAGTGATGATCTTAGGACTTCCAAATCAAACAATCCAGTGTGTGAAGAAAACGTTGGCCACTGTGTCTGCCGTCAAATCCTTGATTGGGATAGCCTCAGGCCATCTGGTGAAACGGTCAATCATGGTCATGCAGTATCTAAAACCCATGGATTCTGGCATTGATCCAACCAAGTCGATGTGCACGTGGTCGAATCTTTGATCTGGGCTGAGGAAGGTAGCTGGTTTAGCATGGATATGTCGTCCTACCTTGGATCTCTGACATGGTACGCAGTTACGAGCCCATTGTGTTATATCCTTGTTGGAAGAAGGCCAGATATAGCGTTGAGAAATGATTTTGCTTGTAACTCGACCGCTGGGATGGGCCATGTTGTGGAAAACATCGAAAACTTGGCGACGCAGGGGCTGCGGCACGAAAGGTCTGATGTCATTGCTGAACACATCGCAGTAGATATCAAGGTATATGGTCCATAAGTGAGTTTCTGTAGTTTCAACGATGTCTCATTGTCACGCAGGAGTTCTTCCAGCTCATCATCAACTTCTTGTGCTCTCGCCAATTCATTGAAGTCAATCACTGATGGAAATCTAAGGGCATCGATTCTTGAAAAAGCATCTGCTACATTATTTTCATTGCCAGCCAGATATTGAAGGCTGGTGGTGAATTGACTAATATAACTTAGTTGTCTGACCTGTCGTGGTGAAGCTTTGTCTGCTCGCTGTTGGAAGGCCAACGTGAGAGGTTCATGATCAGTTCTGATGACGAATTATCTGCCTTCAACCCACGATTGGAAATATCTGACAGCTTCATAGACAGCTGTTCACTCTCTGTTATACGTACTGTAGTTTTTTTTGAGCGGGTGACAGCTTTTTGGAGAAAAATCCCAACGGCTCCCAGTGATTATCAACCTTTTGCTCAAGGACTGCTCCAAGTGCTGTACTCGATGCATCAGTAGTGAGGCGAAGCTCGGCTCCAACCACTGGATGTGAGAGTAGTGTGGCATCAGCTAGTAACTGTTTTACTTTGGCAAAAGCTGCTTCTGACTCTGAAATCCACGGAACAGGTCGTTCATCGTTCTTTTTAGAATCTTTCAGCATCTCGTTCAATGGTGCTTGAGCTGCGAGTGCTCCTGGCATGTGTTTCCTGTAGAAGTTCACTGCACCAATGAATCGACGTAATGCCAGAATTGTTTCGGGTTTGGGGTTTTTCAGTAAAGCTTGGACGCGGTTTGGAAGTGGTAGTGATCATCTACACTTTGCTGTCCAAAGACACACTTATTCTCTGCATTTATACAGAGTCCGAATTTGCTCAGGCGTTGAAACACTAAACGGAGATGATGTTCATGTTCTTCTGATGTTTTAGATCCAATCACCAAGTCACCCACGTAGGCATAAACGGAATCGAGTTCATTAAGTACCTCATTTTTGAATCTCTGAAACGATTGGGTTGCTCTTCTTAGGCCAAAAGGCATGCTGACAAACTCAAACAGTTCAAATGGTGTTATAACTGCTGTTTTGGGAATGTCTTCTCCAGCAACTGGTATGTGATGAAATGTTTTTCGGAGATTAATAGTTGAAAATATCTGCATTCCTGCCAGTACCGTAGAGTAGTCTTGGAGGAAGGATATTGGATATCTATCGGGCACTGTCTGAGCGTTGAGCTTGCGGTAGTGTCCGCAGGCTCTCCAGTCACCATTCTTCTTCTCCGTCAAGTGTAATGGGTTAGCCCAAGGACTATCGGATGGTCTTGCATAACCTAATTCGACCATAAACTTGAATTCGTCCTTTGCAATTTTGAGACGCTCCGGGCATAGTTGTCTTGCACGCTGAGCTACAGGAGGCCCTGTAGTTGGGATGTAATGTTTTACTGAATGCTTGGTTCCCGAACGGTTAGATGGATTTTCCAGAAGCTCAGGAAACTATTTGAGAATTGTTGTATATCTCGTAATATCGGTGACTGCACTGATTGTATTGATTGGAGCTGGTCCATACGTTCCTGTGCTGCGACATACGGTGTCTGAGTCAATGAGAAGTCCTTTTTTCAGGTCTACTAGGAGTCCGTACTTGTGAATGAGGTCTGCTTCTTTGATAGAATACGGTACATTGGCAATACAAAACACCCAGTGGAGTGGGCGGCGTGATCCGAGATTCAGAGTAATCGCTCGCTCTCCATAAGTTTGAACTAGCGTGTTGTTGGCTGCATAAAGTTTCCGTTTCTTGGGTCTCGCCTTTTCCGTCACTGAAGCAGGAACCACAGAAATGTCCGCACCAGTATCGACTGAAAATTTGGTTCCAGTGATGTGATCAAAAATGAATAACCGGCAAGGTTTTTCGAGACCGCCAGCAGTCGCCGACTCTATTAACGGTTTTTGTCGTTTCCCTGTTCCGGAATCCATCCGCATGGCTTGGTGCACTTGCTAGCATTCTTACCGAATCTGCGGTGATAATAGCAAATTGAAGGAGGTGAGTCGTTGCCTGCTGAATTATCCACACTGCTGTTCCGAGGACGTGGAGTGGCACTACGTGATACACCACGTCTTCCACGTGAGAAATCTCTGGATAGAATTTTATCTAATCTTGTATCTGATACTTGGACTTGCTTAATGAAATCATCTATGCGATGGTCCGGATGGCTGTTTCCCTGCGTTGGTGAGATAGGCATAATTTGTCCCGGCATTGAATTCCTTTGGATCTCAACAACTTTATCAGCTAGCTGTGCCAAAGCATTGTTGTTCAGACCATCTGCTGCAGCTAGCGCAACTTACACTTGTTGAGGGAGGCGATCCATCCAGAGAGTTTTTGTGAAATTTTCAGTTAGCTGATTACCACCCAGTTTGATCATTTCTGTCAGTAATTCTGAAGGTCGTTTGTGTCCCAGTTCGAGACCAGAAACTTATCTTCTGAATTGAGTTTGCTGAGATACAGAGTAATGATTCAGCAGTGCATCTTTAATAGCTTTGTACTTATCTGTAGTTGGTGGATGCGTGACTATGTGCTCGACGACTGAAAGCGTTTCCTGATCAAGGCGTGCAATAACAGCGTGATACTTGGTTGAATTAGTTTGAATTCTTCGGCTCTGAAACTGGGCTTCAACTGATGTAAACCAAAGTTGTACCTTGTTTGTCCAGAATGGTGGTGAGTGCAGCGCCTCCAGAAGATTGACTTGCGAATTCGACGCTTGATTAACCTGCTGTTCAATCAGGTTTGGCTCGTCAAAGGGATCATTGTTGATACCGTCATCTCCACCGCCAAAGCCGTTTATACTGATAATATGTTGTTCAAGGTAGAATTCAGCTGCTATCACTGTCTATCACTGTCACTGAACGATATTTGTTTGTCAAATGCTTTTCGAATCACGTCGGGGTCACCAATTATGTGGGGGTTGTCCACATATACATTATTTATTTCGTGAATCAGAAAAGCCAAATATGTCAACAAACTTTTTAATTCGAATCTCTATTATCAATTCAGAAGAAACAATCGAACATCTATTGATGAAATAAAAAAACCTATCGTCGCTAACAAAGTGAATAGCCTTGTCTCTTGATTTTTCAAATCTTGTTTTCCAGCATTCACTGAGTGTTCAGATGTTCAGATCCCTACACTAAAGATATATATGTTCAAGAGAGAAATTGAGAATATCACTGAGTTTCCAGGAGTATTGATTAGAGAGCATTCTGGAATAAAAATCACAAGTATTTTTCTGGATTGCTAAGACACATGAAAAGATGAATAAAACCATTTGAAATTTGAAAACAATTCGATGTACCAAAAAGCAGACAAAGCTTCAAAATCACTGCAGAGGACAGCCTAGGGTTCTATTGAGGTAATTCTTGAAAAATGATATTGCAGTAAAAAATGATGACAAGTATACAGCAATTCTCGAAAATTATATCACATAATAAATGATCATCCAATTATAACAAATAATGAAAGTGAAATAAATGAAATCATCATGACCCACAAATCAAACAGGGTAATATACTGATATTAAGTAAAGGTGCGCAATCAGAACTACTGCCTCATAGTACTATGGGGGAGAGTGGGCACTTAGGGGGGTAAAAGTGGTGATGACAATTCCGAGTTATGTAAAATTCGAAGAATCCCTGAATCCCTAACAAAAACCTGGCAAAGTATAATATGGTGAAAAGTCCTCTTCAGAGATCCTGTGAAGCTCTCATCACAGGCTGCTTGGTGGCATGGCGTGCAGCATAAGTCACTGCAGGCACAATGAAACGACGAACACAGAATCCCTGGAATGGGGAAGATATCCCCTACCAGCCCACGGGGCTAAATCCCTCTGTTCCTCCTTCCAGGCGTCCCAAGATGATGTAACAAAGGGGAATAACCCAGTATGTCGGCTTCCCCTTATGGTGACCATCAGCCTGATGAATTTCCTGCAGTCTGCTCTGGCCAGGATCCAATGGCCTAGAGGGATCCACGCTGACTGGGAGAGTCCTGGCGAGGGCGGAAATAAGGGCTTTCAAAAGGGACGGTCGAACCTGCCATAGGAAAGCAGAAGACGCTGGCAGAAGCATCTCACCCCCATCTCACGGAAACATTTAGACCATCCTAAAACCCTATTGAAAAAAAAAACAGGCCATAACTTCCCATTACGCACTATACAATCAGCTCCACTGAAACTCAATCAACGTCTTCTGGAGAAGGGCTAGGAGAATCAAACCGGGTACCATGCTGTCGGCGCTCCGTCGCTGGTAGCAGTTCCAAGGTAGTGTCACAAATCGGCCAACAGGTCAAACGAAGGAAACACTACTAAATTTGAGTAAAAAACCTCACAAATTCCACATAGGGTCAACTATCGTTAATAAAAAGTAACCTAAAATTTTCACATGTGTGCACTTCAGAAGCCACCTTGGAAAAAGCCAAGATGCCGGAAATTTCGTCAGCAATTTTTCGTTATCTCCCCTCCACCTTTTCACGATGCCAATCTTTCAAATCGAAATTACCCTAACATCAATTTCATACCCATCGAACTATTTCATATCTCTGAAAATTTCAGGAAAATCAGAAGAAAATGAAAGAAGAAGGGTCGACTTCTCCTTCTTTGATTCGACGCTGCTTCTGGAGACTCCATCCTAGGCAAGTGACAGCGTTGACATTGATTAAGTGACAGCGTTGACACTGACGTGCAGAAGGAATACATAACATATCTTTTCAACCAATAAGATGAATAACAGAAATACAAAATTATTCAAAGGATTATACCAAAACCCAAATAATCCTAAGAATAAACAATCAATTGTTCACATCACCACTGCTAGAGAACACCACAGGTGAGTCAACAGTTTTCTCTAACACGTGAATCAGACAAAAAAACAAACAAAAGCCTTCAAATGAAAATACATTATATCACCTTCTTCATTTTCAGAACCTGTTTACTCGGATCAGCACAGCCTGAGGCTTTCCATCATTTCCCACAGATGTACTGAACGACTGAAGAATCGTGATATCTGGTGAAATGATATTAGGAAACTGTGTATGTGTGTTTTATCTATCAATAAATTTTTCATCTCGTGAGAAATGTTTATTGATCTTCTAACTTAGTGCTCTCTGTAAGTATGCCTTCTTGATGATTTCATTATTTGAATGTTTACTCAGGATACCATGAAAAATAAATCAAAAATCTATGCTCAGTAAATTTGAACGCTACACATACCCCTCTCCTAAGAAAAAAAATTGGAATACAAGAAAAGGGTATTGAAAAAATAATTTTGTGAAAAAGTCGGACTTATTATAGTAACTGCGCGTACCAAACTTTCCTTACATGGAAGTCTCAAATCGGGAGAGTCTTAATTGGGAAACTCGAAAATCATTTAGTCAAAATCGATAGGTCGAAGTCCATTTTCATCAAAATTATATGGGCAAATATTATTTACAAATTTATCTAAATGTCAAAAAAATGAACATCAGGGAGAATATGATGTGCAGGTTGATCAGACCTACTGTGAATCATCATAGGTAGAAAAACAAAATAATCCAAAATTTATATTAGTACTAATTTTCTAAGGTCAAAAATTTCAAGTATGCATACTTTCAGGGGAATCTGAATCAACAATTATTTTCAAATTGTGATTATCAGCAGGAGCCTATACTGGTAAAATTTATTTTTTTTACTGAACGTTTAGCAACAAAATTCCAAAATACTGGTTTTATCTAATCACAAAACTGTGTGTTCTGGCACACAAACCAAAAAAATTGTCTGAAAAAAATCCTATCCAACAGAAACATCTGAATTGGATCCAAAATATTGCTTCAAATCTTCGATATGCCACGCTCCAGCAGGAGAACCATCGGCATTATCTAAAGCATAGACTAATCGAGAAATTCGTTTTTTCACTGTACATAATACATATTTGGAAGCTAGCTTTGCACTGAATTTTGCCGAAGCATCTGAAAGAATTTTATTTCGTCGCCATACTTCTTCCCCTTCATTGAAAACATGATCTCTTTCCCTAAGATTATAACTAGATACACCTCTCTGGTAGGCCTTATGTAACCTTTCTTTTACTGTCTCGAAGACTTCACCAAGCCCCTTGATATCTTGAACTAAACTATCCCTACTATCAGATTAAAGCTCAATATCTTGGGTCGTAGAGAGGTTGCCATAATACTCACCAGAAACGTGTATGATGCGACCAAAATTTAGAAAGACTGGACTAAAATGAGTCACTTCATGGGTAGCTGTGTTAATTGCTTGTTGAATTCTGAACAACTCTTTGTCCCAATCTTTATGTTCATCAATGTAACTCCTATTAGCCTGACCTATTATTTTATTTGTCCTTTCTACAAAATTGCATTGTGCCGAATAACGAGGAGTGTACCAGATTTTTTGAACTTTATATGTGTCAGCTAATTTCTTAAACATTTTGCCAGCAAATTGTTGACCATTGTCACAGACAATGAATTGAGGGACTCCAAACACTAGAAACACATGATTTTCCATGAATTGGATCACACTCGGCGAATTGACATCACGCATTGGACATAATAACGTGTACTCAGTAAGAAAATCTGAAACCACTAACAAATAGGTAAAACCTTTAGAAGATCTGGGGAATGGACCCATTATATCAACGGCAATTGTCTGTAACGAGAACTTAACATTGCGCGAGGTAATATTCAAATAGGCATTGATAGTTCAGGGGTAACTGAAAGTACGAGGTTATATTCAAACATAACAATATGTATCATAGCATGAAACATTATGGGTAGCAATGACAAAATATGAATCAACAACAATGAATATAAAGACCCAATAACAACTTACATTATAATAACCATTACGACGAGCCCCAGACTAGACTAACTCCGGAACCCTGACATCCAATATTTATATACATCATTTTATTAGATATGCACGTTTCTCATGAGAGTTCCTTGGTCAGTTTTTATAATCCAATGTCAACGGATGATTTGATTAACTTCATGTTTATAAAACCCTCATGGTTCCAAATTTCTAATATACCGTATGTTCTACTCGTGACATGTCCCCTCTCTCCGAGAAAACTGGACCCCAGTGTTGAAATTACTACCTACCTATAGCTATCGAGAAGAACATATATCTTAAATACATGAATAATAAAAATCTCCGAAATTCAGTTCACACACTCAAAAGTTTAGTGCAATGCACACTCACACCTTTACTCAGTCCGGCATTGGCTATTCAACTAAATAATTTCAATCTGACTCTTCTCGGTGGGACTTCTGGCAGCTCGGGGGGTAGGGAATGACGATTGGGCATGGCATCCTTCACAATCGTCATGGGGATTCCGGCAGGATCCTTTTGGGCTCGAAGGTATCCTTTTCCTGGGCATAAGGATGGAATCTTTCGGGCTCAAAGATTCCTTCGAGGTTTCTAGCAGATGATTGATGGGAAATGCTGGCTGTTGGCAGTTGCTGCCATGACGACACAACATCTTGGTCCATTTGTCTCAATGCAGCTAGTTGACTGAGGCTGATCAGGCATCCCGAGGGACGAATTTCGTGGACTTCCAACGTCACACTTCGAGGAGCTATTCATAACTTGTAACATCCTCACTCGTCTCCTCTTCGTTGGGCTACCCAGCAGCTTCTATCCATTTGTCTATTCAGCTGCGTGGATGCATCCCCCTGGGTGTCTGATATGTTGATGCGTGTTGTCTGCCGGTGCTCAGTGTGCGTGCATTGTTTTGTGTGGTTTCGTGGGAACATGTGAAAAAGAAAATATTTCCAGTAGATAACAATTTGCAATGAGCTAAGTAGTCCTTACATAGGCCTAAAATTATTGTACGAATAACCTTAAGTGTTTCGCACAGTAAGTGAAAACTATTCTATAGTTCAATTAATGTTAAACCTATGCTGGGATCCGCTGTCTACTTCTTTCAAACATCATGAATTTACTATTTCATTTGTTCTAGTATACCATCAATTCCTGATTATTGGATGAATAAAATGGTGAAAAATATACAAACTTACATGTGTAACAGGAAATCACTTTACATTGATACTTAACACTGGCATTGATTGAAATATGAGAGAACTAAGAGATCAACGAGAGAACCAAGAGCTTCAAGAGCAGGTCGAGCATGTAGTGCAGACTTGTAGAGAAGAAAAGAGAGAGATTCCTCAGCTGTCTTCAGTAATTATATTTCCTCCTTGACCTCGATGCAAGGACAGCTCGATCCTAGGTTCTTATTAGTCGGAATCCTCAACTATGGCTGCAGGAACTATCATCCAAAAGCACATGTTCTTAAACTCACAAAAATGCGGAAAAATGATAGTCAACTCTGAATGGGCACAGGAACAGAGTCTACTACCCTTGCTAATGCTACTGAATGAATTTGACTAGAAAATATCCAATAACAAAAAAGTTATGACCAGGTGAACATTCATCATCCCAACTGATAAATAATTCAATCAAATTTCATATCATAAGCAAAGGGTTGGAAATTATCGCAGTCTTCAGGGTTGTGATGATGTTCATCAGAGTTAACTATCAGAAAAAGCTTTAAGAAGTCAGGAATCAATGCATTACTCAGCTCTCTCAGGTTTTCAGGTTTCGAGCTTTCGAACAGGTGGAATTCAACTTGAATCAGGCTCAGGTACTTAGATTCTGATCAAAACTAGTCAAGTAATGAAGCTGGTCAAAAACACTTCATCACAATTGAAAAATGTCTATGTTAACCATGACATTGTGACAAAATATCCTGTCAGATGTGCTCAGCAGTACAGAATAATATAGAATCAGACAAAATGTACAGTAGTGAAAATTCACATGCTATAAGAAGAATTGCTGATGAGTGCCTGTCATGTGGATTATAGTTAGAAATAGAAAGAAAAGAATGAAAAATAACCTCATACAATCGCTCATCCATCCATCTGTCAAAGATGATATAAAAATGCAAAATAAAAAATCGATTCAATGAATGATGAATAACAATACAGGCACCTCTTTCTGAAGTCTCGTTCATCCAACGAATAGCGATGCTCTGGAACACATTGCCAAGGGAGGTGTTCCATGAGGCATATAGCAATTTGAGTAGCACACTACTTCCTACCTTATTTACCTTGGTTCTCACGATGTTCTCTCACTACAGGATTTCCATTTTCGTGAACCAGAACATAAAAAACTACAAAATTTTCAAGATCGAAAGCTCTCTCTTTTGCCAGCTGCCACCAATCAACCATTAACATCCTCCATCTGATTAAAATGTACTAAGAGTACTAGTGCGAGTTATTTATGAGAGGCAGGTAGGTTCCTTGTAACTTATTATGAGTTCAATTACTAATATTCAGTTCCCCTTCAGGTCTCAAACCATCAGTTTCGATGCACTCAACCCAAGGTACCACCAAAGATAAAGTGTTATATAAGTTCTGAGTTTGAATAAATAAATCGATATGGAGAGTGAGTGTCTCAATTACACCCAAGATAGTTAACGAGTATCGAGATGGGAATGAAAATTTGAGAAAAGGTTATTTCCACGTTTCAGCATTCATCAAGATTATTTGATCGAAACAGATTATTTTACAACAAGCTCGTTGAATAGCTGAAACTTTTGCAATATTCAAATTATCTTCTGAAATGTAGCTTCTAGTCAGAACTGTATGCATATATTCATATTGAATATAAATCATATAGGAAATAATAATAATAATAATAATGTTCATTTGCAGAATGATACAGGATATAGAAATATGAAGGAACAACTGATTATTGGGAAATGATTATCGGATCATACCGCAAAATAGAGATGACAGGCAGTAAAACTGATACGAGTGTCATCCCTAGCGACTGGCAAAAAACATCAAAATTGGCACATGAATAATGGAATGAGCATGAAGTGTAAAGTGTAAAGTGACATCTTGATGGAAATAATTTATCTAGCAGCATCAATCAGTGAATTTTTGTATGCTTCCCTGAACTTCGAGATTGAAAACGTTTTGAGGTTTGCAGGAACCTGGTTGTATAATCTGTGAATATTATAACTGAAGGACCTCTTGAATACTGTAGTTCGATGAGATGGAGGCGAAATCATTCCCCTGAACCGAGTGTTCAGATTGTGAATATCTCACTGCGAAATGTTATCTTGTTATAAAGATGAGGAGAGGTTTTGTGAAGAATAACTGCGTGAAATGAGGTCGCAGAGTGCAATTCTCTCCTAGCAGACATACAGAGCCATTTAGTTTCTTTCAGTTTATTTGAGATACTTCCATATTTTCTTATATCATAAATATACCTGAGACATGATTTTTAAACTCTTTGAATCCGATTAATTTCTATTTTATCCAGACAAGGACCATAAATAGCGCAACAATAAATAAAATGAGAAAGAACTAATGATTCGGTGAGCATAACCTTTGTCGATTTTTCTAAAACTTGACGATAAGGATATATTATTTTCAATTCAGCATACGATCGTTCCACACATTTGCTAACATGATTTTTGAACCGCAAGTCTGTGTCTAACTCCAAACCTAAACTTCTAGAAACTCTGACGCAAGATATATCATTACCCGCAATTTCAATAATAATGTCTTGTTCGATTTGTACTTTATTTTTCACAAAAATCAAAATTCGTGTTTTTGATAGGTTTACCTGAAGTTGATGTTGTTCTAAAACTGATATAAGCTTAGATAATTCTTCATTGATTGAAAGATTTGTTGAGTCAATATCAGCGCATGAAATTGTGAATTTGATTTGGGTATCAACAGCATACATGGAGGGTTTACATCCAACTAAACAACTAGTGATGTAACATGTGTAAATTGAGAACAGTCAAGGACCTAGAATGGAGCCTTGAGGCACTCCACAAGCAATTTGTTCCTGGTTTCAACGAATTGTTCGCGATCTGTGAGGTAGCTTTAAGAAAGTTACCTATGTAGTGTAATATAGCAAACAACAACTCATGATTTATAGTGTCGAAAGCTTTCGAATAATCTAATAAAATTAGGGCCACAGAGTGTCCTCTATCAATATTCCTGAAAATATCATCTGTAACATCCAGTGAGGCAGTACTGCAGCTATATCCATTCCTGAATCCAGACTGGTTCATAGGTAATATTTTATATTTTTCAATGTATGAGATAATCTGAAATTTCATCATTTTCTCCAACACTTCAGATAGAACGAGTGATATCGATATGGGCCTGACAACATTGAAACTAGAAATGTTGGATTTTTTAACTCATATGAGTTTTCATCCAATCCTTCTTCAAGTGTTGAAAACCTGTTCCTATGAGGCCTGTTCGTTTGTATTAATAAACTTGCTGGAGTTCATTTTTCTTCCATAGTTGTCTCTGTTTATGGCATAATAAGGTAAACAGAGAAAGTCATAGAGAAGAAGCAAGTTCAGCAGGTACGGCAATCACAATCAAACATGAAAATAGTGATCTCAAAAAAAGCAACATATTTTTAAAAACTCCCCAAAGTACATGTGGGCGCCACGATTGTATGCAGAGTAGTTTATCGTGATACAAGTAAAACCAAGAAAGACGTTGAACATTTTGTTCAAAAATCATTTCCGTCGTTATCACATGTTTAGTTGTTTTTGGAATTCCTTACACGAGGGCGGCGTATGCAGATTCTTTTCGCCGTATATTTTTCTTCAAATTTCAACAAAAACCAATTTGAATGCGTTTACTAATCGTTCAAGATCGTCAATGATTCAATGCAAATTCAAATTTGATTGATGACGTCGTTGCATTAAGTGGAAAAATATTGCAAGGAATCTGTCATCACCGGTCAGTCTATTAGACAAATACCTAACCTTGTAACCAGCTGAAATGAACCAACAAAATCATCCTGTTCTGGAAACATGTGGCTCAGTGTATCAGGAGTATGCATAGAATATATTCTCATGAATTTATTGATATCCATCAAATGTCACTTCTACCTTTCAGAGAAACCGGGGTTCAATCCAATTCCAGATCAACTCATAATAAGTACAGTCGTACCTGTGCCTAAAGTTCACAATTCGAAAGAAGCCGTCAAATTTCGTCTCATAAACACTTTGCCTCCTTCAGAAAAAGTGTTAGAGTTAGCCGCTCACAACCAAATATGCATAAAAGGAAACAACCTTTCAATGAATTATCAATCAGGTTTTAGATCAAAACACTCATGTCAAACTGCTTTACAACTCATCTTGTCAAAATGGAAATTCTCAATTGATGACAATGAATATGTAGTAGCAGTATTTTTAGATTTCAAAAGAGCTTCCGAGACCATAGATATATCTATTTTGCTTTCAAAATCAGAGTATTATGGAATAACTGGTAGGGTGTTGCAATGGTTCAGAGGTTATTTACTCAACAGATCCCAGTGTACTAAAATAAACGATGTCCCATCAAGTCAAAAAGCAATTGATACAGGTGTCCCTCAAGGGAGTGTCCTTGGCCCTGTTATATTCATACTTTATTCAAACGACATGAATTTCATCAGTGACTGTGAATTCATCAATCTCTTCGCAGATGATACTCTTATCGCTCAAGCGACACTGATATTCATGATTGCAAGATGGCGGGTGCAAGCAAGTCGTGTGTTATTAGTGCCCAACAAAAATTGTGTAAAAGGTGTAAAACTGTGGCCCAATCGGGACTCGGGTGTATTAAATGTGATACCGTATCACATAACAGTTGTGTGAAGAACCTTAAAGACAAAATTGTAGTGATTGATGACGAAAAAATCATCTGTTGTGGACCTCAAGAGGAAGCATCAGGTGGCTGTAATGTTGCTTCCTTTGACGCGATTGAAAAACTCTCATGTGACGATTAATATATTTAACTACGTTATCAAACAAAAGGATATGATTATAAAGCAGTTTTGTGATAATATAAACTTGCTAAATAGCCACAGAAAATTACTTGGTACAAGTGCAAGTGGTCCCACTAACCTTGCTGCAAGTGAACATATGTTGCCACCTACCACTCAAATACCCAAGCCTCAGGTTACAGTGAACTGTACGACCTCTGTGGCAAATAGTAATGTTCGAGCTTCAAACCGAACAAATTAGACAATAACTGATAAGCAATCTGTAATAGTTGATACAAAGCGAAACGACTCTAGTTACGGTAAACAGGAATCTTGCTCTCACGCACGAACAGAGAGTTCTGCAGCTAGCAGTGTTGCCACTAGCAAGGTGGATGGCTCTGAGGCCTCTGGCAACCCTAGCGCCACATATTTTGACAAGAATGAGGTTAAATCAGTAATTAGGAATGTACAAGCCCTGAAGACAATACAAAAGTATCAAAATATCGTGGATGGCATAGTCCCGTTACCTTCCAGACAGCTAAATGAGCATCCGAGGGATGAGCCTGCGAATGCTACTGAAGTCACGGATGGTGAATAGAAAGAGGTGTTGCCTGTACATGCAATTGCAAAACGTATACGGCTGCATGTGACGAGACTGGAGCCCAACTCAACCACCGAAGGACTGACACAGCTTCTGGAACCTATATTTACCAATGTTGTATGTGAAAAAATGGTTTCTAAAACCCCTGATAAATACTCTTTTATGATTGTCACAATTAACAAAGACCAAGAAAAGAATGCATGGAAGCAGGAAATATGGCCTATTGGAGCTCTTGTCAGCTATTTTTCAGGCAAGAAGATAAGATAGGCCTTGACTATCCCCGAAAAAAAAATGACCTGTCAATCGTCAACTTCAACGTTAGGAGCTTACGTAACAAGGTAGAGGAGCTCTACCTGTTACTATGCTCATGACATCTACCACAAGTTGTTTGCATCACAGAGACATGGTGTACAAATGAAAAAATACAAAACATTAAGCTTCAAAACTATTCTCTAGCCAGCTATTTCTGTCGTACAGAAGATGATTCAGGTGGTGGTGTTGCCATTTTTGTTAATCACCAGCTGAATTTCAAGACTGAGAAAGTTGAAGAAATGTCAAACTTAGTCACATATTCTAATTTTGAGTTCACTCATACAACTATTTGTAATGAGACTTTTTCTATAATTGTATCTTGTCTTTACAGAGCCCCTTCAGCAAATACTGATATATTCCTTGAGCACTTAGATAATGTGATTCCAATGGTCAATCCTGATAATAAGGCAATGATTTTATGTGGTGATTTTAATCTCAACTTTGATATGGTTGTAAATTGTACCAAAGCAAATAGTGCTCGTAATATCCTACTTTCATATGGAATGGCTCCACACTTTCAGTGCTATAGTCTCATACGGTCATTGATAATATTTTCAGTAATTTAGACAGTGACACATGGAATGAAACCATCTATTCTAATATCTCTGAGTTTTTCCTTTGATCTACAGAATGATTGTACAAATGAATGTTACAGACGTAATTTCTTGAGCCAACAAAATATTAACAATTTTCAGAGCTCAATTCAAGAGCAAACTTGGAGTAGTATATTTGCAGAATCAAATGCTGAATCAGAATTTAACTCCTTTCTGGGTGTTTTTCTGGATATTATGCACAACTCTTTTCCTCTCGTCAAAGCACGCAATAGAAATAGATTCAATGAAAAATCTTGGGTTGATAAAGGAATCATAGACGTAATAATCTACGTTTCTTGTCAAGATTATGTTAGTCTTCTGAAAGTGCTGAACTCTATTCCCAATATAAAGAAAAACTGAGAACTCATAAAAATGAAATCCGAAATGAGAAACGGGATTATTACAATATTTTTTTTCTAGAATCTAATAACCTCAGTGAGTCTGCTTGGAAGATAATCAGGAATGAAACATTTCAAGCTAGACGTGAAAGATATCCCTTGTCTCTTACAGATAACAGGGGAAATAATGTTTCAGAACCAGAAGATATCGCTGGAGGTTTCAATGATTATTTCATAAAATCAGTAGATGAGCTGGCAAAATCAACAGGACACAAACGCCTGGATAGTCCAATGAGTAATTCTCTTAAAGAATCATTCTTTTTGACTCCGGTCACTGAGAGTGAATTCTTAGATACTATCAAACTAGTAACAAAATAAAGATCTGCAGGTGAAGATGGGATTCCTTATTCATTGGTCTCTATTGTTGCAACCGACCTAGTATCTATACTTACATACCTGGTGAACGAATCTTTCAAGGAAGGAGTTTTTCCTTCAAAATTGAAAGTGGCTCTTGTAGTACCTATACACAAGAAAAAATAGTGCTTCTGTAATGTCAAACTATAGGCCCTTTTCAATTTTGCCTGTTTTCTCCAAAATCTATGAGAAACTATTCCATAGTCGCCTATCAAACTCTCTAACCTCTTTTAACATTATCAATAACTCTCAATTCGGTTTTCGAAGAGACATGAGTACAGAGGATGCAATAGCTCACTTTCCGAACACAGTGTCACGAAACTGGATAATAAACAACTGGTCGCAGGGTTGTTCTTTGACTTCTCTCGAGCGTTCGATCTTGTAAACCACGAATTACTATTAAACATTTTATATTCCTATGGGGTCAGAGGACAGCCCTACAACTGGTTGAAGTCATATCTAGCCAACAGGAGTCAGAGGGTACTGCTGAGGGTTCATGACGCCAATTACTACTCATCCACTAAATTTATAGGGACAGGTGTCCCTCAGGGAAGTATCCTGGGACCATTGCTGTTCATTATTTCCGTTGATGATTTACCTTACTGTTTCAGTGTTGGTCAAACTTCTCTATCTGCTGATGACCTCTCAGTAGTAGCTTCTGGCAGCACTATCAGCAGCCTTAGTCAGGCTTCAACTAATTACGTGAGAGCGACCAATGAATACAGTATAAAAAATCACCTAGTATTGAACATGATGAAAACTGACCTTTTAAAGTTTTCTGCCTCAAATTTTAACTACAGTTCATTAATCAGATCTGAAAATTCTACTGTTTGTCAATCAAATGTTGTAAAATTTCTTGGAGTGCATATAGGCTCATATTCAAAGTGGCATACTCATATTGATCAATTAGCCAAAAAAGTCTAATCCCATTGCTTTGTACTTCGGAGATTGAGACAATTTGTAGACCGAAATATTCTACTGATGTATTACTATTCATACATCAACTCTAGTTTATCTTTTTCAATCACCATATGGGAAAATCCGAAGAGAGTTGAATCTCTCTTGATAGTACAAAAAAAAAGTATTGCGAACAATAACTTTCAAAAATCGAACCGACTCCTGCAAAAACCTATTCAAGGAACTAGGCTTTCTAACAGTCATATCATTATATATTCTTAAATGTGTAACTTTTGTGAAGAAAAAAACATCTGTAAGTAAACTGTATCAGGTGATATTGTTAATCACCATATAAGATCTACGTCGACGATTAGATTACCCCCTCATAGACTTACTTTAACGGCAGAAAGTTGTATTGTAATGCCTTCAAAATTATGTAACCATCTACCAAATGATCTGAAGAATATATCAAATTTCTAAATTTTCAGAAGTAAAATAAAAACTCTCCTACTGCAGTACTCCCTTCATTCGGTAGATGAATATTTTAATATCAAATTATAAAAATAATGTTGTTGCACTGTTCTTTCATGTATTTACCTCGTGTTTATACTCAATATCTCATTTGTGGATATACCTATAATGTATCTTGTATTCATAAATTGGTGTCCTTTATACCTATACTACTTAGTATTTAGTAGTAGTTTTTAGTTTTTAGTTTTTAGTGACTTGTCCACATGTCATGTAATTTGATAATATTTGAAATGAATAAATGAAATGAGATGAAATGAAATAATGCTGTACCTAGAATTAATTTGACTCTTGAAAACGTAGCGAAGTTTTTGAACATAAACAAACTCAAACTGAATATCACTAAAATGAAAGCTATGATATTGATACCTCAATATAAATATAACTCAATTGATATCAACTCCATTAATATTGAAATCTACGGCGAAACTATTGAAATTGTGAAAGAATGCAAATACCTGGGCTTCATCGTTGATAACACTCTGAGCTTGAAAAAACACTTCCAGTATATTTGTAATAAAATTCTGAAAGAAATGTTTTTCTTCACTAGAATTAGTAGACAACTTACATTCCAATTCCATTTTATTGTTTATAGAACAATAATCCAACCACACTTTGATTACTGTGCTAGTCTGATATCATTACTAGACGGTAATTCTATCTCTACTCTACAAAAGTTTTGTAGATTATAGCCGATTTATAAAAGTATGTTTTCTGTGACGGAAAAGAAATTTGACATTTCATCTCTGTTGACAGGTTATAAAATGTCACTTTTCGAAAATTACTTTTTTCCCGTGGGAAAATAGTGAGTACTTTTTTCCCGGATACTCATAAGTATGGTACACATTTGATTCGGAATATTTTATTAAACGAAAGTTACATTTCCTTCATATCAAAAGTACAATTATTGAATGTGCATTGCATGAATGACACGTTCCTTGAAGTATTCGGAACAACAGTGAGATTTTCTCGTGTTGAAATTATATTTCTTTATGCCATGAACGCAACTGCCGTTAATGTACCTGGTTGCAAATGGGGTGTTATTTTGGCAATGCCACAAGTTCTGAATACTTTATTAGCTATTTCTGTTCTGTGTGATACCGATTCATCAACATATCCTTCAGCGACCGTTGATGACTTCCAACCGCCATGTTTCTTCAGTGTCAGCAAATCTCCCCCAGATTCAACTAAAAGTGTAGCAGACGAAATGAATTACGTGTATATGAGGTAGCATTTCCAAGTTTTAGAAAACTAGCTACTGTTTCAGGTACCTTATAAAACTGATTTTCACCCACAACCTGATTGATACATTTTCCATTGCGATATGCATAAAACAGGCGGCGATCCTTTGCTGTTGCTGGACGCAGGGCTATGTAAATGTTCGGTAAAATTTAATATACAGGCTGATTCACGGTGGATGGCACATCAGACGTTTCTGGTGAACCAGATAACGGATCATTTGGAAAATTCAATGGAGGGCATATTCGGACATTCTCTAGCCAACTAAAATATTTTCGGCAATGCGGTGTTGCCGCTTCTATTATAAAGTAGTAGCAACTTTGATTTTTCAAATGGAACACTCTGTATTTTATTGCATTTTTAGATTCGTCCTGAAGAGTTGATTTCATCGATGTATCTCACTTGGGGTCTAGCGGAAATGATTACAGAGATATAGGGTGTGAAAAATCGACATCTTTCAACTTTAGGATTTTTTTGTGTCGAAACTATTCATCATTGGTCAAAACGGCTCACATGTCCCCATCTCAACTTTTGATTAACTATCTACTGATATTTAATTGGAACATATACCGGTTGATCAAGATTCTGAATTCTGCACCACCCTGTATTTGTTTCAATTAAATGTTAGTAGATAGTTGATCAGGAGTTGAGATAGGGACATGTGAGCGTTTTGACCAATAATGAATAGTTTCGACAAAAAAAAATCCTAAAGTTGAAGAATGTCGATTTGTCACTCCCTATATCTCTGTAATCATTTCCGCTAGACCCCAAGTGTGATACATCGATGAAATCTGCTCTTCAGGAAGAATCTAAAAATGCAATAAAATACAGAGCGAAGAAAAACAATTAAAAATCCCAAAGTCTGTCGACCACAAAATCATTTAATAAGCGACGTGTTAGTAGTTTCGGCCACAGGCCATCATCAGACACAACAATTGGTGTAATATATATGAGTACTTAAAATATAATGATAGACAATGTTATAGGGTAAAAAGAGTCATACAATCATATACTAACCTTATAACATATTGAGAAAAATCAAAATTGAAAAGCTAAGTCCAAAAAATTCAGTTGACAGTCCAGCATATTCAAGTGGTTTTTAATCTGGAGAATGTCCAGTAAAACCAAATTAAAATTGGGTTATTGGCGAAGTACATCAGAAAATTATTATTCAAAAATTCTCTCACGTGAGATTCATCAAGAAATGCGAAAAGCAAATGGAAGCTGAGATAGAATTCTAGGGACCAGAAACATCATAAATCACAAGGAAATAAATAGTCAAAAAATGAGTGACACATGTCAAAGTCAACCGGAACTGACATGAAACTAATAACTGAGGTGGTGACACCGAATATGACACAGACAAGTGACGTCAATATGATAAATTAATTAACAATAACTAAAACAAAATCAACATTTGAACCAATGAGACCAAGAGATTGGGAAAAGAATGACAGTAGATCAATCTGGGTTATGTTGATCATTGAAATTTCATAGTACGAAAAATGAGGTTACGTTCAAAGTTGGTTTGATCATTAAGACATGTGAAATTGGGATTGTTTATACATTTTTGAATTTCTAGCATTTTCAATAGGTTCAACCTGGAGCCTTTATTACAAATGTGAAGGAATTCCATGTTGTCAGATATATTGAAATTATGGTTAGATTCAATTATATGGTTTGCGAAGGAGTAACTAGTGTTTGAATTATTGATGTTCCTATTCCTCCTAATCGCTCTATTATGTTCAGAGGCTCTAGTTTCAAAACTCCGCCCAGTTTGACCAACATAAGAGGAGTTGCAGTCATTGCAATTAAGTTTGTAAACTCCGGATTTTTCAGAAGTAGGGATTTTGTCTTTAGTGTTCACTAATAAGGTTTTAAGGTTGGAGTTAGTTTTAAAAGAAATATTGAAATTGAAACTTGAAAACAGTTTTTTCAATTGTATTAAGTGCCTGTCAGAGTAATGTAAAGATTTAAACAATAGTAATTCTTTCTCTTGTGCTGTTATAACATTGAATGATAATCTGAATTTTGTGAAAAATTTAAAATAAATTTTCATAATTGGATCTAGAGGAAATTGATTATTGATGGCAATTTATTTAATTATATTAATTTCACTATTAAAAGCTGAATCAGACAGTGGCAAAGAAAAGGCTCTATGAAGAAAGCAGTTGAAAGAAGCAAATTTATGAGAATAGGGGGTGGTTGGAATGGTAGGGAATGACAGTATCTGTGGCAGTAGGTTTTCTGTGAACTTGAAATTCAAATCTGGAAGTATTGATGTTTTTTGTGATGAGTAGATCAAGGAAAGGTAGTTTGAGGTCACATTCTGTTTCAACAGTGAATTTAATGTTAGGATGTAATGTGTTTATATAAACTAAGAAACTATTTATTTCCTTGTGATTTATGATGTTTCTGGTCCCTTGAATTCTGTCTCAGCTTCCATTTGCTTTTCGCATTTCTTGATTAATCTCACGTGAGAGAATTTTTGAATAATAATTTTCTGATGTACTTCGCCAATAACCCAATTTTAATTTGGTTTTACTGGACATTCTCCAAATTAAAAACCACTTGAATATGCTGGACTGTCAACTGAATTTTTTTGGCTTAGCTTTTCAATTTTGATTTTTCTCAATATGTTATAAGGTTAGTATATGATTGTATGACTCTTTTTACCCCATAACATTGTCTATCATTATATTTTAGGTACTCATATATATTACATCACTTGTTGTGTCTGATGATGGCCTGTGGCCGAAACTAGTGACACGTCGCTTATTAAATGATTTTGTGGTCGACAGACTTTGGGATTTTTAATTGTTTTTCTTTAAAATCAATTGGACCACTTTGAGAAAAATGGATGATTTTTATGATTTAAAATACAGAGTGTTCCATTTGAAAAATCAAAGTTGCTACTGCTTTCTAATAGAAGCGGCAACACCGCATTGTCGAAAATATTTTAGTTGGCTAGAGAATGTCCAAATATTTCCTCCATTAAATTTTTAAAATGATCCGTTGTCTGGTTCACCAGAAACGTCTAATGTGCCATCCACCGTGAATCAGCCTGTATATTCTTCAGTAACTACAAATCTTCTGTCCACATCATTCTTTGTTTGTTGAGTTTCACAATCAATATCGTTCCTGAATCTTCAATATCATCTAATGTTACCTGGCTGATTTCACGAATTCGACAAGCTCCTGCAATCCCGAATACAACAACTTTGGCCATTAAATAAACTTCATCAGAAGCATTATTTGAAAATTCGCCAATTTGTGTACTCGTAAAAATCGCTGCTTTCTTGGGTTTGTAACCTTTTCCATTTTGTTTCAGGAAAGTAATTAGTTTGGGATATTTTGAAATGTCTACATTATTATTGGATTGTAACATACCTACTTTTAATCATTGAATAATTTGACCACACTGTTGATGGCTTTTGTTGCTGAGCCAGTTCGGAAAATAGGCCAATACAACAGAACTGCATGACTTTCTCATTCTCCATTCCATGAATCTTGAATACGCGGTTTCGTTAATTCTCCGCGATTTAGCTGGTAATAATTTTTGTGACGCTACTTCCGCTGCTTCGACTTACTCCGGTGGAGTAAGACAAAAACTCGAATTCAGACATTTAATTTCATTCAAAATAACTACTTCATCACTATATAAGTTCGCAATGATTTTTAAATCAAAAATCAAACCACAGAATTACATTGACAGAATATGACAATAGAATGACATGGCAATAAAGATGCCCACAATGGAGGTGTAAGAAGTACAAATTTCACATTGATAATTTTCTGATTATATGAAATATCTTCTCAATACTGAAGCGTTTCTCTTCCTGTCACAGAAAAAAATAGTATATTATACACGGGAAAACTATTAGATTTTAGCACACGGTTTGTTGTCTCCCTCCGCTACGCGTCGGGAGACAACACAACCTGGTGGTAAAATCTACTACCATTTTCCCTTGTATAATGAATAACTATTATTATATTGAATAAATGTGAAAAGCTCACAGTCATTTCCACCCAGTGTTCATAAAAAAATGAACAACAATGGTAGATTTCGGGAGAAAAACAACTACTTCCCTGGCCAATGCCACGCAGGATATTGAATTACATCCTCCCGAAATCTATGCAGGGAAGTAGTTGTTTTTCTCCCGAAATCTACCATTGTTGTTTATTTTTTTATGAACACTGGGTGGAAATGACTGTGAGCTTTTCACATTTATTTACTATTTCATTCCACTGTGAGCATTGTGGCTATTTCGTAGTTATTATTATATTATCTACAGTTTTTAATCTGTCACCAGAATGACTGACATAACAATCATAAATTATCCGTCATCACCTAGCTCACTATATCGATTCACTAGAGTTTATACAAGGAACTCCTACAGTTTCGAAACAGAGGAATACTTTTGATATTAAAATGAAATAAGTATACTCCTATATTATCAATGATAAATATTCTGAATTGGATGACAGTAGAAGATAGATTACAATATTTAACAATGATATTGATATTGAAAATACTCACTGGTGAAGCACCACATTATTTCAATGAATTCATCACATATAACCATCAGATTCACAACTATGCTACAAGAGGAAGAGATGACTTGTTTGTTCCACGAACAACCCTTGTAAGAACAATGAACTCTTTATTTCATAGAGGGCTCCTGGATTATAACAAACTTCCTAATGAAATTAAACAAATCAACACCCTCCAACTCTTCAAACGCTCTTTATCTCAATATCTGCGAGCGCACTATGATTCCAACTGAGTTGTTCATCGTTCATCATCCTTTTATCTTTCAATCTTTTTATCATTCACTACTGTAACTTTTTTATACACCTATATTATACTGTATATGTCTTATATATTTCGTTGTAAACTTATATTTTTGTAAAATCTCTTAATCTCTATGTATGTATATTAGGATATCTATTTCAAATAAATCTATTTCTATCTCAATTTCAAGCCTTAGCAGAAAGGTGGATTAACCGATTCAATCAATCAACATTATTCTCGACCCATATGTAACAATCGTCCTTTTGAAAGGTGTTACACAGCTCACAGCGTAGCGTACATCAGTTTTGTTCATGAATTCTTTATTAGATGACGCCACAAGGTGACCTATTATAACATCATACTGACCAGTTGTTGGCAGAATTGGACTTCAGTGAAGAATTATAAAGTGATAATTGTATATTGTTGACATAGTGCTCATTATAAATATTCTGATTATTTCATTACTTATATTCGAGATATTTTGGTATTTGTGAAATATTGTAGGAGTCATAATTGGCCATAATATTTCATTTCACACGTGCAAAGCACGAGAATAGCGTCGTCCTTTCATAATGATGGTTGTAGAATATACTTCTACTTGGATAATCAATATCATTTTAGGAGGCTGTTGAAACTCCATGAACTATTGGAGAAACTAGAAAATGCTAATGTCATATCAGTTCCTCCTGGCGAGATGATAATAATTCCTCCTGAAAATGCGAGCGATGATGTGACAGACAATGATTCCGGAGATGGATAATTGATTACTATGAATGAAATTCTAAGCAGCAGCCTGAGGAATGCTAGTGGAGTGATTGTAGAAAACCAAGAAGATATAATGTTAGCTGCAGTTGATTCTGAATCAACCGAGGATATGACCAAGTATAGAAGGAATGCATAGGATTTTGATGATGCTATACCGCTAGCGCAGCTATTTTCTAGACCAAATACTTCCTTCAATACCTGATGTTGGATCGTTTCAACCTGTGAAAACAAAACTAAAAAGCATATCATAGGTTCTAAAAGCCGAAACTCTAGAATTTGTTGGATATAACTAACTAACTCCTCACTAGTTATTTGAAGGAATTGTATTTTCCGCTGTGTACACATTGATATCAAATTCATCAGATAAACGGTAGCAAACTGGATCTGCTAGAGTTCAAGAGAACTGTTGCAAACATTATCTTGGAAACAAATCAGAAGGAAAAAGCGTAAGTCGAAGTTCATTTCAGTGGCATGATAGGGTTTATATTCAATGAAAAAAGCACGAAGTTGTTTCCACGACTCTTATTCTCGATAACATAAAATCAGGAACATCACATATATTCCCGGAACATGTTCCTGATTTGATGTTTTCAGATTGGAAAGTCGTGGAAATGACTTCGTGCTCGCCTCCTAATTGAATTTGAAATCAGAAGGACATAAAAATGGAGTCCATTCGAATGACACCCAAGAGAGAATGTGTATTCAAGATTCGATGAATTTGGCCATCTAATAGTCCTTCAAGCAAATTGAAATAAATATATTGAATGTCATTAGAAGGGCAATTTCACAGTGAGATATATGACACTCCACTCCATCTGAAATTTCGTTTGAAAAGTATAATTTCCAATGAGGAACTATCGTTATCGAATATATTTCATTTATTTTGAAAGTTGTTATCTCTTGATAAGCAACTCAAAAATTTGAAATTATCATATGAAATTCTAATCTATTCAAAATATAATAATTCATCGGATATAAAAATGAGACGAAAAATATTGAATAATCATTTAACAACACATGAAATTAACAATCGATGAGATAGAGTAGATTATTATCCACTTCTTGCCTGGCCGATGACAACTTGTGGCCGATATCCGTCTTCAGTTGCTACAAATTTCACACTGAATGGTGTTCCATCTGGAAATGTGAACGAAAAGTCTCCATCAACATTCAGAGTTTGATCTTGATCTTTGCCGGTTCCTGGTTTCAGAACTCCATTTTCATTCCGCTTGATACCATTGCTCGTCTCGAATCTGAAAAATATTTCCAGAAATCATTGTTGAATCCTCATAGAGGGCAAAGTGTATGAATTTCAATTGTATATTGACAATTCAGGTCACACTCGTTTTTGAAATAGCTTTACTGATCTGGAAAATAGCTTTCATTCTTTTATTCAAATTGTATATGGGACGTAGAATGCTTCATACCTATGTATAGGATGTCCCATTAGTTTGTGGAAGTGCAATAACTTACTCAGGATGAGAAATTAAAATGGTCAGAATGAAAGCTCATGTATTTGGGCTGATTCACATTTCTGGAATATTTTGAGGTATACTGGGTGTTCAGCGTGAGCGAGACAACAAGAAGTTTACTTTCTTCAACACTACACCCTGCATTTTCGTTAAATATCGAATTCAGCGTGATATTCTTCATCTAGCTTCATCTTCACTTTTTGCATTGATTGCGACGTTGCCAAGTTGGAGCGGAAAATATGAAGACTTTACGAAAATTGGTGCACTATGAATGCTTCGTAGTAAACGTTATCAGTGATAAGCAACTGAATTCATTCGATTAGTACGAAGGTTATGGATAGCTGAAATGTCTGAACAGAGTAGATGTTTCTTTCAGGGGTCGAGTTATTCTTTGAATAAGAAAACATTCAGGAGATTGTGATAAGCAAGAACTACAATTTTTTCAAATCAAATACTCAGTATGTTTTCTCCATCTTGTGAAACTACTGCATTCCATCAAAATATGTCGGTATAATGTACTCTCTGAAATTGATGGTTTTGAGTTTAGGATTCGAAAATAATTTAACAAGTTTGCTTCGTATATGAATTTCGAACTCTATGTTAATTCTAGGTGAATAAATGAAACCAATAATTTTCAACATTCAAATACTGTAAGGAAGTGAATAAGGTATCTACAATATTCAAAATGAATTGATTGTACATAAATAACTAACAACAAATGGAAGGGAACTGAAAAAGTTCAATAAATATTTCATTGAATATTCGAAATTACCACCACCTTCTTCTCTTGTACGACATATCGACATCAACAGTTCGAATAGAATTATATTCTCCATGTTTTCCTTAGTAGTCGCGGGTGTTTTGTATATTTGTACCATGACGTGATCCAATAAAAAAATACATTTTCCTGAGATCTGGTGAACGAGGTGGCCACTTATAGGGTCCTCTTCTACCTATCCATCGTCTACGAAATTTCGTATTTGAATGTGCATTGATCACTTGAGTATGGTGAACTGGTGCCCTATCATGTATGAGCCTATCTCATGATTCTCATCAACTATTCCACCCAATACATTCAATAAACACCTTGTTCGACTGATAGTTCGTTTACATGCTGTTGATTGTTTCATAATCATGGAAATGTGTCTATCATAGACGAACCAATTATAATGATGAGTAGCTATACATTGGCAAATTATACAGAATTTGAAAAAAATTGTTCTGCTCAATTTGTTGTTGAGCCTACTCAAAGAAATTTGACCGCTTGTCATAATCATTATTCAATAGTTGTTGCATTCGCTGTATACAGGGTGACATTTTGAAAACTTTACTTTTCACCCTCAATATCTTCCTTCCAGTGAATAATATGAAAAATCGACGAGACAGGTCAATTCCATCTCCAAGGAGGACACTCAAAATAAATAGTTTTAGCCCTCTTGCTTCAACCCTGTGGGAAGAAAGATGTTACCCTCAGAATCTCAAACGGAAAGGAGGATGAAAAGGCACATAATTGCAAAGGGCGCTCAATTACCTTCCCAACGGTTTCCTAGTTCATCATTTTCTGTTGAGCAGTTTCCGAAAAATTTCGTGTCGATAGAAAAACTTTCCACCCTCATTATCTTCCTCCCAGTTGACAATATGAAAAATCAAAAAGATGAGTCAATTCCACTCTCAAGGGCGACACTTTGAATACATATTTCTAGACCTCTTGATTCAACCCCCTAGGAGGTGTACAAAAAGGGGTCGAGATACAAATTATTCCAAAGGGCGTTCAATTCTCTTCACGAAAGTTATCTAATTTATCATTAATTGATGAGCAGTTTCCACAAAATGCCGTTATGAACTCACAGAAGTAATCGATGCTGAGATGCATTCAATATATTCCTACAATTTGGACTGAAAGGAGGGTCAATACAATAATACCTACCTGAAGAATATGCATCTCAGTGCAGGCATGATCTAATCACTGCTGTAAGTTGAAAACGGAATTTTTCGGGCACTATCCACCAAAAAATAAAAAAGCTAGAGTATTGTCGAAAAGATACTTGAACGCCTTTCAAAATAATGTTCATCTCGACCCCTCCTTTCATATGAGGTTTTGAGGGTAACAACTACCCCTCCTAGGGGGTTGCACTGAGAGAAATATAAATATGCATTTCAAGTGCCTTTCTTGGGAATTGAATCAACGAGTCTTCTCGATATTTTATACCATTTACTGGTAAGGAGATATTGAGGGGGACATTTTTCTATGTGACACGGCATTTTTTGGAAACTGCTCAACAGAAAATGATGAACTAGGGTAGGTACCTTTGGGAAGCGAATCGAACGGCCTTTGAAATGATGGGCCAGTCGACCCCCTGTCCATTTGAGATTCTGGGGCTAACATGGGGGTTGAACTGGGGAGGCTAAAACTTATGATTATAAATGTCTTCCCTGAAAATAAATTGTTTTCGATTTTTTTTTTTTTTTTTATCGCTTGGAGCGCACGAAAGGGAATCCCTATAATGTTCAAAGAACATCGTGCGTTCCTAGGGAGGATAAGGATAGGAGGTAGGTATTGGAATTTTTTTTGAACTTCTGGAGATTATATGTTGTTGGGAATACTGAAAGGAAGATAATGAAGGTATGCAGTTTTCAAAATGTCACCCTGTGTATGGTGAAGATGCATTCCGTGGTAAGACGACATATTTTGAATGACAGTACGACTCGTTCAGCCGTCCAAGCGGACCACGCGGACAAGTAAGCTACGCGAGCTGAGCGAACCCAGACAGCTAACGACGTCCCGGATGCATTCAAACATAGGATTCGGCACCTGCTTAAATACTATTGGCTGATTTTGATTTGTCTGACCAATTAAAGGCGAACTGCCGAAATCTGTACCAGAATGTTGAGCGGTGCTGAAAAGCAGGTCGGAATGTTGCCTTGCATTTTGCACTGTTTTTGTTTACCTTTACCCTCGCATTTACCTAACCTGCGTATTTTTTTATTATACCGTCGTTCCCACATGCTAACGACAAACCTGCAATCTTGTTATTATAGTTGAGTGCAATCATCAATTAGTGAAGTATACCATCAATCACTAATTATGAAAAGATTAATAAAAGTTTCAGAAAAATTTGTATAGGGGCAATATGAAGAATGAAACAGAAGTTGTGCAATGGATAAATGATTATGAAGATCAGTCGTTCACATCATGGCGTTTCAAATCAGGCCCTACAAATATTAAAAGATTCTTGTACAGGCAACAATTTTATGTTCTTTAAATATTTTTTTTATTTGCTCATGAAATGTATTCGCAGAAGACGAAGACGCAGTTTGGCAGGTAACGTGGCAAGAAATCAACCAAACGCTAAAACCCATGGAATAGGACATTAACTTAGGTGTTCTAATGATTGTTATTTCGAATTTATTATCTCATTTTATTACATATAATCATTCATTTAAAACTTTTATACCAAATAATCATGAATATAAATGAAAATTTCTAAAGTTATTGAAAAATGCATTCATTACACGTTATCTCGAGCTTTCATTTCATCAACATTCCGACCTGTGTTTCAGCACCGCTCAACATTCTGGTACGAATTTCGGCACTCCGCCTTCAATTGGATACCGGAATGTTTAAATGCGTCCCGGATCGTACCATCACGTACGTCTGCGGGACGTACAGAGCGCACGTTCTCAGGACGTCCATTTTCAGTCCTAAATTTCTCAATATTCATTATTCACTATATATCCATTATATTTTTCAATAATAATGACCATATGTACTGTCTGTAGGTTAATCGAGGAGGTGGTATATTTATTATTCCAAATTTTTTGGGATTTTCTCTCCTCTCTATAAAATGAAAATATGAATTTTATTTCAATATACGTGTAGTAAGGACAAATCAGATGAATTGCCCCAAAATGTCACTGCGTTTAAAGAATTTTCCTATCAGAGAGCCTAGCTTGTCAGTGACAATTTGTATTGAAAAATTTTTGGAGAAGAGAAATAAAGGTATATAGAAAAAATATCGAATTTTCACTTATCTTTAGACGTTTCGGAACCGATTCTGCTCCCTTTTTCAACATGAAGAGATTTTTTCAATTGCGAAGTCGTATAATATGTCTTGAAGCTTTTCAGTTTTCAATGACAATTGGTGACAGAACATGGTATTCACTACTAAAATCTGAACATGAAAATGGTAAATTCAAAATTAATTAATGAAAACATCCTTTGATTGCCAACGTCACCAATTGTCATTGAAAACTGAAAAGCCTCAAGACATATTACACGACTTCGCAATTGAAAGAATCTCTTCATGTTGAAGACGGGAGCAGAATCGGTCCCGAAACGTCCAAAGATAAGTGAAAATTTGATATTTTTTCTATATACCTTTATTTCTCTTCTCCAAAAATTTTTCAATACAAATTGTCACTGACAAGCTAGTGAATTTTTCTTTTAGGCTATCTGATAGGGAAATTCTTTAAACGCAGTGACATTTTGGGGCAAATCATCTGATTTGTCCTTACTACACATATATTGAAATAATATTCATATTTTTATTCTATAGAAACGAGGAGAGAAAATCCCAAAAAATTTGGAATAATGAATATTGCCATATGTGATCGAATAGGGTAGTAATAAGGCCCCAGGTCACAATGAATCGACAGTGATTTTTTGTGAACAATGTGAGGAAATTGAAGTGAATCTGGCAATGTTGGCATATTATTATCCTAAATAATGTATATCCAATCTTTATCAATGAATTTTTATAGGATGCCGATTTTGGAGGATATGAAGATGAATTTATATGTACATTCTATATCTGACCAATCAGAACATTCACTCTGATTCATAGCGAATCCTATTTGGTGGAGTGTGCACTCAATGTACCTTCATTATTTTTTTATTACTTGCATGTTTTGAACAGAGGTAAGCCTCAAATTCCAACAAGCGTAGTGTAGACTAGTGGTTATAACATCTGCCTGGTATTCTGAAGATCGTGGGATCGATCCCCGGTAGTGAGTTTTTTTTATTTTTTATTCAAAATGATAATTTTCCCTACTCTGTATGTATTTCCTTCTAATCTATTTGAGTAAGACAATGCGAATCTACGTTGATTATGGTATTCATGGTACTGAAATACCAAACTTATATGGACGTCCCTGGGACGTTCCATCTTGTAACATCGGACGTCCTCAGTACGTCCTATGGACGTTACTCGACCGACACTGGACGTCTTCAGGACGTCTTGTACGTCCCAGATGTACGTCCTTTGGACGCTCACAGGACGTCTTCGTGTTATCTGGGAACCGAGTGGGTCACGCAGGCCGAGTCTGGCTATCTGCGGACGGCGCAAACCTGCGTTACATTTCATGCCGTGCAGGTTGCTGCGGGTGCGATTACATTCTTCGAACGTGCGAGTCGAGCACGCCTCAAAAATCTGGCCAGCAAAGGTCCCTAATGCAAAGAACTCCCATCGCGTTCGATTGCACGAAGAAACATTTTTGACGTCTTGCGTACACTGTTTTTCCGGCACAGTGTAGAATATCGAATCGAACGGGGCACGTAGCTATGTTCACTTTTTTTACTGGATGGATTTTTGTCAACATAGAAGATTTGACATTTCCAGATTTTAGTACCAAATGAGTCAAAGTTACATCTTCTGTTATAGTTTTGCTTTTTTCAAATCTATACATTGCGTGAACAAATCAAAAATGTCTTTGTACCTGGACTTCTGATATTTCTGGCATGAAATGTGCTGTAGCAGCAGTAACTGCATTGTGAATTTCGTGAGGCACATTTCCGAACTCATTATCGCTGCTGCTTTCCACATGTTATAGTGATAATTGCCACCAAAAACCATGTGAACATTCAAAAATCAAAATATCAACCAATTCCATGTCAAATAGCTATCAAGTCGTTATTCCGCTGCTATAGTATACTGAATTCATCAAAACCATACGTACCAAGATCCATAAATACTGAGTGACAATTTCCAAATGAGCAGCACTCGATATTCCTTCAATTTATGACATCATGAAAATTGAGCTGAACATTCAAATTCGTATATCACATATTTTGAATTCTTTGTTGTAATATCATGTTCGGAATTTGGAATGAACTCAACCCAATTTGAATTAACATAGGAAGTTCAAATTTGACAAAATATTTGAAGGTTGCCATTCAAAATTTCAGAGGTAGTGGCCTTGACGGTTAAGGGTTTGAATGTGATATAACAACAAATACATCACAAATTGTCTTCGTTGATACATAAATCAACGTGCGAAGCCAAATGTTCATAATGTCTACAGTTGAAGATTTATTGAGTGCTGATGGTTTTTGCATTGTCACCCTGTACAGAATATCAACAGAGATGTGATTTTCCTCTGATTGGGCCGTAATGATGCTACTTCATGAGAAAAAAGGAATCCTGGAAGTTGGTACTTTCTGAACGGTTGCCGAACGATTGATATCATGTTAGATATGTGGCACTCTATTCAAAAACATAATAAACAATTTGATGATGCCTTATATTTCTGATATTATATAGTTGCAAAGTTCTCCAGATTCATATCATCTCAGTTGAATTCAATCTTTTTTCGTCTTTCAATATTGTAACGGTCCACTAGTTAATCATTCATTACTCTTGTCTATCATAGTATATAAATTCATAAAGGGAAATCTCATTGGAACCTTATGGTCTCTAAATTTTGATCTACTACCGAATATGTTTTTATCCATTATGATGAATTTCAAGTCCCACAAATATATTTTCATTTCACACAAGAGTGAAAAACGAGAAACAAATACTTTTCAGTGATATTTTGAATCTCGAATTCATTGAAACTGTTTCACAATATCCACAGTAATTTTCGATCACATCATGGAGTACTCGATGGAGTATGATGGAGAATTGTTAAATGTTTACACCTAGTGAACACGTTTTTCCTTTCCTGGTTGGTATTTCTTAACTTTAAAGAATCAACTGTAGAAACTCGAATTGAATTATCCAAAGTTTTTGATTATTTCGATGTGGTTGTCACACTTGTCATATCATATTATACTGAGCCTCACATTCAAGAGAAATGATAAATTCTACAACACTAGTTAGGTGGAACAACGTGTATAAGTGGAACAATGTATGCTTTATTTCAATTCAAATAGGATATTTGGAAATTATTGTATAGTTGAATGATATTCATTTCATTGGTTCCATAATGGGAGATCGAAATAATAAGTGTTTGGTTCAGCATGAATGATATTGATTTCTTGTTCTCCTGTGGAGCATCGATTTTTCATGAAATGGCACCAACCCAGCTAGCAATTTCATAAGTTCATTCCAACTCTACCAAAGCATATAGTAAATTATTCCAAGTTGATTCATATCGATGATAGATTGCAAGTTTTGAAATTAGAACAGCAAACATCCCAATGTTTCAGCGACATGTACAATATGACAATCCCACTCCAATTGTGTGTCTATTTGAACTCTCGAATTCTTGATTTTATGTGCTGTTTTCATTGAAATGATGTCTGAGTCTTTTCCAATTTGTTGTTTCATATTCTGGTGATAGGCTTTTATTAGGAAAACAACAAAGGTTTGTCAGAAATCGACCGTCATCAGTTCATGGCACTATCGTCTACCGTAGCAGTGTCATGGGTATGTAGTTTCCTGACACAAATTGCAGAGCCTGCCACAGGGCGCCCGAGACAATTATGCACCTGCTGTCTTCTTGCACGGTGTGTGCAGTCTCGGCAAATATCCATAGACACAATGCGGCATTGCGAGTGCTCTACTATCATTTGATGCACTCGTACGGAACCCAGATAGCACAAATTCCTTTTGAGGCCCTTCTGAGGCGTTCACAATAATGTCCTCAGGACGTCGAGAGCGAGCCAGAGGACATTCTAAAGACGTCTTCCTGTTACCATTCTCTACATACTAATAACGTCTCAGAACATCCCTATAAAATCTTTTGAGACAACTTCAGGACATCATAGTAACAACTTGAGGCGGTTTTTGATGATGTTTCAAGGAGGTTCAAGATTTATGGGAGAATATTATTCGTATACAAAATGAGTCACTAGTGTGTTCTCCTCCGATATTAGCCAAATCAGATATATAAAATGAAAATTCAAGTACAACAGTAATAGGGTTTCATAAGAACAATCACCTAAAGTTGTTTTCATATCTATAGGGTGTTCGAATTCCAAGATATCGGTTGATGATTGGTTTTTTTCAATGGAACACCTTGTATATTATTACATTTTTGAGTTTTCCCTGAAGAGTTGATTTCATCAATGCATCACACTTGGTGTCTAGTGGAAATTATTACAGAGATATAGGGTGTTGACAATCGAGATTCTTCAAATGTAGGATTTTTTGTGTCGGAACTATTCACTATAATGGTCAAAACGGCTCACATGCCCCTGTCTCAACTTTTGATTAGCTATCTACTGATATTTATTTGGAACAGATACAATATAAGCTGATCAGTATTCTGAATGTTGAACCACCCTCTATTTGTTCCGATTGAATGTCATTAGATAGTAAATCAAAAGTTCATAAGGAAATGTGAGCCGTTTTGACCAATATTGAATAGTTTCCACAAAAAAAAATCCTAAAATTGAAAAATCTTGTTTTTGAACACCCTATATCTCTGTAATCATTCCCGCTAGACCCCAAGTGTGATGCATTGATGAAATCAGCTCTTCAGGGAGAACCTAAAAATGCAATAGTATACAGGGTGACCCATTTGAAAAAAAAACAATCATCAGTCAATATATCTTGGAATTCAAACACCCTATACAGATATGGAAACAATTTAATGTGAAAGTTCTCATGGAACCCTATTACTGTTGTACTTGAATGTTCTCTATTTATCTGATGGTTTGCCTAATATACAAGGATAACACACTATTGACTCACCTTGTATTATGCAAATGATGATTTCTTCAAAATAATATGGATCTCATGATATTTGCAAAATTTCCCTCTATATATTTATAATAGGTTCAAATGAGAAACCAAATGAAAAACTTACATTCTATATATTATTTATAAATTATTCTGAAAAATTTCAATTTCCTTTTTGAAGAAATGTATTTTAGCTTCTTCTTGAGCACTACTAGAAGTTATTGCCTATTGGTAGTTATATTTCTCCATGTTGTTTTTGATTTCTGAACTCTGGACATTCCTGATGCAGAATCAACTGGAAGTTGAAGCCTTCATGCAATATTTTATAGATTCTGAAGAAGCAAAACTATCTGAAACAAACAATGTATCAATATTTCATGTCCAGTACTTACTATCAATGATATGATTTATGTAGTAAGGTACCAACCATTATTGAATCTACTGAAAGTTCAAGTCTGCATTATGTACAATCTTTCATAATTTCTGAAGAAGCCAAAATATCTTGGAATAAAATATCTCTGCTCTAATGATATCATCATTTTGTGTTATCAATAACCTCCTGAAACAGATAATGTACCTATTAATATTTCATGTTCCAGTACCTACTATATCAATGATTTGATTCAGGTACCTACCTTCATTGAATATACTGAAAGTGCAAACATGCATACAATCTCACATAGATTTCGAAGAAGCCAAAATATCTTGGAATTAAACATCTTTGCTCTGATGACATCATCAATCTTGTGTTCTCAATAACTTCATCTGAAACAAATAATTAACCTATTAACATTTCATGTCCAGTACCTACTATATCAATGATTTGATTCAGGTATCTACCTTTATTGAATTCATATTGAAAGTTCAAGCTTCCATACAATTTTTAATAGATTCCGAAGAAGCAAAGCTATCTTGGAATAAAACATGTTTGCTATGATGATATCATCAAGTTTGTGTTCTCAATAATCTCCTGAAACAATAAATAATGTATATGAATGTATCAATATTTCATGTCCGGTATTATCAATGATTCTATTTAGTATTTACTCACCTTTGTTTCTTATGCTACCTGAGAGAAATGTCATCAACAGAGATTATCATCCTTTTGTTATTGTTATCTTTTAATTCTTTGCAATGAGTTCTTCTCGCAATCATTTTGTGAAATAGAAATTTGATGAATGCATGATGGAGGTATTCAATGAATACTCTAATGATTTTGATATAATCATTAATATTATGATGTATCTTGAACAAATCATGACTATCATGAGACATAACCTCAATTCTAGTTCTTCTTTTTCTTCCTTGTGTCTTCGATGACACGTTATTTCATGGAATGTCATCTGAAGACGTCCGTAGGCACGAAATTCTTTACATCCTCAGGCTGTCACTGAAAGAACTTATTTAGGACAATTACAGCGCTAAATTTACGCCTGATGATGTTCTCAGGTTGTAGAAAATAGAACGTCCTCTCCAGGCGTTTGGCGACACATTGAGGATGACCTTAGGCGAGTGTGTGCTATCTGGGAATAGACGGGACCCCAGTGCTGCCCTATGCTCCGGGGCATATTGAGTCCGTTGTGGAGAATGAGAGATGCCGAATTTATTGGAACTCCTCATTCCCCACCCTCAGGCAAATGCGAGCTAACAAGTCTGATGTAGTCCTTCTCGACCATCGAACCAGAGCGACATTCGTGATTGAGTTTTCGGCGCCAGCCGAACTGAACATCGTTCTGAAGGATGAGGAAAAACGGACCAAATATCAAGATCTTCTCTTCGAACTTCGCGGGCTCTATCCAGACTATTCTTTGGAATTGGCCATTCTGATAATCGGCTCCATAGGAGGCACACGACATACGCTGCTCTCGGAAATCTTGAAAATTTCATCATGCAGTGATAAAGGCACACATCCTGGCTGGTGGAATGCAGAGGGCCGTTATACTTAGATCATTCCGTTCACTCAGGGCACACGGTTCTTGGTCCTAGTGATTATTGACCCCACAGGATGTGGGGAGTAGTCACTGAATTTCATTCAGCACGACTCTGCGTGGCTTCAGATGCCGCAGAGTCGTGACTGAAATGTAGTGAATTCAAATCAATTATTATAATAATATTCATGATGATAATAATGATAGATTATCATCAGGCAAAAATTCAGTATAAAACTATTTTTACACTTCAACATCAACTTATTCACATTGCATAAGAAATATCCTATAGCATCGTTGCTGTTTTTTCGAACTCTGATGATTCATTCTCTCTCGTGGTTTGAATTGATTCAAATATCAAAAATTGTCCCAATTCATATACTATGAGAGTCATCTTTCCGTATCAAGTGAACAGTTTTCTTTAATTTTATGGAATTATCAAGAGATATGAAATTATCTACTTCAATTTGTATATGATCCACCCTGCATATCCCTAATAACACACTTATGTCCCATGAATATCCTTAGGACGCCCTGTCGGAACATTCAGGACGTCCATAGGACATTCGAATTTGGTACCGTGGACGTCCATTGGACGTCTGTTGGACGCACAAATGTCCCACTTGAGGAACAACTAAGGACGTCCTTGAGGGATGTCCCTGGGACAACTGTCGAAAACCTGAATCCTACAGTATTCTTCATCAAGTACTACAGAGGACATCCCCAGGACATCCATAGGACAACCGTCCCAGGGATGTACGAATTATTCTTGAATCTGAATTTTTCTGGGTCCCTTACTGAAAGAGGTCTCTTGGTTTCACCTGTATAAAACTTTCCAAAGGCTCTCTGATAGGAAAATTCTTTGAACGCAGTGACATTTTGGGGCAAATCATCTGATTTGTCCTCACTACACGTATATTGAAATAATATTCATATTTTTATTTTATAGAAACGAGGAGAGAAAATCCCAAAAAATTTGGAATAATGAATGTACCACCTCCTCGATTAACCTACAGACAGAAAGATAAGGCCAGTGTGAGATGTTTACTGATTAAATTGGAATAGTTGAATCTATCATGGATGAATATTAAGAATGTGATGGCTGACAAGGACTGGACTAAGCGAGAAATACTGAGAGAATGTTTCCCTGATGCTAACAACCCCATATGCATTTTTCTTGCTTTTAAAATATCAAGAATTTTCGCCTTACAGATGTTACAAGATATAGTATATGCAACAAATGACAATTGTTTCGACCAGTTCAGATGAAAATTGTAGAGGGAATAACCAAAAAGTATATTTGGAATATCTGTGAAGAATGGCGTCCTCGTATAGGGACTGAAATTTAAAAAAAACAGACTGGAAGTGATGAATGCCTGACTGGAATCTGTCATCTCCCTTGAAAGTTCTTCAGAAGAAGTCATTGAACATTCACTTGTTATAATAAGATCTCTGGAAGAAAAGAAAAACAACAGATTGGCCTATAATTCGAATAAGTGCTGAAGAAAAAAGCATTGCTAATTTAGGAGCAAGAGCTTCTACCAAAGATTTTTGAAAAATCATGTCAGCTTTAGATGATCAAATTCCATTCACGGAGCATAACAAATTTGAATTCAAAATTTTTTTTCATCGCTTGGAGCGCACGAAAGGTAATTCCTATAATGTTCAAAGAACATCGTGAATGAGTTATTTTTCACTTGCTTCTGATATTCATCAATAATATACATGAATCTTCTTCATTCAATATTGAAGTCATCGAAATTGGGAGCACGAATATTGAAAACTGTATCGTGGAAATTTTGAAATCAGATGACATTGAGATTGAACAAAATGAACAAATATAACACGAAGAAGAACATGAGCAGACTTTCGAAATTGTGGATACTGAGAACTTCAATGAAGACGGAAAGTCTTGCAGAGGCTTTCAATTGATTTCTTCAGGTGTGCACATTATTATTATCAATTTATCTTGATGCCTTGGTATCAATAATTATCATACCTACTACTAGGAGATGTAATGTCATAGGTATGGCTCATTGTATTTAGATATCCCTAAGTTTATTATCATTTATATCCTGATAGACTTCGCATATGGAAATGAACCAATTGATATGGTTTCAATATACCTACCTATATTCCTCTTTCTCTTTAGAAAAAAATGTTTCAAACAGAGTGTCAATAAGTTCCGATTGAATTTTTCAACTACCGATAGTGCATTTATTCAACCATCATGCACAGTGACATTTTATGACAAATCATCTGATTTGCCCTTCTCGCAGATATATTATTGGGATATAGATGATACAAATATTTGCATATCTAGAAATGAGGAGAAGAACTCATCAAATTATTCAGTTAAATGAACCTTACACCTCTTCTATTAATCTACCAGGCAGTATTTTTGAATCGATAGGTAGTTTGCATTCATTATTCCTATTAATAAGGACTGATAATTTTCAGATATAATTGTTCGAGTACATTTTACTTCTCATTTCTCAGGTAACCTCCACGAGCACATGTTTTGTATTTTTGTATTGATATGAAATAGTTATTCGAATACACCAAGGTAGTGAATAATATCAGTATCACCCAGGGACCAAGATTATATCCCGACGCTTCAACAGAGGGGTATAAGGTTCCGTGGTAATTAAATTCTCAAATACCAAGGTGTTGATCATTTCTTCTTATACGGCTATAACACAAAATCACTCTTGTTTAACTAGGTTCGCTCAATCAATGTCGTACTTTTTATGTTATCGGATATCACAATGACTTCATTGTGTTATCATTTCAAAAAAATCCCATCCTCGATGGCATGTCAAAATTGGAGTAATGATAGTTCTGTCAGATAGATGAGCATTACTTATGAACAGATCAGATGGCTATACAATTCGAAGAATTCAAAAATTCCACTGTTATCTTTTACAGCCGTAAGAAAAGTATAATGTTCAACTCGCACGAAATTATGATTTCTCACTCGAATGATTGCAGCATTCGCCTAAGGCCCAAGCTGCAAAACTCTATTCTCGTGGGGAATCACTATCATTCCGTACCCGTCAAACAATAATTTATACTATTTCACCACTAGCGATACATTTCAACTGTCACTAGGAAAGCAGTGAGAGCACTGCATTTCAATTCTAGTTGAAATCTAGTATGCATGATATGACAAGTCGTTATTGATGAATACCTACTAGATTCGAGTGTCATTCTTGCGAATCACGCATCAGAACAGTTAATTTATATATTCTCTATCTTCTGTCGTCGGGCCACGGAGTTGGTTTAATGTGTATAGTACGGGATATAGTTTCTCTTTTGAGCAATTGGAATAAAAATATTAGAATGAATCTGGCAACATGCAGGCTGAAAAAAGGTGAAGTTTTATGGAAAAGGAAGGGACCAGTTTTGCTAACTAAAAAATTGTTCTAAAATTGTTCTAAAATTGTTCTATCCGTTCTATCAACACTAACTGGAAAGATGGAAGAAATGTCCGAATGATAAGTACTTTGCATAATAGACATTCGATGGTTGAAATTCAAGGAAAGACAGCTAATAATGAGAATATCAAACCTACATGTGTTATTGATTATAATAAACACATGTCAAGTAGTGACCGCTCCGACCAAATGATGTATTATTCCACTCCAAGAAAAACCTTTAGGTGGTACCGCAATTTTTTTTCCCATTCGGTGGATTTGTGTATGTGCTTGTTACATTTATAAACTTCATCAGGAAGAGAATATCATACTTTCGGACTTCCGTGAAAAAGTAATCATAAAGCTTATAGATCAGCGAATAAAAGCTTCTGTTGGAACTCCTCAAGCCGAAACAACAAGAACAAACTAATTTCATTTTTTGGAGTCGAATCCAGCCACAGAGAAATAAAACTCCGCAATGAAAAGATACCGCTAATGCTCAAAGATGAAGGAAAAAAAGAAAACTAGATATTTTTGCTCTGTTTGCCCGGAAAAACCTGGTCTTCGTGTCTATCCTTGCTTCAAAAATTGGCATTCATCGTCCATTTAGGCTTCTCATACCTAGATTCATTTCTATTTTTGATTCTTCTGTATGCAATAAAGCAAATAATTGAGTAATGTACTTAGTTCTGTTTTCTTTTCTTGATACGTGTATGTCCAATTTACTGGACGGCGGGCTATACATGCTGAAACCCCAAATATAGCCCGCTGTGCAGTAAATTGGACAGCTGCTGGTGACCTTGAAAACGTCAGCATGAATTAGCAAGACCATATATTCACAAATTACGCTTTAAGGAATGATAATTCACTGAAAACTAGCCTTGGTTTCTTAGAGCCTCCTACTCCAGCCATACGTGCCATTCAACGTGTTAAGCCTGATTTGAAAAAGAGATGTTTTCCAAGAAACACCTGATATTTCGAACAGCTGAGCATAAACTGGTTTATCTTACCTTGAAACCAGAGAACTCTACTACAACGACGACTTCCGAAAATACCAGATATATTTATCTCCCTTTGATTGAGTTCAGCTGGTTGTGTTAATGCCATGCCATATTTGATAATTGAATTTCCTGCTTCGATCATAGCAAAGCAATAAGAAACAATGGGTTTCGTGAGAGGTTACAAGAAATCACTCAGGAATTCATTGGTTCCTCTATATTTTATGCCAAATATTGCATGTTCATTCGAAAACACCAACTCCTCATCATATTGCGTTTTGCTCAATCTGGATGAATTGGCTGCTGCCTCCTTCTCTCCATTTGAGTTTCTGTGATAATCGTTATTGTGGGAATTATCAAAAAATGCAATAACCTGGTGACTCTTAGAGAACATTGCTAAATGAACCGTTGATTCTATTTATATCATGAAATATAGGGTGTTCTATTTGAATTTTTTTTTCTAAATTGCATTCACTCATTCGTCCCAGCACTGGAACAGAAGCCCGATGGGTCAAAACTAGTGCAGGGTCAGAAAAGCATACATTCACAAACATATATGGCCTAAGTAGGGCTTGGTCGGAGTTTCCATACAAACCCAGAGCCTTTGCGCTTTCACCGGACCACCCAATCACTTCCGGGATGAGCGAAGGAGTTTTCAAATTTTACAGCTGAAGAGCCCTCTATTCATTCGCTGATTTATTCAAGTTACAGTAGGGTCGGTCAAAGCATTTTTCAAATCTGGCTGACCAACGGTTCTCTTGATACAGTCTGTATATTACGAGCAGTTTCGCCAATTAATCCATCGAACTATTTCAATCTGTAGACTTGTATAACGATGACTTGTATTGGTTCAGAAGATGAATTCAAAAATAACATACCCAAAGTTGTATCCATCCAGCCTCAAATCATTATCGAACTTGATAGTCTGCGCAGCAGCATCACCCTCTGCAGGCTTCGAATGGACATAATGAATCAGGAGTGCAATCAAAACGACGAAACTCTTAGTGGAGAACATGTTCTTGCACAACACCAACGCCAAATAAACGCACAGCACAGGTGAGAATCTATAAAATAGCTGAAATATGAATAGGTCTTACGTAATAGTGACTAATATTAAAATATCAACGAGCTTGAGTTGCAACGCATCTTTATTTTGAAAAATTACATCGCAATTTTTAGTGGGATTCGTATTTTTATAATCACGATGATGTGCAACGATTACAGAATCATTTCTTCTCTTGCGGAAAGGTCACACGATGCGACTCAAGCAGGAACTCTATGTTAGTTGGTAATGGATATTTCAATGCCTCGATCAAATTAATTTCTTGACATTATCTGCGAGGATTATACCGTTCCTGTTCAACATGAATATAATTATTTTAACTAGTCGTAAATCATCATATCAATTCGATTGACTTAACAACTGATCAAATCTGCAATGTGAATGTTATTCGACATTCTGCATCTAGAAGGTTGCGAAATCACATATCGTTTTCTGAATCTAATTGGATCGTTCCGAAAGTTTCACATATGAGTTTTTGGAAGCCCAAGAACAGGTGATATATCACAGGATAAAGACGGGTATGATTTAACATATATTGATTCATATTTAAAGAGAATCACGTTGACGTACGGAAATCTTATTGTAGGGTTCATCGTTACTTTTGAAAATTATCAACAATCTCACCTGGTTTTATTCAGGATATATTGGGTGATTCAATACACTGTTCCCAGGAGTTGAGTTTCGATTTTTTTTACTATGAATTCTCAAACAAAAACCATAACCACGGTGTCGCAGACGCATCATTTCAGACATGAAGGATATCAACAAAGAATCGTTATTTGACGATATCACTGTTTTCATTCGAGATACAGGACCCAGCATTTTTGTTGATATTGTATCATTCATAGGAGCTATCTATTGAGTTCAGATTTAATTTATATCATTCGTCAGTGACCAAGATATATTTTTTTTGTGGGATTTGTTCGTCTTCAGTTCATATGACACTGAAGGAATTGCTGTTCTGAACCACCAATATTTCCTCGTACGCGGAGAGAGTGAAACTTTTTCATTTTCAAATATAATTAACTAGCTTACATCGAAACGCTACCTTTCTACCTCATCTTCAACTACATATATGTTCCAATGCAACTCATGGAGCGAACGTTATAGAAGTCAGACACTTCAATTGTTCATTTTGTAACATAGTTCACACACTGAACTCAACCAAGTTGATAAGGTTTCTCGAAACAAATTCGATTGTGACAAGAACATGTTCACCAACTGTTGGAAAATCCCATTTTCCAACCTTGAAGTGGGCAAAACAATATTTCTGGAAAAATGCTTCTGCAGTAAGTGATCAGGACACTCTTTGGAATCAACCAGATCAATATGCATTTTGAAGTCGCTTATCATAGATGAAAACAGTAGTGCTGGGTTAATGAATGTTCACCATTATTACATTATTTTTCTGAGACAAAATCACTTGCACTGAGCGACTTCTTCGATGAAGACAATCAAATCGATTGGTGCAGGTGACAGCTCACCTGTGGTTATACGCCATTTGGAAATCTCCGATATATTATTCGGGTGCCCACGCCCAACGGAACTTCTCCCACTGACCACGATTTCATTATGATGTTAGGATTTGTGTGTCCCATTTTGGTTGGGATAGAGACATGCGGTTTTCGCGACCCTGTATCACTTTTTTGTAAAACTTTCAGAGCCACGAACAGGAATATTTCAACTACCCACGATCCTGAAATACAGGGCGAAAACGGAAATGTTCACGTTTGGAGACGTTATTATTTCTCAAGCCCTGTATAAGATGAGAAAAAATCAAAACTGCTTATGATAGATATTCCAACATAAAAGTCAGTGGCGTATTCTGATTTTTTTCAAAGCACTGCTTTCAAGATTGGGTCCGAACTTGGTTTATTTTCAAATGGAACACCCTGTATATTTAAACCTGAGTTTCTTGCAATTTTCGTTCTGAGAACACTGATATATCACAACCTGATCATCATTTCATGCTATCTTGAGAAATTATAAAAATCCATATCTATCTTAGTTTTTTTAATAGTGGGCCATGAATGGGCATATGTCACAAAACATTTTTATTTCATAATCCGATAGAACTCACCCAAACTAGCCCACCACCGCAAACCGTTTCTTGCTGTGAGCTCTCTACGTTTTATAAAAAATTATTGAAATCCCCGATTTTTCGGACCTCTGAAAACGAGGCGATGATGTGACGTCGAAACCCTAATACTGAAACAAGACTATTCCAGACAGAGATGAATGATACATGATTTCTGACAAAGTGAATTAGCGCGAGATCACAGTTGAAAGAACTAATATATCAGTTGCCTCAGTCTCCTTCGGGCGTTTGGTATTTTCTTTCAACTATGGCGAGATGAGGTTTCAACGTCTCAAGAGGGTCCGTTTTTTGAAGGTACTATTATTTATGTCCAAAAATAAAACATTTCAGATAATTTTTCGATCGAATTATGTCGTCAATCATTATTTATGTATAAAAGGATCATTATAAACATGGTTTGAGTTAAAAGTTCTACTAAGGTGTACACGCCCATTCTTCTACACATGCATAAAAAAATGTTTTGTTCATTGCATCCATGAAAACTGTCAATACAAATCAATAATGATGGCTGACGGTGAAAACATGGAATGGAGTATGATATTATAAAATGTTTGAACCTTTCTAACGAAAATGTCGAAGCAGCGATGCAGTTATATTCAAACAGGTAAAGAATCGGCATATTTAATTTTGTTACAAAATTCAAGAAATGAAGATCTCATAAGGTTTCCAGAAAGACATCAGCCATCTGGGGCTACGGTTTTCTGGTTGGAATTCAAATATTTCCAGCAAGATGGAGCGCCCGCTCATATAATTCAAGGGTAGCTACAGAATATTTGGATGCTCATTTCAGCAGAAGCTGAATTGGGCCAAACAGATGGCCCCCGAGGTCATCGGAAGGAGTATTTCAGACTTCTACGTTTGGTCATACTTAAAAAATGAAATTTATGCAAATCGGCATACTGATGATAGATGAACTCCGAGCCTCAACCGAAGAAGCATTCAGAAACTTACAAAGGCAACCCATCATAATTTCAAATGCTTCCAGGTGAATTGAAATTGTATGTGGTTAATGTATAAGACGAAATGGACGAAAGTTTAAACAATTTTATTAGATTTATATTTTTTTGTTTTTTGGTTTTGTAATGAGTTTTATAATTTGATTCTTGTAATTACAGTTCTCAATGATAAATCTGTACCGATATATCTTTTTTGTTTCCATCATTTTTGAGTTCATGTTGAAGGGTGATATTTTGAAATTATAATCAGAATTCATTCAAATGAAAAGGTTTCGATCACATGGCGTTTTCAAAAAGTAATAAATAAATGTATGTGTGAAAGAATTCACGGCCTACTATTGAAAAATCAAACCCAAATATGGATTTTTATGATTTCTGAAGATAAAATGTGATGAGTATAAGGTTGTGCTATATCAGTGTATTCAGGAAAAAAAATCGAAAAACTGACTTCAAAATATACAGGGTGATCCATTTGAAAAATACCAATTTCGTGCCTCGGTTTGTGCCCAATCTTGAGAACAATGCTTTGAGAAAAAAATCAGAATACGCCACTGACTTTTATGTGAAAATATCTATTATGAGCAGTTTCAACTTTATTTCCATCTCAGAAAGGGCCTGGGAAATTATAACATCTCCAAAAGTGAACATTTTCGTTTTCGTCCTGTATTACGGGAACAAAAGTAGTTGAAATATTTCTGTTTGTGGGTCTGAAAGTTTCACAAAAAAGTGATACAAGGTTGCGAAAACCGCATGTCTCTATCTTCAATAATAGCTGAGATAAAGTGCAGTCTCAATCAAAATGGGACACAGTGTACATGCGCTAGTACCATCAGAATTCCAAGTCATGCAAGTGCCCTTCTGACCAACTGCTATATTATATTCGTGAAGATTCTCAGTTTGTGTGCCGCGCTCTGAGCTGTGGGGTTTTGAGTTCTCGATCTCCGAGGTAGCACAGTGATGTCCAAAGGACGCCCTAATTAGATCACAGACCTGACCAATTTACGACAAAGAATGACGTCTTGAAGGCCTCGAAAAGACGTCATAATGTCACAGACATAAGACGCCATAAAGAGACGTTGAAATGACGTCTTAGAGATGACCTATGAAGGACTATATCATTAATGGAATCTAGGGTATATATAGACATATTATGAGGTATTATGGAAACATAATATTATACACACTAACCTTTGATGATATCCATTGATGAGTCTCTCCGGGTGTTTGATCTTAGATCCTGGCGTTATTATTAGTTCGCATATCTATGTTAGTGAAACATTAGCTATTAATATTCGTAACTGAAATTGTGTAGGGAGCGTCGGCGAGATGGAAGCGGAATAAAAAAAGCTTGAAAACAACTTACCGAAAGTTGGCAAATGAAGCTTCACATTGTAGAAAAACGTATATACGAACTGAAATGTTGAAAAGTATGAAAAAGTGAGATAATCACTGATTTTTTTATTCGGTAATACGAAAGAATGTTGGACGAAGAAACGACAACATTTTGACGTCTGCTTAGGTCACTGTGCCTGGGTACCTGGGTACTTGATATGTTCGCCCCATACCAATGTTTCAAACCTGTCCACTTATATTCAGTGAGACGGAGTGAGGTGAGTCAAAAGTGTGTTCTCCTGCGATATTTGCGAAACGTCAGATATGTAGAGAAAATTCAAATACAATTGATTGTTGTTCCACAAAATTGTTTTCATATCTATAACGTATTCGAATTTCAAGATATCAGCTGATGATGGCTATATGACACCCTGTATATAATTGAATTTTAGTGTTCTTCTTATTGGAGAGCCGATTTTATCAAAACGAGATTTCTCAATTCCAGGTTTCTTTTTGTGTCGAAACTATTGTTTATTATTGGTGAGAACGACTTACATTTCCCTATCTCAACTTTTGATTTGGAGCTGATAGGTATATGATGATTCAAGATTCAGAATCATTCTGATCACCCTCTGAAGTATATGTTCCAAATAAATGTCAGTAGATGGTGAATCAGCTGTCGAGATAGGGACATGTTAGCCGTTTTGACCAATAATAAATAGTTTCAACACAAAAAAATCATAAATTTGAAAAATTTCGATTTTGTACTCCCTATATTATCTCTGTTATTATTTCTGCTAGACTCCAAGTCTGATGTATTGATTGAATCTGCCCTTCGCGGAGAATATTGAAATGCACTCACATCTCTTTCAGCACAGTAGGTTCATAATTGTTGACATCTCATACATACAGGATTCTATATTCCACTTCCGATGATACTCGAAGTGGCAGAAATATTAGAAAGTGACGTTCAATGAGTATGGAAATTAATTTCAATCTTCAAATCTACATCACTGGAAAGAAAAATAGTGTACGAGTGCATCCCATGCAGAAGGAACCTTTAATGGGTTGGCCTTCGGTCTATATTTCGTAAATATCATTATTGTTCTGACTTCTGTTGTAGTGATTGTCATTATTGTTACAATTACTCTTGTAATATTGATTTATTATTGTTATCATTCTCATATTTCATTCTACAAGTTCTCTCAGTTTATTCGATCACTAACTTTATATCTCTTCGATCCATTTTGTGAATTTTATGTTCTGAAAAACTCATATAATTATAATTATCATCATCATTATTATTATTATCATTATCCGATGGACGATTTTGTCGGCACATGATCCAGATATACCCGGTATCTGTTGTCTCAATATTTGTCGTCAGCCTTACCTTTTTGTGGTTTCTTGATTCATCATCACGATGCACATTATATGTGACTTTCCATAGTACCTAGGTTATTACTGGTAAATGAGTCAATAATGACCCAGGCAACCAGATGACGAATGATCACCTCACTGTGACGTCCCTTATTAGTGATTTTTCGTCAGAGATGTCACACACCAATTTATGACGTTACTATGACGTACTTTCCATGACGTGATAATCACGACATCGTTTTGACGTCGAGTGAACGTCACTTAGATGAGTGAAAGAAGACGTCGGTTTCTGACGTTGCATCAGGGACGTCCTGCCGACGTCCATTTTTTCCAGACCTTCTCTTAACCATGGATACTTATATATTATCATGTAAAACAGAAGTATAACTCATGGAAGCAAATCAACATGCAACATTCATTGGAATTATTGATATACCCGAAAAGTAGTGTTTAGATGAGTGAAAGAAGACGTCAATGCCATGACGTTGCAGGGACGTCCTGCCGACGTCCATTTTCACCAGACCTTTTCTTAACCATGGATACTTATATATTATAATGTAAAACGAAAGTATAACTCATGAAAGCAGATCAACATGCAAGTTTTATTGGAATTATTGATATACCCGAAAAGTAGGAGGGAACTTTTTTCGTAAAAACTTTGACACACTGTATATCTCGGTAACCAACAAGCAATGTATATTAACAGATGACTATTTAGGTATACCTATATTGAAACCGTTAGGTACTCTTATGACGTTGCAGTGACGTATCTATGACGTCTAAAAATCACGTCGGTGTGACGTACCAATTTGGTGAGCTTCGTCATTCAGGTAATTTATCAATTATTCGCTATTCAGATTTTTTTGGGTGACAAAGAATGCATCAATATACATTATTCAACAAATTGAAGCCAAATTCGCCAACATCCCTTCCATTGCTATCAAACTATTCTTTGTCTGCTTATATGTCGCCTACAAAAACTACATAATTTTTCATACAAATACAAGTAACTGATTGGATTCTGATGGAGATGCGTACTGAAGGATAGCGCTGCTGAAAAGGCGATTGAATAAACATGACACAGGAGGGACCCACCAAGCAGACTCAACAATGCATAATCAATATTATATAATGTCATCAGGGGCCAGTGGTATTTGTCACACCATGTTAAACGAATCTTTTTCACGTATCATCGCCAAATTCAATCGTCATTTCGACGTCATTATGACGTCAGTCAGACGTCACAGTTTGGTGAGTGAATGACGTCAATACGACGTGAGTAATATGACGTCATTGATCTGTCAGTTATTCACGTCATTATCACGTCATGCGACGTCAACTACTGACGTCACCTTGTTCATTCAAGTGGCATAAAAAAGACGTCACTGGAACGTAATCCGGTTGCCTGGGGACAAGTGAATAAGTCACTGATGACGAGTAAATAAGTCACTGATGTTGAGTAAGTGAGTCACTAATGATATGATTAGGTTTCTAATGACAAGTGAGCAAGTCACTGATGACAAGTAAAAAAGTCACTTATAGCGAGTGGATAGGTCGATAACGACAAGTGAATGATTCAGCAATGACAAGTCATGTGTTTACTCACGGTTATCAATCTAGAATGCAATGGAAAAAGTTCATAATGATAGGTGTACATCTTAAGGAACACAAAAATATTCTTGTACTATTGACTTGTTTCCTTGTCCCAAATTGTATACGAGTTTTACTTGTCACTATTGAATATTCACCCAGGGCTAGTGTTTTTTTTTTCGTGCAGTGGTGTGTCTAGTTGAACACACTGTATACCACGCTATCTATGCACGCCTCTCATGAGTTGTAAGTTTTCAAAAACGAACCAAATAATAAAGTCATACAAAAGTTATCATCCAATGGAGAGGCAACAAAAATCTTTTATCAAATGGAAATTCTCTCCTGAAACTTCCTGAATTATACGTAAACCATTTGATATAACGGATGTGTATGCTGTGGTCTTTCGTCCAATGATGATTATCATATTTTATTTTCCCAATAGTTTTTTTCTGAACATGAATAAAACAATCCATATAAGAATTTACAAACAAATGCAAAAAATCCTACAAGGTATAACAAAGATACGTACGGCACACTCCTCCACTGTTGGTATGTGAATAGTGTATATTTTTAGATATTATTAAATAGTCATGGAAAATCGGTATAAATATATTTCTTTGTTTTTATTTACTTCCCAGAGTTATTCAATATCCAATGTTCACAACTCCTCGGTTATGTCGTGACCGTGTGATTATCCGACAAATTCTACTCTTATTCTCCTGTCGAATACAGCAGATCCGTCTGTCGTGAAATTATTCGTTTTACGCAGGAATATGATATAATTTCAATTTCGTTTATTTCTTCAAGTATAATTGGGTCATGATCGACAAAAATGACGGAACTGTGATGTCAATGTCAGGTTTTCTCAATTTCAATCTCCGCTTTCCGACGAAAACAGTTTTCTGCAGGCCATGACTGCTGTGAGGGTTGCTCCTAAGGTGGAAACCGAATGACGGATAGAACAATTTCAGAACGAACTATCAAACATTTCTCGCAACAACACTGATCAACTGAGTATAGGCGAGCGCATAACTAACTACAAGTACATCATTGACGATTGATGGTTCTAGTTACATAAATTCGAGGCGTTTTGGAATATTCTCACAATACCCAGAAACGCATATACAGTATGTAGGTATCTTGAAATTGAATTGAGGAACTCGCGCCTCACCTATAATCCGCCACTGTTCCTATATAGACAACGATGAAAGATAATTTTAGCACCTAGAAAGATACTAATGATACGAATTATTTCAGTATCTATTTGATTTATATTTTCTTATATTATTTGGATTATTTTTCTGGTTATTCGAGAGGTTTTTACAAAATTTATTTTTGTTCGCTCTACTTCCATGTTAACGTGAAATAAAATATCTGATTTTATCCGAAATTCTCGAGATGCTTACAAAATTTTATTATTTTTCAAAAATTGCCATCTAGTGGCCCCCACGGGATCCGAATCAACTTGACCTGATTCATCTGGAAGATCTGAGAAATTTTTCCATAATGGGACCAATTTCGTGGAATTTCGTTATGCTGAACTGTAGTATTCAGAGTTTTTCCACAGCGCTATTCATTCTATCGTCCCTCTTTCATTTAGAAAGCTAGTGCGATTATTTTTTATCGAGATGATAGAAAATCAACAAGAAATTAATCTTATAAAAACAAGTGTTTTCACTAGCGAATGCAATTACGGCCTCCAGCGGCCATCCTCTTCACTTGAAAATAATTTACAGAGATTTCTCTTGGTCGCTTTCATCTCAAACTTTTTTCTGGCGTCCTTCCTTAGTAGTACACCCGGTGCAGTCTGTAACTCTATTTAGCAAAACTGAATATATCGAGTTGCGGAAAAATTTCGATTTCTTTTCATGAATATAAGAGTATCGGAGTGAACTAAATATGAAATGTTTCTCTATAGATATCTACTCGATGAATACATCTATAGAGAATATCGCTATGATACTAAGAAATCAGGTAATCTCAAAGAATGACCCACGAGCCGTACTTCTTGTTGTATAATTTTTGGTTGACATTCTTCCCAAATTCACCATAGTTAATTCATGATAATAGTTACCCATCTATGAACTTTTCAAGTATCAATGTGAGTATAGTTCGATCAAATCCACTTAATTAGAGTCACACTTTATTTCGCGCTATACAGGGTGTTTCCTAACTACGGTTCCTAACTGCAGGGGGTGATTTGTTAGGTCATTTCAAGAAGTTCCTATGAACAAATGTCCGGAGTTGCTTCGTTTCTGAGATACAGGGCATTGGAATTAAAGAAAAAAACGGTAATAATTATAAAATATCATGAATATCCTGAAACCGATTTGGTTGAAATTTCGTACTTTTATTTGTCAAATTTTCTGAAATTTCAGCATATCAAGTGTCAATAAAATTTTTGGCCGAAATAATGAAAAACTCATGTCTCCAATGAAGGTGTTCATGATATGCAATACAGTGGCTTTGATTTTTTTTCTCGAAAACGAAGCTGGATATGAAGAAAGTGCAGAAGACCAAAAAGTTGTATTTTGAGTTGCTCAATCTAAACAATATAAAAATTCATCAAAAAAAGTCAGTAGCGTACTTTTTTTTCACAATATTGTTGGCTGTGGTACCCACTGAGACGCCACTGACCCCAATAATTTCAATCTAAATAAGGCTAAATGAGCGCCTTATTAGTTCAAATGAAAGTACCAAATTTTAAACGAATCGGTTCTAGGATATTCTTGATATTTTATAATTACCGTTTTTTCTTGAACTTTATTAACGCCCTGTATCTCAGAAACGAAGCAACTCCGGACATATGTTAATGGGAACTTTTCTTCCTAAAATGACCTGATGAATCACCACCTGCAGTTAGGAACCGTAGTAAGGAAACACCCTGTATATATGGACAATTCCACAATGGAAATCCGAACTGATTAAGACTCAGATAAATGGATGATGAGACCAGCTGCGTATATTCAATAAAACAAGTTTCAGCTAGTGAATTAACATGTTTTCTCTAAAATCTACCTCCTCTTCGAGACCAAATTTTGCGTTTTCTCATCGATAAATCAATCTATTTATATGACATTAACATTCTAGGTGACATTTGGATGCTCACGACAAATAATGATGATGAATGAAGATGCATAATGATATATCGAAATATTCTAATGGCACTCGAACCATGAATTGCCCACCGCATCCATTAGCACACGCCTTACATTATTCAAAGGTTAAACCAATTGCTCAGGCATTGTAGGCGTTTGCGAAACGTGATTCGATGAATTATCTTAGGAATCTTGGCTTTTTGTGATTTGACATAGTAATCGTTACTCTTTGTCAGGATGCTACGATACATTTAATGTTCCTATTTCAGTACAGGGTTGGGCAAATGGGTGAAATCATCTGGATTCTGACTGAACCTGAAGTAATACTTTTCTATCAAGAGTTTGGGAACTTTCTTGATTCTACTCAGTGGCCAACGGATTATTGAATTCAAACACGCTTTTTGTCGTACGTCTGTACTTGTTTACTCCTCACTCAACAAGTACTGCATCTCTTATCAACCAGATCATAACCTAATGCAACGAAAACATTTCTTTTCTCGAAACAATTTGAAGATTAATCGACTCACCTAAGGAAGATCAATCTGAATTATTCGAATAGTTTTGTACGAAGATAATTACAACACACTGTAGTCGCATTGGCGAACCTGAAGCGGACACCGTTCACACTTCAAAAAATATTCTTACCTCTTTGCCATCCACCGACCAGTATACCTCATTGTCATATAGTTAGATTGCATAAGGGTTAACCTTGTACGTGGGTGGGTGGAATTGTAATTATCTCCGTACAAAACTATTCGCATAATTCAGATTGATCTTACTTAGGTAAGTCGAATAATCTTCAAATCATTCTTCATAGTTTTGTACCCTATAATTACAACACACTGTAGATGTTTGAAGAGAAATATGCAATCTAACTGACTCGAGAAAAAATCATTTTGTATAAATTACTCATCAATTTAGACTATTTCAATATGAACATATATTTTGATCAACAATATAGAACAAGAGTAATTCAAAGAATAACATTGAACGTTATAACATCTTCACATCCACAGCAAAGATGTTATGAAAATACAAATCTCCATAACATAACAATTCATGAAATTCATGGTAACTAAATCATTACTTATTATTAAGGCCATCAGACCCATTTGCTCCATCTATACCCAATACAGCTCTCGAAAATCAGGTGATGTCAGGGCTAACAGTTTCATTATGAAAAACATCGAATACGTTAGATGCGTCTGTCCATCCAGCTGTGTTTTTTATTATATCAATACTCACGCCTGCTCTGGAGGCAGTGAAAGTAGCTATACATGCCTGGTGGAATGACTTTTGAATATATTGGTGGTGTCCATACCACTTCTTGATTTTACAGTTTCGATCCATCTACTGACTGTTTGACTAGATGCTGCATGGTATGGCTTTCTATATTTCATCAACATTTCATCAGTTCCCTCTGGCCTTAATGATTTTGTTATTTCTGAATAATATTCCAGAGTTGAGGTAACACAAAGGTCTGGCTTTTCTTTGAAAAAATGCACAATAATTATAGATTGAATCTTGTCAAGCCCTGAAGTTTCAATTCTATTAGAGATTCTGATTTCTACATTTTCAGAAAAGAAAATAATGTTATTCGATTTAATTTTGGTTAATGTTCGACATCCATGTGCTGAAGTTGGAGCGATCAAAGTGACTAATTTGAGAGTAAACTCTTCTAGTTTGAGTGTTGGTAAAGGATGTCATTTGCTGATGAAAAGCAAGACTGGTGTTGGATCCCATGAAAAGATGTACTTAGGTTGACTTGGTCTGGTATTATGAACACCTCTTCAACATCTCTTCAGAATTGATTGATGTTCAATTTGTATGTTCAGTATGAGGAACAGTGCCGACTTTTTCGTATTCAAAACAAAGTAGGAGGCACCCTCATCGTTAAGAATTTCATCAAATTCTCCATGGTATTAGTGGAAGGATGTAGGTGTTCATTCTTATGAAATAACCACCAAGATTCATTAGAGGAGTTATACTGTTTTTGAGGCACAGACAGGTCAATGCTGTCAATGAAGATCTTTCTGAAATCACAGCCTAGGGAACCAACAACCTAGTTGAATTCAACGCCACCAAAACTCAAGCCTGTATTTTCTCTAGAAAGGCGGAACTCAGTATGCCCGATTTTGTAATGTGTGACTTCACCATCCCCACCAAGCTCACCATATCTATGCTCGGTATTTCCATCAGCAACACTCTTTCAAGGAATAATCATGTCAGATCCATCGCAAAAGCTGCGTCACAAAAACTCGGATTTTTGTTCCGTGCGAAAAGGTACTTTACACCTCAACAGCTTTTCATGATCTACAAAGCGCAGATACGGTCTGTTCTAGAATACTGTTTCCACATATGAGGTTCAGCACAAAAAAATACGCTGATGCTCTCAGATTCCATCCAGAAAAGAGCCTTGACCACTAGGCCAGTAATCGAATTGAATAATGTTGTACATATCAATTTCTTGTGAGAGCGTTGTTCGGAATCGGATTATAAACACTGTTTGTTTCGAAATCTCCTTACATCCAATTGATGTTTGATACTCACATATCTGAAATAATGATTGGTATTTATGTATTGAGAAACATAGGAATATTCATGGAATATTTCACGAATATACACCACAGAATATTCAGTTGAGAATATTTCATGAATTTACATCACAGAATATTTCATGTATATACCCCACAGAACATTCAGTTGAAAATATTTCATGAATATACAACAGAGAATATTCAGTTGAGAATATTGCTGAAAAATTCATACCTGTATATTCCTTAAACATGTCCGACTATTCACTTTGGAATATTCCTTTCAGATGTTCCAGAGACATGTATATATTCTAGGAATGATCGATGAATATTCGGAATATACTCCTCCTTTTTAGCATATTTAGATAATATTCTAGGAATATCCAGTGCTTTCTGGAACCTTAAAAAGGTGGGCGACCTTCTACTTTTCTATCGATACTTCCACGGAAAATGTTCTTCGGAAATCTCTGCTATCATCCCTTCACTAGCAATACCAATCAGACAAACTAGACAAGCCCAGTCAGCACATCCTTCCGCTGTCAACCCCGAAAGATGTCGAACAGCACTTTATCAAGACTTCTTCATCTATAAAACGGCAAGGCTCTGGAATTCATTGCCTGTAGAAGTATTCCCAACAACATATAATCTCCAGAAGTTCAAGAAATATTCCATTACCTACCTCCTGTCCCTATCCTCCCTAGGAATGCATGATGTTCTTTGAACATTATAGGGATTCCCTTTCATGCGCTCCAAGCGATAAAAGAAAATGTACATATTGTCCGTCCTTCTGGTTCAGAATTAATGTTCTTGTACAATAATAATTTCCAATTTCACATATTTTGACAAGTTATTCAATGTTCATCTTCAGAAAATAGTGTGGTTAGGATTAAACGTCAGATTGTTTTCTTCGTCTTCTGGGTCCCGTATATTCCAATTCTTCATCTTCTGATTTTCATCTGCATCCTGATGAAGCTGATGTTTATGAACTTCATCAGTGACATTATCTGGCCATACTCCACGAGCTACTACGTCATCGATAGAACGCCATCAAGTCCGCAGCACGATACTAGCTGGAACAACTCATTGATTGATGATTTATTGTTCTGAGGTTTAGTGACAAGAATTGGACTGGTTCTGAAGAGAAGTGTGCTATGAGGTTCTTCTCCATTTTGCTTGCCGAGGAAGCAGACATGTGAATTCGAGTGCCTTGTGATAATTTTTTTTATGGTGTAATCAACTGAATTTGGATCAAGACTATCGTTTCCTGATGGGTATGTGAGTGCATATTGTTTTGTATGCTGCCCCGTTCGATTCCTGACCTGATGCCTGACCTGGTGCCTGATAACGTGATGCCTATGCTGATGACTGCTGCTAACCTGATTTGCGACCATGTGGCCAAAGTTATGGGATTTGTCATAAATAACCCTCTGATCAACAGAGGTGAGTTTCGTCAGTTTTAATATAGAATATATGTGAACATTTGTTCCTAATTCATTATAGTTTTTTTTTTGATATTATGGTGTTTTCTGGAGTGAATGAAGTGGAATATGATTGCCTTGCCGGCGATGATCTCCATGGAGTCATGGATGCTGATCTCTCTCGGACATTCTTGTCATGTCACCATCAGGCTGCTGATTGTTACCATTCCGTCTTGAATAAGCTGGGGCTTCGTCCTGGTGCCAGTGTGGTTGTTTGCCACTATAGACCACTATGCTCCACCACCTTGCTACGCATCACTCGAATCATCGTTTCATTCGACTACCTACCCACATCATTCCATGGACTATTGGATGTTCATTGGATGACATGTATAACGTTCATTTTTAGCTATCGTACCTTTTTGATGAATTAATTCACTGATTCTGCGGAGATTTGAAACTTCAACGTTTATTGCTTATTACTTGGTAAAATTCTAACATCGGGTCTCTCGATATACCAAGTCAACTTCTCTGCACAGCTGTATCAAATCATCCTTCTGTTGTACATGAATTACATAGATACCTGCCTAGACCTCGATACCATAATTTGATTCCTAGTTCTCGAGTCTGTTTATTTCCATATCTGCTGCTATCTTTAATCGTAAATTAGCAGTCACCACCATCTGTATTCAGTCTCCTAAAAAAAAAAGAACTCAATCATAAGGTAAACGTATATGGTATAATAGAAGAACACTCTGTACCTACTGTTATTTCAAACAGATTCATTTTAGGGAATCATATTTTGGATTTGAGATTTATTTTTGTTTAGGCTGTCATCTGGTATGGTGTTAACATTTCGCTGTCATTATTATTAGTAGTATGATCAGCTTGTCCACTGTTCTGTCGTTGATATGCTGTGTTCGGAATATCAGACACTACCCTCGACAGAACAGGACCTTTTCGTTGTGTTCCGTTAACCTCCTGCGCGCTGAACCAAACTCAGGGTGATTTGAATAACCGAATAAACGGGTTCTACTGGTGATAGTGGTGGAACTTGGTACATAGATAGTGCACGTTTGGTGCAATTGAGTGGTGTACCTGGTAAATTTATCAACTTGGTTACCCTGGATGTCAGGTTTTTTTTGTACAGTGAGTTATGATAAAACTGGGGGATAGATTCCATGTTCTGGTACCCGTTGCGCTGCATTCGAGTTCCGACTGTTCAGTACCCTGTTCTGATGACGTCATCATGGGTATAGTACCTCCTGGATTATTCACTGGTAAATATCCTTTCACTACTCTTCTACATCTAAATATCATTCCAACTAAGAATGGATATATACCCAGGTAGTGGTTAGGCAATAACGGTTCCTGTCATGTTCTGTGTTCTGTGATTTCTGTCCTTGGTCGGGTATGTCATGAACTTCCATGGTTTTGTGGATCCGAGATGATCAATGAAGGCTGTCACTTTTATGTCCTGGGCAATGAGCAAGTGAAATGGCTGTAAGCCAATAATATTGAATTTTTCATTCATCCTCGAAATGAGGGATTAAATTTCACTCTCAATTTCCAGTTTCTATGTAGGAAACTTTGAGGTATACATTTATTTTCTGGGTGGGTTTTTATGTGGATTTTGAGGGTATGGGATAAAAACTGGGATATAAATATTATGTAATACTTGGGTAATAAACAGTCAGGTTTTGATTTGAACATTTAAAGTATTCAGTAGTGAGGAACATTGTTGCTAGTAATGTTAAACTATATAGCACTTCAATCTCCAAAGTAGTATTGTCAGGATTTCCAAGTTTAATATCTATTAAATGGTATAGTATTGGGAAAATGTTTGTCTTCTAATTTGCCATAGAAAGTTGCTGAAAGAAGATATTAACCATGGGAAGTGGGGTTGATATTGAGTCATTGTTAGGGTATGCTGTCCACATTTACCTGGCGCCTTCATTAACATCCATTTTTTTGAGTAGATCTGAACCCACTCCGTCTCCACTGCAGTTCAGTCGCAAGCCCATAACCTCTGTCAGCAAAGGACAGATATATTTGTCAATCTCTAAATAAGATTGTTACAACTTTTGGCGCCCAACGTAGGGCCTTAAATAAAAAAGAATTTTTCTTTGGAAAAAAAAAATAATTTTGTTTATTTTTTAAATTTTTTTGAAGTCTAGTATCTCTGACTTCCTTTATAAATAGTTCAGTTTTTTTTGAAGTGCTATATTCCTTAGTGGTGATTTGGTAATACTTTGAATGTTCAAATATTATTTCATTTACAGGTACAGATTATCGGATCTATGATTGTAGTATGTTTTCAGTAGATTTTTCGCAGCTATTGAAGAGAAATTTTCATGCTCACTGTTCTGGCTATACAGGGTAGAATTTTTTTCAGTATAAATTATTGCTGAAGTTTGAGAAAATGGAGGGTAAAATGGAGATGAATAGACTCGACGAAGAGGAGTTGACTTATGAGTTGGCAATTAGTGGTGTAACTGATAAAACCACTGTTGAGGAAATGAGGAAGTGCCTACAAGGCTGTATAAAATTGGAAAATTCATCAACTCCCCCTGTTCATCCCACAAATGTTTTCACTTTCAATGCTGATATCTTGTATTCAACTGACAAGCTTGCAGAATTACAGGGATTAGTTTCTGACTTTGCGGATTTTGAATCAAGTCCAAATTTTTTGAAAGTCAATTCTAAGATTATTCACGCTTTCAAACGAGCCAAGAGAGCTGTTGTTGCTAAGGATGAGGATCATGGAGTAAATCTAAATTTCTAGTAGAATTCTTGAATTTCTTGAATCACGTGCCAGAAAATTCAAAAGATCATCTCAGCAAATTTCAACTCCTTTAGAACTTAGTGTTCTCAGGTCATCTACAGAGATAAGCAGCTCATCAGAAAGTGAAGAATCTGATGATGACGTAGTAGGAAATGTAACTTCAGTACCAGTGTCCGTTCCCCATATACATGGTGTCCCAGTATCAAAGTGGAACATCACTAAATTTGATGGATATAATAATAGTAAAATTTCGTTAAGTGCTTTTCTGGAGAATGTTGAGGAATTATGTTTGTCCCGTAATGTTAGTGAAGACCAATTGTATAGATCCGCAAGTGATCTATTTTCAGGAAAAGCGTTGTTGTGGTTTAGGACCATCAGAAATCAGGTTCATTCTTGGCCACAGTTAGTTGTCGAACTTAGAGCAGAATTTCAGCCGCCTAATTTCAATGATTAATTGTTCAATGAAATCAAGCATAGAACACAAGGTCGTCAAGAGACTATGGGCATGTACATAGCCCTTATGATAAATATGTTCAATCGTTTGACAATACCGATCAGTGAAAGTATGCGGTTGAAGATTTTGTTACAGAACATTTCTCCATTTTATCAAAGTCAACTTGGTTTAAATAAGGTTGATTCAATTCAACATTTGATAGAGTTAGGTCGTCAACTAGAGGCCCGTAAGCAGGCCATAGAATCCTTTGTTCCTCCTGCTAGAAACAGAAGCAATCTCATGGATCCTGATTCAGCTTATATTCATACACACGTCTTTTGGAAACTTTGTGAATAACCCCTCCACCTCAGCTCAAGTAGAAATGTTGGGTACTTGTTGGAATTGTAAATCTGTAGGTCATATGGCGCGAGATTGTGAGGCTTCAGTGAAGAGTAGGTACTGTTTTAAATGTGGAAATGCCAATTTCACTGTTCGCAATTGTCCTAAATGTGATCAGGGAAACGCCAGACCGAGACACTTAACGACCGCGTAGTGATCTTTAATTCAGATAGGAAGTCGGTCAGTAAATCTTTGCTACCGGTTAAACAAAAAGTTATCTTAGAATACATTTTGGCACATGCGCAGAATGATGAGAGGCCATTCTTGAATGTTTCGATTTTGGGTGTTCAGATGTTAGGATTTTTGGATTCTGGCGCATCAAACACAATTTTAGGAAGTCCTGGTTGGCAGTTATTAAGTAAGCTTAATTTATTTGTAAATAATGACAATATTGTTTCTTGTAGAGTGGCTAATGGCCAAATTTGTTCACGTATAGGATCAGTGGATTTACCGATTGGTGTTGAAGATAAAGTTAAAATTATTTCTGTTTTGATCATACCGTCTCTCCCCCACTGTTTGATTTTGAGAATAGATTTTTGAAAGAAAATGGGGATTGTCCCAGATCTTCGTCGTGGCGATTGGGTTTTTGCTTCTGAAGCAACCGCGATGGTTGATTCTATCGCGTTACGGTCGGAAACTGAGCTAAATCCTGAACAATCGAAAATTTTACATGAAGTTGTTGATGAAGCTTTCACTTCTATGGAAGATAACTTGGGTTGCACTAGTTTAGTTGAACATGAGATCAAAACCGACGCAGCTCCGATTAAGCAGAGATATTATCCTGTCAGTCCGGTTATGCAATCCCATAAAGATAAGGAACTTCAAAAATTACTTAATGAGGGTATTGTTGAACGGTCCACCAGCCCTTGGTCATCACCAACTCTCTTAGTGAAAAAAAAGATGACACTTTTTGATTTTGTGTAGATTACAGGAAATTAAATCAGGTTACTGAACGTGATGCATATCCAATCCCGTATGTATCTTCAACACTTGATAAGTTATGAGATGCAAAATTCTTGACATCTTTAGATATAAAATCAGCCTATTTTCAAGTACCGTTGACCGAATCTTCGAAGCCCCTCACCGCCTTTACCGTACCAAATCGTGGTCTATTTCAATTTTGCAGACTCCCTATGGGCTTAGCAAATTCCCCTGCTACGTTCCAGAGGTTGATAGATCGTGTATTAGGTCCTGAGTTAGAACCTCATGTTTTTGTCTATTAAGATTAAGTTATAATAGTCACTCAGACTTCCGAAAATAATATTGAAATTTTAAAGGAAGTGTTCGACCGCTTGAAAGTAGCTAACTTGACGGCTTCGAAGAAAAAGTGTCATTTTTGTAGGCCCGAATTATTGTATCTCGGTTATATTGTTGATGCTAATGGATTGCGAGTCGATCCTGAGAAAGTTCGCGCAAAAGTAAATCTCCCTGTTCCTACTTGTGTTTCTGAAGTTCGTAGAGTATTAGGTCTAGCCTCTTGGTATAGACGTTTTGTCCCAAATTTTTCGTCAAAAACGGCCCCCATTACGGAGTTGCTACGTAAAAATAAAAGTTTTGTTTGGAGTCCCACATGTGATGAAGCTTTTCGCGCTTTAAAAGAGCATCTCATTTCGTCCCCTATACTTGCCTGTCCGAACTTTGATCTTCCCTTTGCTATTGAGACTGATGCTTCCGGTTATAGAATCGGAGCTGTATTGACTCAAGAGCATGATGATGGTGTTGAAGTCATCTGTTATCTATCCAGGTCTCTGAACCGTTTAGAACGCAACTATACAACTACAGAAAAAGAATGTCTCGCTGTATTATGGACGATTGAGAAACTCAGACCATATATTGAAGGTTCTAAGTTTACTGTTTATTCAGATCATGCTAGTCTGGTATGGTTGAATCGTCTCCAATCCCCCACAGGTCATCTAGCGCGCTGGGCGATTAAGTTGCAACAGTATGACTACACTATTAAGCATAGGCCCGGGAAAGATAATGTCATTCCGGATATTCTGTCCCGTTCAGTCCCTGTAGTGGATGCCTTGTCTGTCCCCCTTAATCCTGATTCTTCGAATATAGTTGTAGGTGTTACCGATACCGATAAATGGTATGAGACTATGAAGAATAAAGTACTCCAGTGTCCCCAAAAGTTTTCGGCGTGGCAAGTCGTTGCTAACACTTTGTATAAAAATATTAAGCCCTGATTTCCCGATCTAATATCTCCTTCAGAGTGTTGGAAGATTGTAGTGTCAAGTAAGGAACGCAAGCCTCTCATTCAGTCTGTACACGAGTCAATTTGCCATGCAGGCGTGTATGAAACCTTTCACAAGCTCGCACAGCAATATTATTGGCCGAAGATGCGGTCTGATGTGGCATGTTTTGTTCGCAAATGCCATACGTGCCATGCTATCAAACCCGAGCAGAGACGCCCACCTGGATTGATGCTGAGTAAGCAAACATCCATATCTCGACCATTTGAGTTACTGTGTGCAGACTTGATTGGTCCTTTACCCCGGTCCCGTTCTGGATATCAATATATTTTTGTAGTAGCTGATTGTTTCAGTAAGTTTCCCCTGTTGTTCCCCTTGTGTAAAGCTGTCGCATCAACAATTGTGAAAATTTTGGGAAATAATGTATTTTTAATGTTTGGATGTCCAAACTCAATTATTGTAGATAATGGGGTCCAGTTTATGTCTGAGGAATTTCAGAAATTGATGGAAACATATAATGTAAATATTCAGTATACCGCTCTTTATCATCCCCAGGCAAATCCATGTGAGAGGATAAATAGAGTTATCAAAACTATGTTACGATAGTATGTTTCAGACGATCATAGAACTTGGGATCAGAATTTAGATGAAGTCGGGTTTGCTATTCGTTCCACTCAGCATGAGGTCACTGGTTTCACCCCAAATTTTATAGTGTTCAGTTGGGAAGTTTCTTCGAAAGGAGAGAAAGCCATTTCGGGACCTATTGAATTTGAACGGCAGCTGTAACCCTTCAGCGCCAACAAGCACAAGAGAAATTGTTCTCGGATATCAAAGAACGTTCATTCAAGTCCTATTCTCAGAATAAAAATGTCTATGATCTGCGTAGAAGGAATGAACAATATCTGCCCAATCAGTTAGTCTGGTGCCGTAACTACGTTTTGTCTGATGCCTCAAAGTATTTCACGGCCAAATTGGCTCCAAAATATATTGGTCCAGTTATGATATCTAAGCGCTTGTCCCCGTGGACTCATGAGATAAATGACGACCATAACCGGTATCTTGGAGTTTGGCATGCATAGGACTTGGAGGCTCATCCTCCGGATGATAATGAGTAACGTCTTGGATTAATTATATAATGTTGATGTTTTTTGTTGTATTCGGACACCGAAGCTCTATAGTGAAGGGCTTAAGAATACTCCTGTCAGGGAATCACCAGCTGGTGGGTTAAAGTCCCATAACTGGCCACTTTAGGCAAATTTTATCATGAATAACATTATGCCCCGCTCCTTTATGACGTTTCTGGTTCTTCTTTGGTTTATAGTTCAATGCGATATTTTGCGGTCCTATTGTTAGAGTTAATGTTGGTTGTCGTCATTTTTGCTAGAGATAATGGGGTTTGGTATAAACATTTTTGCATCATGAATGTCCCTTCATCATTCTTTCAAGAGCCAATGAATTTTGGTAGGGACTTAATTTTTTTTTGTCACTTTAACCGGTGATTCGTCACTTTTTGCTAGAGATAATTTTGTTTGGTAGGGACCTAATCCCAATGGGGATGGGCAGGTGGCGGAACCGAGTGTTCGATTATGCGTGCCGGGAGAAGGAGAACGAATGTAGGAGGGGCCCCGTTGACAGAATCGCGAGTTGCCTACGGGCGCCTGTCACATGGCCGGGTCATTCTCCCACATTCGGTCGAGCTCTCTCTAGGCCGAGGTATAGCCATTTGTCCATCGTATTGAGATGAAGGAACAATTCCGAATGTTTTGTTTGGTATATCTCTCCCGGCATCAGCGCCGTTTCAGGTTGGTCGGCCCTCAAGTCGACTAGGGTTGACGTGGCAGTCCTTGGGTACGCCCTGAATCAAAATTCCATAGTCAACTTCTTCGTAATCCTCCACTCGGGCGACCAGGATCACACAGATGTGTGGGCCTGATGGTTCGTCTGGGTGTCGATGCGTCAGGAGTGGATAGTCCCGTAGAGCGGACCACGACGCGTTTTTCCATCTTTCGCGAGGCCATCTTCGAGGCCCTCCTGAGGCGTCGATGTTCGGACGATCGGTCGGTTGACACGTCTGTGGGATGACTGAAAACCTAAGATGTCATGGCGACATATCTTGTTACCGGCTAGGGTAGTCAGGAACAAGTCTAATTTTTTTTGCGTATATCTCCAAAACAAAAAAAAATTGCAGGCAATTTTTTTTAAAATGGGAGGAGAATTTGTAACGTTCATTTTCAGCTATCGTACTTTTTGATGAATTAATTCACTGATTCTGCGAAGATTTGAAACTTCAATGTTTATTGCCTATTACATAGTAAAATTCTAACATCAGGTCTCTCGATATACCAAGTCAACTTCTGCACAGCTGTATCATATCATCCTTCTGTTGTACATGAATTACATAGATACCTGCCTAGACCTCGGTACCATAATTTGATTCCTAGTACTCGAGTCTGTTTATTTCCATATCTGCTGCTATCTTCAATCGTAAATTAGCAGTCACCACCATCTGTATTCAGTCTCCTAAAAAAAAAGAGAACTCAACCATGAGGTATACGTATATGGTATAATTAAAGAACACTCTGTACTTACTGTTATCTCAAACAGATTCATTTTAGGGAATCATATTTTGGATTTAAGATTTATTTTTGTTTAGGCTGTCATCAGGTATGGTGTTTACATTTCGCTGTCATTATTAGTAGTAGTATGATCAGCTTGTCCACTGTCTGGTCGTTGAAATGCTGTGTTCGGAATATCAGACACTACCCTCGACAGAATAGGACCGTTCCGTTGTGTTCCGTTAACCTCCTGCGCGCTGAACCAAACTCAGGGTGATTTGAATAACCGAATGAACGGGTTCTACTGGTGATAGTGGTGGAATTTGGTACATAGATATTGCACGTTTGATGCAATTGAGTGGTGTACCTGGTAGTAGAGCTAAGGGAAATTTATCAACTTGGTTACCCTGGATGTCAGGTTTTTTTTGTACAGTGAGTTATAATAAAACTGGAGGATAGATTCCATGTTCTGGTACCCGTTGCGCTGCATTCGAGTTCCGACTGTTCAGTACCCTGTTCTGATGACGTCATCATGGGTATAGTACCTCCTGGATTATTCACTGGTAAATATCCTTTCACTACCCTTCTACATCTGAATATCATTCCAACTAAGAATGGATATATACCCAGGTAGTGGTTAGGCAATAACGGTTCCTGTCATGTTCTGTGTGTTCTGAGATTTCTGTCCTTGTTCGGGTATGTCATGTACTTCCATGGTTTTGTGGATCCGAGATGATCAATGGAGGCTGTCACTTTTATTACCTGGGCAATGAGGAAGTGAAATGGCTGTTAGCCAATAATATTGAATTTTTCATTCATCCTCGAAATGGGGGATTGAATTTCACTCTCAATTTCCAGTTTCCATGTAGGAAATTTTGAGGTATACATTTATTTTCTGGGTGGGTTTTTATGTGGATTTCAAGGTTATGGGATAAAAACTGGGATTCAAATATTATGTAATACTTGGGTGATATACAGTCAGGTTTTGATTTGAACATTTAAAGTATTCAGTAGTGAGGAACATTGTTGCTAGTAATGTTAAACTATAAAGCACTTCAATCTTCAAAGCAGTATTGTCAGGATTTCCAAGTTTAATATCTATTAAATGGTATAGTATTGGGAAAATGTTTGACTTTTAATTTACCATAGATAGTTGCTGAAATAAGATATTAACCATGGTAAGTGGGGTTTATATTGAGTCATTGTGAGGATATGCTGTCCACATTTACCAGGCGCCCTTATTAACATCCATTATTTTGAGAAGATCTGAACCCACTTCGTCTCCACTGCAGTTCAGTCGCGAGCCCATATCCTCTGTCAGCAAAGGACAGATATATTTGTCAATCTCTAAATAAGATCGTTACAACTTTTGGCGCCCAATGTGGGGCCCTAAATAGAAAAAAAAAATTTGATTTTACAAAAAAAAAAAAATTTTTCTTTGGAAAAAAAAATTCATAATTTTGTTTAATTTTTTTTATTTTTTTGAAGTCTAGTATCTCTGACTTCCTTTTTAGTGAGTTCAGTTTTTTTTGAAGTGCTATATCCCTTAGTGGTAATTTGGTAATACTTCGAATGTTCTAATATTATTTCATTTACAGGTACAGATTATCGGATCTATGATTGTAGTATATTTTCAGTAAATTTTTCGCAGCCATTTGAGAGAAATTTTTATTCTCACTGTTCTGGCTATACAGGGTAGAATATTTTTTAGTATAAATTATTGCTGAAGTTTGAGAAAATGGAGGGTAAAATGGAGATGAATAGACTCGACAAAGAGGAGTTGACTTATGAGTTGGCAATTGGTGGTGTAAATGATAAAACCACTGTTGAGGAAATGAGGAAGTGCCTACGAGGCTATATGAGATTGGAAAATTCATCAACTCCCCCTGTTTATCCCACAAATGTTTTCACTTTTAATGCTGATATCTTGTATTTAACTGACAAACTTGCAGAATTACAGGGATTAGTTTCTGACTTTGCGGATTTTGAATCAAGTCCAAATTTTTTGAAAGTCAATTCTAAGATTATTCACGCTTTCAAACGAGCCGAGAGAGCTGTTGTTGCTAAGGATGAGGATCATGGAGTAAATCTAAATTTCTAGTAGAATTCTTAAATTTCTTGAATCACGTGCTAGAAAATTAAAAAAGATCATCTCAGCAAATTTCAACTCCTTTAGAACTTAGTGTTCTCATGTCATCTACAGGGATTAGCAGCTCATCAGAAAGTGAAGAATCTGATGATGACGTAGTAGGAAATGTAACTTCAGTACCAGTGTCTGTTCCCTATATACAGGGTGTCCCAGTATCAGTGTGGAACATCACTAAATTTGATGGATATAATAGTAAAATTTCGTTAAGTGCATTTCTGGAGAATGTTGAGGAATTATGTTTGTCCCGTAATGTTAGTAAATACCAATTGTATAGATCCGCAAGTGATCTATTTTCAGGAAAAGCGTTGTTGGGGTTTAGGACCATCAGAAATCAGGTTCATTCTTGGCCACAGTCAGTTGTCGAACTTAGAGCAGAATTTCAGCCGCCTAATTTCAATGAAATCAAGCATAGAACACAAGGTCGTCAAGAGACTATGGGCATGTACATAGCCTTATGATAAATAGGTTCAATCGTTTGACAATACCGATCAGTGAAAGTATGCGGTTGAAGATTTTGTTACAGAACATTTCTCCATTTTATCAAAGTCAACTTGGTTTAATTAAGGTTGATTCAATTCAACATTTGATAGAGTTAAGTCGTCAACTAGAGGCCCGTAAGCAGGCCATAGAATCTTTTTTTCCTCCTGCTAGAAACAAAAGCAATCTCATGGAGCCTGATTTAGCTTATATTCATACACACGTCTTTTGGAAACTTTGTGAATAACCCTTCCACCTCAGCTCAAGTAGATATGTTGAGTACTTATTGGAATTGTAAATCTGTAGGTCATATGGCGCGAGATTGTGAGGCTTCAGTGAAGAGTAGGTACTGTTTCGAATGTGGAAATGCCAATTTCACTGTTCGCAATTGTCCTAAATGTGATCAGGGAAACGCCAGACCGAGACACTAAACGACCGCGTAGTGATCTCTAATTCAGATAGGAAGTCGGTCAGTAAATCTTTGCCACCGGTCAAACGAAAAGTTATCCTAGAATACATTTTGGCACATGCGCAGAATGATGAGAGGCCATTCTTGAATGTTTCGATTTTGGGTGTTCAGATGTTAGGATTATTGGATTCTGGCGCATCAAACACAATTTTAGGAAGTCCTGGTTGGCAGTTATTAAGTAAGCCCAATTTATGTGTAAATAATGACAATATTGTTTCTTGTAGAGTGGCTTATGGCCAAATTTGTTCACGTATAGGATCAGTGGATTTACCGATTGGTGTTGAAGATAAAGTTAAAATTATTTCTGTTTTGATCATACCGTCTCTCCCCCACTGTTCGATTTTGGGAATAGATTTTTGAAAGAAAATGGGGATTGTCCCAGATCTTCGTCGTGGCGATTGGGTTTTTGCTTCTGAAGCAACCGCGATGGTTGATTCTATCGCGTTACGGTCGGAAACTGAGCTCAATCCTGAACAATCGAAAATTTTACATGAAGTTGTTGATGAAGCTTTCACTTCTATGGAAGATAACTTGGGTTGCACTAGTTTAGTTGAACATGAGATCAATACCGACGCAGCTCCGATAAGGCAGAGATATTATCCTGTCAGTCCGGTTATGCAATCCCATAAAGATAAAGAACTTCAAAAATTACTTGATGAGGGTATTGTTGAACGGTCCACCAGCCCTTGGTCATCACCAATTCTCTTAGTGAAAAAAAAAGATGACACTTTTTGATTTTGTGTAGATTACAGGAAATTAAATCAGGTTACTGAACGTGATGCATATCCAATCCCGTATGTATCTTCAACACTTGATAAGTTATGAGATGCAAAATTCTTGACATCTTCAGATATAAAATCAGCCTATTTTCGAGTACCGTTGACCATTTAAATCCATTTATTCGAATATTCAACTTTTACAGACATACACTCAATATAAATAAAATCCTTAATATTCAACATGTATAAAATATATGGAACGCACAAAACGATACAAATAAATATACATATTAAAAGCCCTCCGGGTAGACCTCTATCGGTTCCCAGAGGTTGGCCACCAGTGGCGCAGTGGGGGCGGATTTTATTAATCAAGTGTGTTGAGGAAGACGTCCGAACTACGTCCTAGGACATGGTCCTTTCCATAGCTGATAGGGCGAGCTGCTCAGTGCGAGCGAAAATTCGAATGTTTGGATTGCGCTATCATGAACTCTATAATTTGTCGTTAATTTGTTTGTGGAAAATTAAAGAAAAACCAAAAACCACATTCTGACAATTCGATTTGTATTTATGTCGAGGGGAGTAGGGAAGGGTGAGGGTTAGGATGGGTTTTGTGGGATAAAAAGGGATCAACAGACTGAGATATAGCACATAGATTATGCAGATAGGATCTAGATGTATATCTGTTGGTCGGTGCCAACAGGAATGCGCTTACTATGCCCAGCTACGGGCAATATGTGTAGACACTCGGAGGTCGTACAGTCGGACCAAAGCGTTCAGTCCTGGTGCCGACCAAACCACCTTCGCGTCGTGAAATTTGTTTGTAAGGAAGTGCTTTCAATCTGTTGGGATGAATTGGGAAGGTGGGTGGTTATTCCAGGGGTTCTTTGAAAATACTACAAGCTTCGTAAATCAGCCCGTGCTTTCTGCGTTGGCCATGATCTGCCCTAATTGACGTAATACCATCTGTTAGGGAGCTGTTTCGTATATGGTACGAGTAGAATTTATCCGATAATTTAAGGATATAGTCCTTTATTAGGGGCAGATCATAGCACTGTGCATGCATATCTGCCACTCGAGAGTACCTATTACCGTTCGTAATTATACGAAGTACCTTATTCTGTAGTATTTGTAACTTACCCAAATGGGTAGGCGAGATACTACAGAACACCGGAAAGGCGTATGTTAGAGTAGGACGTATGATCTGTTTGTATATCAGGAGTCTGTTGTCCATAGTCAGCGAGGAATTCCTCGCTAACAGCGGATACAATCTCCTGATTGCAGCATTGGCCTTTACCGTTGACCGAATCTTCGAAGTCCCTCACCGCCTTTACCGTACCGAATCGTGGTCTATTTCAATTTTGCAGACTCCCTATGGGCTTAGCAAATTCCCCTGCTACGTTCCAGAGGTTGATAGATCGTGTATTAGGACCTGAGCTAGAACCTCATTTTTTTGTCTATTGAGATGACATTATAATAGTCACTCAGACTTTCGAAAAGCATATTGAAATTTTAAAGGAAGTGTTCGACCGCTTGAGAGTAGCTAACTTGACGGTTTCGAAGAAAAAGTGTAATTTTTGTAGGCCCGAATTATTGTATCTCGGTTATATTGTTGATGCTTATGGATTGCGAGTCGATCCTGAGAAAGTTCGCGCAATAGTAAATCTCCCTGTTCCTACTTGTGTTTCTGAAGTTCGTAGAGTATTAGGTCTAGCCTCTTGGTATAGACGTTTTGTCCCAAATTTTTCGTCAATTACGGCCCCTATTATGGAGTTGCTTCGTAAAAATAAAAGTTTTGTTTGGAGTCCCACATGTGATGAAGCTTTTCGCGCTATAAAAGAGCATCTCATTTCGTCCCCTATACTTGCCTGTCCGAACTTTGATCTTCCCTTTGCTATTGAGACTGATGCTTCCGGTTATGGAATCGGAGCTGTATTGACTCAAGAGCATGATGATGGTGTTGAAGTCATCTGTTATCTATCCAGGTCTCTGAACCGTTTAGAACGCAACTATACAACTACAGAAAAAGAATGTCTCGCTGTATTATGGGCGATTGAGAAACACAGACCATATATTGAAGGTTCTTAGTTTACTGTTTATTCAGATCATGCTAGTCTGGTATGGTTGAATCGTCTTCAATCCCCCACAGGTCATCTAGCACGCTGTGCGATTGAGTTGCAACAGTATGACTACACTATTAAGCATTGGCCCGGGAAAGATAATGTCATTCCGGATATTCTGTCCCGTTCAGTCCCTGTAGTGGATGCCTTGTCTGTCCCCCTTAATCCTGATTCTTCGAATATAGTTGTAGGTGTTACCGATACCGATAAATGGTATGAGACTATAAAAAATAAAGTACTCCAGTGTCCCCAAAAGTTTTCGGCGTGGCAAGTCGTTGCTAACACTTTGTATAAAAATATCAAGCCCCGATATCCCGATCTAATATCTCCTTCAGAGTGTTGGAAGATTGTAGTGTCAAGTAAGGAACGCAAGCCTCTTATTCAGTCTGTACACGAGTCAATTTGCCATGCAGGCGTGTATAAAACCTTTCACAAGCTCGCACAGCAATATTATTGGCCGAAGATGCGGTCTGATGTGGCATGTTTTGTTCGCAAATGCCATACGTGCCATGCTATCAAACCCGAGCAGAGACGCCCACCTGGATTGATGCTGAGTAAGCAAACATCCATATCTCGACCATTTGAGTTACTGTGTGCAGACTTGATTGGTCCTTTACCCCGGTCTCGTTCTGGATATCAATATATTGTTGTAGTAGCTGATTGTTTCAGTAAGTTTCCCCTGTTGTTCCCCTTGCGTGAAGCTGTCGCATCAACAATTGTAAAAATTTTGGAAAATAATGTATTTTTAATGTTTGGATGTCCAAACTCAATTATTGTAGATAATGGGGTCCAGTTTAAGTCCGAGGAATTTTAGAAATTGATGGAATCATATAATGTAAATATTCAGTATACCGCTCTATATCATCCCCAGGCAAATCCATGTGAGAGGATGAATAGAGTTATCAAAACTATGTTACGGTCGTATGTTTCAGACGATCATAGAACTTGGGATCAGAATTCAGATAAAGTCGTGTTTGCTATCCGTTCCACCCAGCATGAGGTCACTGGTTTCACCCCAAATTTTATAGTGTTCAGTTGGGAAGTTTCTTCGAAAGGAGAGAAAGCCATTTCGGAACCTATTGAATTTGAACGGTCAGCTGTAACCCTTCAGCGCCAACAAGCACGAGAAAAATTGTTCTCGGATATCAAAGAACGTTCATTCAAGTCCTTTTCTCAGAATAAAAATGTCTATGATCTGCGTAGAAGGGATGAACAATATCTGCCCAATCAGTCAGTCTGGTGCCGTAACTACGTTTTGTCTGATGCCTCAAAGTATTTCACGGCCAAATTGGCTCCAAAATATATTGGTCCAGTTATGATATCTAAGCGCTTGTCTCCGTGGACTTATGAGCTAAATGACGACCAGAACCGGTATCTTGGAGTTTGGCATGCATAGGACTTGGAGGCTCATCCTCCGGATGATAATGAGTAACGTCTTGGATTACTTATATAATGTTGATGTTTTTTGTTGTATTCGGACGACGAAGCTCTACAGTGAGGGGCTTAAGAATACTCCTGTCAGGAAATCACCAGCTGGTGGGTAAAAGTCCCATAACTGGCCACTTTAGGCAAATTTTATCATGAATAACATTATGCCCCGCTCCTTTATGACGTTTCTGGTTCTTTTTTGGTTTATAGTTCAATGCGATATTTTGCGGTCCTATTGTTGGAGTTAATGTTGGTTGTCGTCATTTTTGCTAGAGATAATGGGGTTTGATATAAACATTTTTGCATCATGTATGTCCCTTTATCATTCTTTCAAGAGCCAATGAATTTTGGTAGGGACTTAATTTTTTTTTGTCACTTTAACCGGTGATTCGTCACTTTTTGCTAGAGATAATTTTGTTTGGTAGGGACCTAATCCCAATGGGGATGGGCAGGTGGCGGAACCGAGTGTTCGATTATGCGTGCCGGGAGAAGGAGAACGAATGCTGGAGGGGCCCCGTCGACAGAATCGCGAGTTGCCTACGGGCGCCTGTCACATGGCCGGGTCATTCTCCCACATTCGGTCGAGCTCTCTCTAGGCCGAGGTATAGCCATTTGTCCATCGTATTGAGATGAAGGAACAATTCCGAATGTTTTGTTTGGTATATCTCTCCCGGCATCAGCGCCGTTTCAGGTTGGTCGGTCCTCAAGTCGACTAGGGTTGACGTGGCAGTCCTTGGGTACGCCCTGAATCAAAATTTTATAGTTAACTTTTTCGGAATCCTCCACTCGGGCGACCAGGATCACACAGATGTGGGGGCCTGATGGTTCGTCTGGGTGTCGATGCGTCAGGAGTGGATAGTCCCGTAGAGCGGACCACGACGCGTTTTTCCATCTTTCGCGAGGCCATCTTCGAGGCCCTCCTGAGGCGTCGATGTTCGGACGATCGGTCGGTTGACACGTCTGTGGGATGACTGAAAACCTAAGATGTCATGGCGACATATCTTGTTACCGGCTAGGGTAGTCAGGAACAAGTCTAATTTTTTTTGCGTATATCTCCAAACCAAAAAAAAATTGCAGGCAATTTTTTTAAAATGGGAGGAGAATTTGTAACGTTCATTTTTAGCTATCGTACTTTTTGATGAATTAATTCACTGATTCTGCGAAGATTTGAAACTTCAATGTTTATTGCCTATTACATAGTAAAATTCTAACATCAGGTCTCTCGATATACCAAGTCAACTTCTGCACAGCTGTATCATATCATCCTTTTGTTGTACATGAATTACATAGATACCTGCCTAGACCTCGGTACCATAATTTGATTCCTAGTACTCGAGTCTGTTTATTTCCATATCTGCTGCTATCTTCAATCGTAAATTAGCAGTCACCACCATCTGTATTCAGTCTCCTAAAAAAAAAAAGAGAACTCAACCATAAGGTATACGTATATGGTATAATTAAAGAACACTCTGTACTTACTGTTATTTCAAACAGATTCATTTTAGGGAATCATATTTTGGATTTAAGATTCATTTTTGTTTAGGCTGTCATCAGGTATGGTGTTTACATTTCGCTGTCATTATTAGTAGTAGTATGATCAGCTTGTCCATTGTCTGGTCGTTGAAATGCTGTGTTCGGAATATCAAAAATATCAAAAATACGTTTCAGCTGTTTCAATTTTTTGTGGCAATAATCTTGGGTTTTCTGTTATTTTTCTCATTGTTGATCTTCCGGTTCCTCCAAGGGTCCATTCTTCTTGGCGGTTTATCAGGGGATGATATAATGCACGTTTATTTTTGTTATAGTGAATTGTCCTAATTATCTGTCCTTGGCTTCTTTTCAGTCTGCTTCGTGATTTTTCTCGAATACTTGATCTCCTATCTTTTGTTCCTTTTGATTTTCATTTTTTCTGGTGATTATTCGTTCTTTGTCTCTTTGTAGTTTCTCCTTGACTTTTTCGTATGTCAATTTGAGTCTCTTCTGATGTTCTTCAACATAATTTTGGTAGTATTGTTCATCATAATATATGTCATATGGATTTCTTGATGCTGTATGTCCGTATACTAATTCTAGTGATGTAAATCCAGTGGCGGAGTGGATGGAATTATTATATCCAATAATCGAGTACGCCATTAGTCGTGATGGGGTATCTGTAGAATGTTGTTTCACAATTATGCAATGTTCTGTGAGGGTACCATGTAATCTTTCGATTGAACCATTCGAACGAGAATGTTGAGGAGTAATAAAATGAATGTTCACTTTGTGTAATTTAAACAAAGAGGTCACGGTTTCATTTTCAAATTCAGTACCGGAATCAAATGCAATTTATTCGGGTATGCCAAAATGTTGAAAGAAATGTATTAGCTTGTCTGATATTTAGATAGCATTTTTGCTGGTAACCTGGTAGGCTTGTCCTAATTTAGAGAATTCGTCAATGATTGTAAAAAATGATGTTCCTCCGATAGTTAATATATCTGCATTCAATTTTTCGAATGTTCTCGAGACTGTTTCGGTTATTTTTAGGGGTATTGTTGGTCTTTGTCTTTCATATCTGACTTTTTTACATACAGAACAAGAGTAAACAAAGTTTTCGACTGATTTTCTCATGTTTGTTCAAAGATATATTCTGTTTATTTCCTCGTACTTTTCATTAACACCTCTATGATTTGTTTTGCTCTCATGATAGTTCTCAATGAGATCTTATTGCTCTTCTTTATCGTCAACAATGATCATTCCGTTAGTACATCTGATCGATATGAGATGATCTCTATTGAAAGTGGTACAGAATACTCTACAGAAGTCTTCATACATTGCTTCTTTTTCAAAGTAACAGAAATATTTTTTTCTCGGTTCACAATACTGAATGAGTAATGTTTTTATTTTGTCTTCATTATTTTCTTTGGATATCTGGGCGTGAACGACTGTTTGTTTCCCTGTGTTGATGACTTTTGGCTCTTGAGGGTTATTGAAAACAGTTGTAATGATAAATTGTTCTTCTTCGTTCGTCTAGATGCGACAGTTATCTCAAATTCTTCTGTTTCTCGTGGTGGTACAATCATTAAGTCCATTTCTTCATCTATACATGGTGTATTTTGTATAGATGGTATGGTTGATGTCGTTTCCATTGGTATACAAGAGTATTCAGCTGGCTACGTTGTTCTTCTCTTCAGGTAATGAGTTCTTCGAGGTACTGGTCAAGTTCATGGTCATTTTCTATTACTGTTGATTTTGCGTCAATATCTGATGGATTGAATTGGATTTTAGAAAGGGCATCGGCATTGGTTTGTGCTTTCCTTTCTTGTACTCGACGGTATAGTCGTATTCTTCTAGACGTATAATCTTCATCCTACGAGTTTGGAATTTGGCTCTTTTAAGGAAAATAACTATTTCGAAGGTCGATGATCAGTGGTATTGGTAAATTTTCTTCCATATAGATATAGGCGGAAATACTTGGTAGCCCAAACAATGTCAAGAAGTTTTTTTTCTATATAGTTGAATAATTTTGTTCAGTTTCATTCAACGTTCTGGATGCAGAAGCAACGGGTTTGTCTTCACCAATTTTTCATTGCGAGAAAATAGCTCCTAAAGCTACGTTACTAGCATCTGTTTTCAGTAAAAAAGGTATTGAAAAATTTGGGTATTGCAAAATCGGATCGTTTGTTAACATTTTCTTCGCATTTTCGAAACTTTCGATAAATTCAGTGGAATGAATCCCTTTCGAATTTTTCCAGAGACATTTCGTCATTGGTTTCGTCAGCTTTGCAAAATCCTCGATGAATCGTCTGTAGTATCCAAGAAAACCTAAAAGTCCTTCAATCTCTCTTTGTGTTTTCGGTATTGGATAATTTAAAATTGCTTTGATTTTCTGCGGGTTTGGCTTGACTCCTTGTAGTGTTATTAAATGTCGCAAGGTATGCTACATCTTTTTGTAGAAATTCACTTTAATCTAGTTGAATTTTGGAATTTGATTGACGTAACCGACCAAACACTTCTCTGAGACGTTCGGCATGTTTTTGTAGAGACGTAGAGAATATTATTATATCGTCTTGATATACAAGGCATTTTTAGTTCTGAATACCTCTGAGTATGTTGTCCATAACTCTTTGAAATGTTGCAGGGGCGTTCTTGAGCCCAAAAGGCATTCTCTTATACTCATAATGACCGTTTTCTGTATTGCAGGCTGTCTTCCCAGTGTCTTCGGATTCCATTTCAACTTGATGAAATCCTGAGGCTAGGTCTAATGTAGTAAAATATTGACTGCGTCCTAGTTTGCCAAGAATATCGTGGATTTTCGGCAATGAGTGCTTGTCGTCGACAGTTTTTCCATTAGGTTTTCTATAATCAATAACCAATCTCCATTTTTTCTTTCCTGAAACGTCCATCTTCTTGGGCACTATCCACACTGGTGAACTCCAGGGTGGCGTCAAAGATTGTATGATACCTTGTTGAAGGATTGATTGAATTTGGCTTCGAACTTCTTGTTGGTGAATTTGAGGATATCTATATAATTTCGTGTATATGGGGGTATTATCTGTTAATTTATTGGCATATTTGATTTCATTGTTGAATGTCAAAGGAGTTTCTTCACAGTGAAAAATGTCTTCGTATTCATATAAAAGTTTTTCAATAATTTTTTTATCTTCTTCGTTCTGAATATAACGAAAACATAATTTATTACCTTTACCTTACAAAATAGTGAACAACTGACAATGGAATACATGAAGATACTGTTCAAGAAAGATTAGTTCATAGTTTTTATATCTTGTTAACACTTTGTTGAATATATCAATGTCATAGTGATGTACACAATAAAAATTAGACACGAATTGTCAATCAATCGAGAGTTACTTGAATCTCATATTTCTTCAAAGAAATCTATTCAAAAGTAACTCAACTATAAAGTTCACAATAGAAATTCAACCAAATACAGTCCACAAATCAAACAGATACATAAGCAAAATTGCACCCTAAAAGAAACATGCTCCTGTCCCACATTCCAGAAAACTAATAAACTTAAATACTTAGGGGTTATCCTGGACCAACATCTCAGATGGGATGAACATTGTATATATCTATCAAAAAAACTGGGACTTTTAACTCATAAATTTTATACATTGAGAGATATAGGTACTATCTAGAAAAAAATTATTTATGATTCATTACTCCCTGGTAGAGTCCATTATACGATACTGTATAACTGCATGGGGAGGATTATTCGATGAAAACTTGAATTGCCTACAAACTTTGCAGAATTGTCTAATCGAAATAATGCTAAATACAACTACCAGACATTTTGAAGAATGCAAACTATTACTATTACAAACTAAATATAAGAAGTATTTAATCCTATGGATGTCTAATATGGATATATGGTAATAAACACAACATCCGCACAGACAATATCAAGAAAACAACTAGAGCATGCGAAAATTTATTTATCAACTCACAATTTTTCAGAAAATCTCACACGAAAATATTCGTCACTTACTTTGCTCCAAAACTTTTTAAAAATATTTTGAAAGCAAAAAAAAAAAAAATTACATTTCCTTCGAGGAAGCTAGCGAAATGATACTGACGATATACTTTAGCACAAACATATGTTACCCTCTCTCGTTTCTGTTCAAGAAAAACTTACAAATATACAATATTTTATTTCCTAAGGAAGTTGGATGCAAAACACAATACAAGCACCATTAGTGCTTAGGTGAAACATCCAATTTCTATTTGAGGATTACAGTATAAAATTAACCATATTATACGCTAGTCAGATTGATATTTCTTTAAAATGAATCTATCATAATCATCTATTTGACTAGCGTTATTTGAATCTGTATGAACCTGTTCTAAATCTGTATTGAATTGAATAAATTGAATTGAATTGAATAAATATGATCTAGACGTAGATTATTCAAATTTTGTATTTGAAATTGTTCGAAATATTCTTTGTTAGGATCATAATTTTCATTTTAAAGTTCATCTTCGTAATTATGGATCTAAAAGGCTTCTATTTCTTCGATTTCCAATGGTTCGAAAAGATCTAGAGTCAATTTTTCCTCAGTAGAATTGGCTATGGTGGTAAATGCTTTTTTATTCTTCACGGTGACGTATGCTGAGGGCATTTCTATACTGGAATTTTCGGTTATTATTGATAATTCTTTCGGAAATGTCTTTGTTCACTGGCATTTCGACAATATGTTCGGTTCCTGATAATAAATCTATGTGGAATATAGATGTCTTTTGCAGTGAGGTTTTGTTTTCGATTTTTTCATCGAAATATAATGGAATGGATGCATTTTGTGTAACAAGTACATTTTTGTCTAAGTCCATTGATGCTCCGATTTTTGTTTATAAATCGATTCCAATTAGTCCATTATATTTGGGATTGAAGTCGAATACATACAATTTTTGATATATTCCTGGTTTCTTAAAAATTTTCGAAACTAGAATAGTTACACTGTAATTATGATTACTGATACTGTGAGCTGATTGGATTTGAAATCGATTTTCTTGGATGAATTGCATATAACACATATTTGCAATATCGGTACTGGTTGATGTTCTTGTTCAACCAGTATAAATCATGAATTTTGAATTTGTTTCTGGAAAAATGATGTACGGTTATTTGGATGATGTAGTTGTGTTAATGACTATTACTTCGTTTTGCTGGTAGTTGAGCCAATCTGAAAATTTTGGTCGTCACTTTTTTTTAGTCCGTGTGTTGACTGTTCGGATGGAACAATGTCCGGTGGATAATAAGACTCGGTATATTGTTCGGGTTCATAATAATATTCATATTCATAGTCTTCGTATTCATCGGGATAATAACCATCATGTTGGCAGAATAGTTTTTCGCCAACGAAGTTTGGTCTTTGTCGCTGTTGTGTATTATTCGAATAGTTGCCTGAAGAAGTATCCATCGCAGTAGGCTTTGGAAGTGGTCTGAAGAATTGTCTTTGAGATTGTTGTACAAATGGTCTGATCATTCGAGGAGGAAGATTTTGTATTGTTTATAGGCTGAGGTCGTTGTTCTCTCTTGTGTTGATGTTGGATCAGATGATTTGTTTATTTTGGGCATAATAAATGTTTACTTCCGTCATGACTTGCGAAAGTGCTACTTCCAAGGTCTGTGGGCCTCTAGAACGAATTATAGATCCTTATGGTTCTTTCAATCCGCTGAGAAAAGTTTTCAAAGTCAGGTTGTCGTACATACCGATTTTTATTGTACGTATCTGAACACTAGCTTCTGTGAAAAAATGATTCGAGAGTAGGAGACTACGAATATCTTGACATCTGGCACAATATTGTTGAGGAGTTTCGTTACTGTCTTGTTTTAGTAACATCAGATCCCTGAGTGGGGAGTTCCCGTCTCGTTGATAGGCAAAGTTGTGTCTGAGCAACGTACAAAGTTCAACCCATAACTTGATTTCTCGAGCTCCAGCGATGAGTTTAGCTCGGCCAACAAGTATGTTTTTTATGCATGTTATTAAGAATTTGCTGATGAATGCATTGGGATCTGTCTAATTTCGAAATTGAAGTACGATTAGATTGCAAGCTTCAATGAATTCTGCTAATTTGGCAGGTTCACCTCCAAATTTGGGAATAGCATATAAATAACTTGTTTGGAATGCTGTTGCAATATTGATTTCGGTGTTTTTTTGTAATTCACGTACTTGCTGTTCTGTGTCTTGCTGAAGACTAATATTAGCAAGTTACTCTGATAGCAGGTCTGTTACTGACGTTACTGATGAATTTTAGGAAAATTCGTGGAAAATGGGATTCTCGCGGAAAAAAGGAAATGAACAATCACTTACATTGAGATGACAATAAAAATGATCTTCATTCTCCTAGGTCCTGATGGTTGCTGGTTTTCTTGTTATTCCATCACACTGTGATCCAAGTGTTTGTTTTGTTGAGTGCATTTCACTTCTTGTTTGATTTCACTGCGCGTTTTGGTCTTTCACTTCTTCGTTCCAACACTACGCGATTTCTTTCATCTAGTTTTGTCCTCAAACTACTTTGGTAATAACTCCGACGATTTTTTTCGAAATCTACAGGTTTGCGGGATAGCTGAAGATGATGTCGATATTAGATTATTAGGGCCTTCGCTACCCGACCCGACTGCGCCAATGTCGGTTGGGAGCTTTCGAAAACAATTTTAAAAAAACTTTATTTTCAAAAAACCAATTTGTTTGTAGCTACAATCAGCAATGTCAGAGCCAGAATCATAATACTGAACTGGATTCTGAACAGATACACAATTAAAAGCAAACAATATTGTAATCAGTGGGATAAATATTTAGCGATCTTGCGTTCTCGCTAAGTTCCGTGTTAGATGTCTGTATCTTCATGCATCGGGCATCACTGTGGCGGCTATCAGGATACAGGATGATTTGATACATAACAAGCGCATGTGCGCCATATACTCATATGTCGTGTATTCAGGCATCGCTTTCCCATTATTGAAATAAATAAAACGAGGCCGCAGAAAAAAAAACCTTAGCGTCTATCTTGAAAAAAAGAAACAAAATGCTCTACTCACTTTCTTTTTCAGGTGGCACTTCATTAGGATTTTGACGTTGATTTTCGACATGTTCTGAGAGGTTCTCGTTCTCATTAGAATCCGACGATGTCGAAGCTTCATTTCACTAATAGTTGAGGGAAAACTGAAAGTATGAGAATATATTCAAACATAACAATATTTATTGAAGTATGAAACATTATGGGTATTGATGATGAATATGAATAAACAACAAAGGGTATAAAGACCTTATAACAACTTACATTATAATGACCACAGCGACGAGCTCTTGTCGAGTCAAAAGTATCATCAGACCAGACTTACTTCGGAACCCTCACATCCAATATTTATAAACATCATTTCATTAGATATGCACGTTTCTCTTGAGAGTTCCTTGGCCAGTTTTTATTATTCGATGTCAACGGATGATTCGATTATCTTCATGTTCATGAAACTCTCATGGTTCAAAATTTCTGAAATAACCTATGTTCTACTCGTGACATGACTCCTTTCTTCGAGAATACTGGACCCCAGTTTTGAAATTACTATCTAATTAAAAATATCGAGAAAAACATATACCTGAAATACGTGAATGATAAGAAACAATACATCTATGAAATTGAATTAACACACTCGAAGTGTCTACTATGCACACTCACACATTCTTTCAGTCCGGCACTGGCTATCCAACTGAAGAATTTTAATCAGACTTTTCCCGGTGGGACTTCTGGCAGCTTGGGGGTAGGAAATGACGACTGGCATGGCATCCTTCCATCGTCATGGAAAGTTCGGCAGGATCCTTTTGGGCTCGAAAGTATCCTCGTCTTGGGCATAAGGATAAAATCTTTCGGACTCTGAATTTCCTAGACTGTCCTTCGAGGAAGTTGGCAGCTGAACGAAGGAAACTGCTGGCTTCTTGGGGCGAATGACGACTGATGGTCATGGCATCCTTCAATCGTCGTGGGAATTTTGGAAGGATCCTTTTTGGGCTCGAAAGGTATCCTCGTCCTGGGCATAAGGGTGGAATATTTTTGGGCTCTTAAGATTATTGGAATTCTTTCGTTCTGGGCTGGTACTGTGAAGTGGGAATCCTTTCGATCAATCAATCGATCAATTTATTCAATTCAATTCAGATACATACATACATGTTCTTTTATATTGTTAATGTTATATATCGTAAATAAATAGTATCTTATTACATTGAATTGTGAAATAAATTATCAATACGTAAATAAGTAAATAAGTGGTGGTGTTCAGTTCTTGGAAGACGCCTAAGCAGAGCTTGTGTTGCGTATTTTCCCAGATCTGGACACAACCATGAAGGAAAACAGAAAGGAAAAATAAGATGAAGGAAACTATGCATTTATTTCAGTGAGAAATATTAATTGAGAATCAACAAAAATCAATGATCAACTCACAGGAGGATCGGACAAGACACCCAGGCAAGAAGGAGACAGCTTCAAATAAGATATTAATAAATTATTCGGACATTGTTCAGTAGATAGATTCGAGTGTTTGTTTTAGGGAATCAAAGTTGTGATCGACGAAAAATCTGATTGTTTTCTTGCGTTTTTTAAAGCTTCTTATATTTCGTAGTTCAATGGAAACATGATTGACAAGTTTTGGTCTGAAGAAAGTGACAAACCTTTGGGTATATACATTTTTACAAAAAGTAACATTAATTGTTCTCTCGGATCTGGCTCGGGTGTCATGTATGTGTCTTAGATATGTAAGAGGCGAGTTCATCGTCCGTAGTATACAGTGATAGGTGTATAATTTTCTGATATAAAATAAGCTAGTCTCCTTGTATAAGCTCTCAGTTGGATGTCTTCTGTCTCTTTTCATTACTATTTTAAGCGAGGTGTTCTGTGTTACTTGAAGATTATGCAAGTGTGTCTTATTCAACCCACCCCAAACAATAATACAGTACCTTATAACTGATTCTGCTAATGCATCGTATGTCATTAGTAATAAATGTTTATTTAGTTTGTCTAGTAGTTGGTAGAATTTGAGAATGAGTTTTCTGAGTCTTTTCACGAGAAAGTCTACATGTTTGTCCCAGCGTAGATGTTGGTCAAGCATCACACCCAGATATTTTATGGAATCCGTTTTTTTTATACTTGGACACGAGCAAATTGAAGGATTTTGGCAGTTGGGGGTATGTATGAAAATGTTTTCCTCTAGTGTTTGGTCTCTTGTTGTTGGTGAGAAGGTCGAGAATTTGGTTTTATCGATGTTTAGACTCAGGAGACTAGAATTCAGCCAGAAAAATATAATGTTCAATCCGTTTTGTGCTTTCGCATAAGTAGAGTCCCATGTGTTATCATAGAAAATCAAGGCCGTGTCATCAGCAAACGAAATAATATCCCCCTCAATGTTTTTCAAGTTGTAAATGCTGTTGATATATATTAGTGACAGAATTGGACCCATGACAGTGCCCTGGGAAACACCCATGGCGACTGGCTGTGGCTGGCTATAGGTATCACTAATTTTGACCCTTTGGGTTCGACCTTGTGAAAAATCGGCTAATAATTCCAAAGACTTGCCTCTCACTCCCACATTTCCTAATCTTCGTAACAAAATATCGTGATTGACAGTGTCGAAGGCTTTGGCCAAGTCTAAAAACACTGCTAGACACTTTTTCTCTTCATTGGCGCTATTCAGTATTTTATTCACTTAGTGAAACACGGCGTTTCCCGTTGACATATTTTCTCTGAATCCATATTGGCATGGTGATAAAATCTCATGTTTTTTCAGGAAATTTTCAAGTCTTCTTTTTGAGCACTTTCCAAAAAGTTTCGCAAAGTTATTTATTACCGATATGGGTCTGTAGTTTGTGGCGAGTTTTTTGTCTCCGGCTTTGAAAGTAGGCGTTGTGGTGGCTTCATTGAAATTATTTGGAATCGTGCCATTCACAAAACATTTGTTAAATATATGACATAGGGGATCAAGAAAGTATTGGTGACTTTTTTTCATTGAATAAACAGACACTCCATCAGGACCAGCAGAAGTATTGTTTTTTGAACTAGAAATCAGATTCGTTAGTTCATTGCGTGTTACTGGATGGAAGAATAGGGACTCTTGAATATTGAATTTTCGTTCGGGAATGAGAGTAGTATTTTTATTGATCTTATTTGCCATGTTCAGACCAATGTTGGTGAAAAAATTATTAAAATAGTTGGCTTTGCTAAGGTCATCTGCAATTTTGTCCCCATTTTCATCAATCATGTCATATTTTGTACTGTCCCTAGAGTGAGTTTTTTTATTTGTTATTTCATTAATTTGTTGCCAAATTCTTTTTTAATTTCTATTTGCCTCTTTTTTTTATTCATATAGTATTCATTTTTGGTTTCTTTAAGGAGTGAGTTGAGATAATTTCTGTATGTTTTATACTCTATTTCAGAATTTAGGGATTTAGTTTCATTAAACTTCTTCTTGAGTAGATCTCTGTATCTGATAGAATAAAGTAGACCCTGTGTCATCCATGGTTTCAATTTTTCCTGTTTCTTTTTACTTACTTTTTTATGTGTTTTGCTACATCTTACAATAGTTTCAGATATTTTATATATAAATTTGTTGTAGGCTAACTTTTTTTTTATCGCTTGTAGCGCATGGAAGGAAATCCCTATAATGTTCAAAGAACATCGTGCGTTCCTGATGATTCCCAATTCACAGACCATAGATCTAGAGTTAATCATTACTTATCAATATATAGTTCGAGGGGTAGAAAATACATTAGGATTCAAGGAGGTGACGTTAGGAGTGTTTCTCGACGTAGAGGGAGCTTTCGACAAGGCGAGGATAGCGACGATAGGTTTGGCATTGGAAACCAGCTGGGTGGTCGCTGACCAGCAGAAGGGTGGAGGCAGGACAGGAAGACCAAAGGATGGGCGTCGTAGTGGAGGGGAGCTGTCCTCAGGAGAGCTGTATCTCCCCCCATCTATAGTATTTAGTCATGGACGAACTCCTGGGCAGACTTACAGATGAAGTTCTCGAGGCACAAGCATACGCGGATGATGGACTGATCTTCGTCAGCGGACGATTCTCAAGAGTCGTCTGTGACCGCATGCAAATGGCCTGCAGGATAATTGAGAGGTGGTGCGATGGATCAGGGCTCTCAGTAAATCCGACGAAAACGGAGATGATCCTGTTCACGAAACGAAGAAAAAGGGATGGGTTCAAGCCACCCACCATGTTTGGCCAAGAGTTGGCATTAGTCCAACAGGTCAGATACCTAGGGGTGGTTCTGGACTCCAGACTTACTTTCATGGAGACCGCATGCGGATAGGGAAGTGCAAAAGTCGGTGGCTATCTAATGGCAACTGAGGAGAGTTATAGGTAAAACTTGGGGCATCAACCCCGAGATTATGCGCTGGCTGTACACAGCAGTCGTAAGACCAAAGATCCATTATGGGTCGGCAGTGTGGTGGCCTGATGCAGAAACCATTAGGATTGGTCGGAACCTAAGTGAGGTCCAGAGGATGGTATGCCTAGCAATAACAGGTGCAATGAGGACGACGCCAACGGCACTATTAGAAATAATGCTGGGGCTACCACCGCTTCAAATCTGGATAAAGAAGGAGGCGATAGCGGCTCACCTAAGGATGCGGGACTCAGGAAACTGAGCGAGTGAAGAAACAACAACAGGACATGCAAAAATAGCAGAGTGGGTGGAGCAAGAGATTCGTATCTCCACTCTCAGAGTGAATAAAGTATAGGACAAGCTGAGATGGATTAGAAAGTTCAAACTTACCATTCCAAGCAGAGAGGAATGGAGAAACAATTCAGTAGAGTTCCGCCCAGGAACTTAGTATGTTACACAGACGGATCCCGTCTGACTGTCAGACAGGCCTCGGGTGCAGGAATCTATCTCGAAGGAGGAAACATACGAGAAAGCTACGCTCTAGGAAAATACGCCACAGTTTTCCAAGCTGAGGTGTTCGCCATCCTGGTCGTAGCAGAGGGACATGAGGTGAAAGAGGGACCAGATCAGAAGATCTACATCTGTTCGGACAGTCAGGCAGCACTCAAGGCAATCTGTCATCCCAGACCGAGCTCAGCATTGGTACAGAAATGTGATAATGCCCTTGAGATATTAGCAGAATCAAAGGAAGTTGAACTGGTATGGGTCACGGGTCACAGTGGGGTGCCCGGAAACGAAACAGCAGACGAGCTTGCTAGGGCCGGATCCGCGGAGACGTTTCTGGGGCCGGAGCCTGTACTAGGGTTATCAAGGAGCCAAATTACGTCAGCCCTCAATGAATAAGCGGACGAAGCATTAGGAGAATCCTGGAGAAATATCACAGGTTGCAGGCAGGCCAAGGAATTCATGGCCGGTCCAAGCAAATCAAGGAAGGAGTGGCTGTTTGGCAGATACCGCCAAGTACTTCGCCTCCTCATAGGAGTACTCACAGGACACAACAGGCTAGGCAGACACCTATCACCTATGGGAATAAAGAAAAACCACACTTGCCGCAGATGCGGGGAAGACGAGGAAACGTCACTCCATTTCCTCGGCGAGTGCGAGGCGTACGGAAGGCTGAAATTTGAAATATTTGGAGAAGACAAACTTCAACAGGAGGACTTGGTTATATTAGAGTTAACGAACATACTGGCTTTCATCAGAAGGTCAGGGAGATTCGTGAAGGAAATCTAGGTGAAGGAAGCGTAGATATGTGGAGAGCAGGGGTTGGCAAAATGGGCCCATCGGGGCCTACTTGCTTAGCTACAGCCTCCCCACCTACTACCACTACTACTACATAACTTGTCAATTATAATTAATGTAATTGGGAAAAATCATTTCAATTCAATTTCTCAAAATCATTATTATTCCATTCAATTGTGAAAACATATCAACGTGCTTTCTTGAGTTTCTCATGGCATGATTAAAATAAACAATAGTTCACTAACTAACACAGAGTAACGTGAAAGAAGTGTCAATTTCATGATTATATTATCATTGTGATCAAGAGTTTGTTCTCACTAATAAGCAGTATTGAAATGTATAAGTATTGCAGAAAAGTTATCGTTTATTTTCGGGAAATTTGAACTGCGTCTTTCCTCTCGAAAAAAAAAAAAATTGCAAATATTTCCGTGATTGAGAAATGAAGTAGTTGATTGAATGAACGACGACACAAGCACAAGAATATGAGTTACCTACCTATCTACTCAACTGTTTCGTATGTATGCCATATTATGAAGAATGCCTTGATAGGTTCCCATTTTATTGATGACTCAATGGAATTAGATGCATTTTCTGTTATTAGTAAAACTTCTTGAGCTCTAGATGAAGATGGATTGCTAATATTGCCAATTAAAAATCATTTATATAAACAGGTGAATTGAAATAATGATTTGAAAAAAAAATCAGAGTCATGTTAACATACCAACGTGCCTCTTCGTTAAGAATTTGTATTATGAAAAAATTACCCATTTGATGAATGAATGATCGAAACTGTTATCATGTTATTTCTTACATATTGATCATTTTCGACATTCCAAGTCCAATCCATAGGACTTAAAAGGATATTCATCTGACAACTCATTGTTGGCAGCTTGAATAAACTGATGAAACGTCCGAGAATTGGTCATCTCATGAACTTCATGAACAATAATTTGACTCATATGCCTATGAGATTATTTTTCTTCAATATAAAATATTCTTTATGATGATTATTGGAATTACTTGATCAAATTATTGTTCTTTGGTGAAACCGGTTTCACAGGTAATTCGTTGAATTCAAGTAGTGAGATATATTATAGGAATATTGAAAAATATGTTGTGATATTTTATCACTTATACATTATTAAACTGATTGATAATATTCCTGTTGAATACCACATGCTCATTCCTTCAATTTTGTTAGAACTAGACCGTACATTTCTTTGTCTAACAACTCGCAAATATTTTCCATTTTCGGAAAATCATCCCTGGAGGTGAATATCGTAATAATCATCTTCATAGTTCATAAATATACATAACCATCATATACGAGCTCATTATTTAACATAAAAATATCATTTCATGTCCCATCAATCCGAGGACAAAATATCTTCAGTAAGGTTAATCCTTCATTTCTGACACATTTTCCAGATCTTCCTCCTATTTACTGTTATAGTGCACACTTTCAACTATGACACTTCATACTTTCTAGAATATCAACCAAACAGCTACTTCTCTGGATGTGGTTTGGCTAGGACCACGAGAGACGCTGTGATTATTCTGTACGGAAACGGTTAAAACTTGTAACCAAGTAACAATCTCTTTATTGAGAGTTTACATACACATCATTATTCTCGAGCTCAATTAATTATACTTCATTACAGGAGAAATGATAAAAAATGGAAAACGATACAAAAGTTGAAGAGCATTTTCAATATTTCAAAGGTCATATATATACTGACTAAGATATTTTGAATTGAAACATTCTCAACTATTATTTGAATTATTCATTATTCACATTCGCACTAATATTGAAATGTATTATACTTTATATCGAGCATGTTGATGATTTGGTATTATTGTTATCATACTATAGACACGTTGTGAATGACTTATTATAATATTTTCAATTGATATAGGTGTTCTTGGCATTCGCATTACATTTCTGAAAGATTTTATCTACTGAAAAGAAAAATATTAGAATGAGATGTAGGAAAAATTTCTTCCAAAATTAAAATGGAAAATAACGAGTAGAGAAAAAAAAATTAACAAATTTCAAAGATGAGCTTCAAACTTTGTGAGTCTGGTCCGGTGCTTCAATTAAGGATGGTATGATTGTTATTCAAATCTTTGTGCTTCATCTTATTTGAAATATTGAAAGAATTCAAGATATCTAATTTCAATAACTTTCCTACTTTGTTATCACCCATAGTTCATGCTGCTATATTTAATCACTTTCAAATAACCATTTTGACTAGAACCTTTGTTTGGAATATGAAATTGACATAAATTGATGAATGAGAAGAGAAATTGATGAGTACATTATGAGGAATGAGACTCAATGAAAGAAGCTTAGGCGCCTCCACCATGTCACGATATAGTAGGGTTGTTCCTGGGGATGAACATTTTTTGATACTTTGAATTTTGAAAATGAGGTTTATGCTAGTATATAACGACTGAAAGCAGAACTCAATGATAACGTCGAGGATGAAGAACCTGCCTCAGTTAATTCAACAGTTTTTGCACAAAATCCCAACCCAATTCAATATTGTAAATTCTCCATTCACTTCTAAACCTGTTGAAGTATACTGTGCGTTCACGTTCACTGCTTTATTAGGACGTAACTCGTGCGAAGTTGTTATCTGATGGAAGGGAAAAAGTAAACATTGCCGTTTGCAGCCAGCCAGTGATCTCACGACGCTGATCCTCCACTCGTACTTAGCCGCTAGCCCCTCCTCCATTTCGTACGTAGATGCTAGCCCCAAACACAACCTGATACTTTGCCTATGTAGTGTTTTCCAAAGGAAGCACGGTATAAGTCGAATATACAATTTGATATGGAACCTGCAAATTTTCTATTCATGATCAACAAATCAAAGTGTTTCCTGAAGCGAGACATGTTGGCAAAATTAAACTGTTCCAGTCAGGTAGTGATTTATTCAATGGTGATTTCAATGAAAATGAAGAATCCCATATCGATGGAGATGAGTTGATTTCTGAATTCATGGAGTTGTCTGTTCATTCTGAATTGATTTCCCTTAGGATATGAATTTTCCTATTTATTGTCGGAATTATATTTTGAAGTTATAATTCCATATTACTGATATCCAGGATGTCACTGTCATTAATCTTCTGTCAAGAATTGGGAAGTCATTCCTATGGATTCAGATGAAGAAAAACTATTCTTCTTAGTAGTAGGCACTAGTTCATGATCTTAGCAGAAATTTGAGTCATTGAAACGGAGGTAAGAGAATTTTCGGCACCTAACTGCCTTTTTCTCGGTAAGCCTTGATCGCGTGCACTTGACCTGAAAATACGAGTGAATTCATTTTCACGGTGAAAATCGTGGAATCCCTTTGAACTTTGTTTTTGGAAGCCGTTGCTCACCACCAGTGAATGGAATCTCTGTCAGAAAACCATTATGTGATTTGTAACAGGAGACTGCCATGGAGTTTGAGTAAGCCATGCAACCTGGCCTGCTTCAGTTCTTCGAAGTAGAATCTGATAACTCTCTAACCTTGCATCCTTTAGAGAAGGTGAGGTACAGCCATATCATTGTCAGTCAGTGAATTTTTGGAAAATATATCCTTCCCTCCAGTTTTTTTTTGTTGTCTCCACGCGCTCCCCATATAGCTCACGACGTCCAGTGGACGTTCAGTTTGGGTTACAATCCTATCTCAAATAGTAAACGAAATGTATAACTAGTCAAGGAATGATAGCGCAAATGGAATGTTCCGCAACCGCAGTCACGTAGTATGCTATGGGAGAGCTTCACAGAAGCTCCACGAGTTAACGAATTGTTACTGTGAGAAATGGAAGCGCAAATGAACTGTTCAGCGACCGCAGTCATATACTATACTATGGGAGAGCTTCACAATAGACCTTGCAGGATCACTCAGATCCACTGAGAGATCTTGACGAGGGTGGAGTGAAGTTTCTTGAGGACCAGTCGCTCCCAGGAGTCTGAAGCACAGCTAAGCTGCACTCTAGCACCCTATTGAGACAATAGCTGATGTAGCGTCCTGAGAGGACACACAGAGCACGTGGAGACAACAAAAAACTGGAGAACAGGATATATCCTCGAGGAAATCACTGACTGACTCTTATATGGCTGTGACTAACCTTCTGAGAAGGAAGGAAGGGTTGGAGAATTATTAGATCTTGCTTCGAAGGACTGAAACAGGCCAGGCTTTATGGCTTCCTGAAACTTCATGACAGTCTCCATCTACGAATCCCATAAATGAATTTCTGACAAAGATCTCATCTACTGGCGGTAAGCAACGGCTTCTAGAAATCAAATTCCCTGGAGGTTTACCACGGTTTTCATAGAAAATAAAATCATCTTTATCCACAGGTTAAGTGCACGCCACCTTGGCTAACCAAAGAAAAGTGAGGTGAGTAGGTGCCGGAAATTCTCCTACCCTCGTTTTGACCAAGTCAAAAGCCTAACTAAAAAAAAAAAAAAAAAAAAAAAAAAACATCCTGGATGACACTGATACGAAAATATAACCTTCAATTATAATCCGAAAAATGAACGAAGAAATTTATATCAGAATCGAAACCGATTCAGAATGATATGTGTGATATGGTTGGTTCATTGAATATTCTACCACTCAAGGAATATTCACTATGTTTCAGACTGAATGTTCACTGTGTGTTTGGCTTCTTCTCGAATTCATAAGGTGAGAATTTGAAGACTAGGTTCATTACACAAAAGAAAATTGTGAACAAATCACAGCAAACCACAGTGATGCTATACTGTAATTGGAAAATTTTTATCAATATGATACATGTAAAGCCAAAAAATGAAGAACAATCGTCAAAAAATTGTATTTACAGTATACCTTTTGTTTGTGGAAAGTTTTATACAGGTGAAACCAAGAGACCTCTTTCAGTAAGGACGAAGGAACATAAGTACAATATAAAGAAAAGAAACATCGATAAATCGAAACTAGCTGAACATATCCTTACTGAAGACGGACAACATATGGCAGAGTGGAATAATATTTAAATTATTGGAAAAGAAGATAACAACCAGAAGAGAAAAATCGAGGAATCTGCTTGCATTCTTCTGAACGGAGACAATAACATTGCTTCTTGTTCAGTTGATATAGACAGAACATGGTATTCACTACTACAATCTGAACATGAAAATGGTGAATTCAAGATCAATTAATGAAAACATCCTGTAACTCATTTGATTGCCAACGTCACCAATTGTCATTGAAAACTGAAAAGCTACAAGACATTATACGACTTTGCTATTGAAATAATCTCTTCTTATGTTGAAAACGGGAGCAGAACCGGTCCCGAAACGTCCAAAGATAAGTGAGAATTTGAAATTTTTTCTATATACCTTTATTTCCCTTCTCCAAAGATTTTTTCAATACAAATTGTCACTGACAAGCTAGTGAATTTTTCTTTTAGGCTCTCTGATAGGAAAATTCTTCAAACGCAGTGACATTTTGGGGCAAATCATCTGATTTGTCCTTACTACACGTATATTGAAATAATATTCATATTTTTATTTTATAGGAACGAGGAGAGAAAATCCCAAAAAATTTGGAATAATGAATGTACCACCTCCTCGATTAACGTACAGACAGTATTCAAATATTTTCATTCAAAAACATCTGTGAGAAGACGGCCGGGTATTCCGAAGAAAAAAAAACGACAAAGAAAGGGGCGTCCGAAAGTAACCCACGAGTAGATATTTGATCCTCGATCCCACCTGAATTGAACAATTCTTTGTCTATTTCGTCAGGGCAAATAATTATAATTAATTAATCATGACCTGTTGACCCAATACTCTGGGACAGTGAGAAAATGAAGAATCTAGTATACAATCATCATAATGAATTTCCCATTGATATTATGGTGGCCTAATGTGTTGAAATATTGCAATTTTCGTTTTCTCATTTCATGTTTATAGTGGGTGTACCAAGTTATCGTATAGAAACAGGCGAAAACTCGCTTATTTGACAAGATGATGAAAAAATAATGAAAATTGCTTCGAATGACATCAAAGTATGACTTTTAAAAAAATTGTATCAGATGAGACAGCCCCCTATTAGCTACCTCTCAATTTTTATCAAATGAACTCACTGTATATTGTTAACGAAAATTGCCTGTCATCCTATTTTGGAAAAGAACAATATAAAAGTAATTGTATCATATTAGACAGCCCCCTGGTAGCTACCCCTCAAATTTCATTAAATGGACTCACTGTATATCGTCATTTGAAAATTGCCCGTCATCCTATTTTGGAAAAAAACGATAGCACAAAGGTACTTTGTATCTTGATCATCGCTAACAACAAGAACATCAAAATTCTTTGAACTCATTTTAGATGCATCGATTGAAAATTGCCTCCCTCCAATGCAAGTAGATCAATTATTACACTAGGAAGGTACCGTCAGCCATGATTGATGTGTTACACTTCAAATAGAATATCTGTCATTGATTTTTGAAAACCAAAATTCGATCCATACTCCTCATATGTCAATTTTTTGAACACGTAGGTGAAGGCAAATTTCATTTGAGTAACGTGAAAAAGTCACAAAATGTTTATGTTCTTGTTGGTATCAATGAACAGAACACCAAGTATGTGGTATATCGTAGTATTCCAAATAGATTGAAACGCAATTCTCAGAGACGATATGCCATTTGAAAATCAAAACTGAGTAGTATTCACCGTCAGGGGCTGCCAAATATATCGCATTCTTTATGAGTCATTAGGAAGGTGTTTTGATGCAGTTTCTTGATGTTTATAATATACTGACGAATATGCAAGAAATTGCCTGTATACGATAACTTATTGGGACACCCGGTATTTGAAGAATGAATAAATATTCGATTCGACCGATAATTATAAAGCCGAACTAAAAAACAACTGAATATTTTTGTAGTAAGATATTCATTAATTATTGAGGTTAAATTTGTGATCACTTCAGAAGCTCGCAATGGAAAATGCTCGTTCTCGTTACGTCCAGGATATCCTTGGAAGCTTGCAGAAAGAAATGGCTATTCATTTCCTGCTATAGATAGCCTCAAAGATTCGCAATTATGAGAAATATCTCAAATCTGAGGCGGGATCTCCGCGATTTCTTTCGGACGACTCCAGAGAGTATTTCCCATGGTGCCAGCCTAAAGTGATCTTTGACACCTCGGAGGAGGATATCGCATTTAGCTCCTAGAGATAACTACTCAGAGATATCGCGGAGAGTTCCGTGTAACCTGGCAATGGACTTCTGAGGCAGAAGCTGTCTTTATCGCTATCAAAAAGGCTCTCGTTCTAGCTCCTATCTTTTGTCCCCTAGACTTCACACTACCTTTCAGTGTGATGCAAGTGATGTGGCATCGGTGATGTGTTGACCCAGGATATTCAGGGTGTCGAGAGAATGATCGCTCACTCCTCCAGATCTTTGTCCAAATCTGAGAAAAGTGTCAGCATCACTGAAAGAGAATCACTGAGTTTGTTCTTTCTAATCAATAAATTTCGTCCTTACATTGAGGAAATTGTTTTCGAAGTGATATCTGATCACCATAGTCGAAGACCCTTCGGGTAGATTAGCAAGAACTACGAAATAGCCACAATGCTCACAGTGGAATGAAATAATAAATAAATGTGAGAAGCTCACAGTCATTTCCACCCAGTGTTCATAAGAAAATGAACAACAATGGTAGATTTCGGGAGAAAAACAACTACTTCCCTGGCTAATGCCACGCAGGATATTGAATTACATCCTCCCGAAATCTATGCATCGACTCGTTTAAACGAATACTGATACAAGTGATTCTTTCCTGAATGCCTATTGATTTCGATTAAGCCAGGCCGCTAGACAACCACAGACCGGTTTCGAGCTCTTTGACTCTCATCAGTGCAGTGTAGTCTCCAGCCAGCAGTCCTAAGACCGCCGACTGAGCGAAGCCTAGCCAAACAAAAATCAAGTTGGCATTATATCCACCCCGAGGCGTCTTTCATCGATAAAATGAAAGTAACGCCATCTGAGTAGAACCGAGGAAAGAATCACTCCAAAACTGAAATTCCCATACGGGAGTGGCTGGCAGCCCGACTGGCGTGATAAGAACTACGAAATAGCCACAATGCTCACAGTGGAATGAAATAATAAATAAATGTGAGAAGCTCACAGTCATTTCCACCCAGTGTTCATAAGAAAATGAACAACAATGGTAGATTTCGGGAGAAAAACAACTACTTCCCTGGCTAATGCCACGCAGGATATTGAATTACATCCTCCCGAAATCTATGCATCGACTCGTTTAAACGAATACTGATACAAGTGATTCTTTCCTGAATGCCTATTGATTTCGATTAAGCCAGGCCGCTAGACAACCACAGACCGGTTTCGAGCTCTTTGACTCTCATCAGTGCAGTGTAGTCTCCAGCCAGCAGTCCTAAGACCGCCGACTGAGCGAAGCCTAGCCAAACAAAAATCAAGTTGGCATTATATCCACCCCGAGGCGTCTTTCATCGATAAAATGAAAGTAACGCCATCTGAGTAGAACCGAGGAAAGAATCACTCCAAAACTGAAATTCCCATACGGGAGTGGCTGGCAGCCCGACTGGCGTGATAAGAACTACGAAATAGCCACAAGGCTCACAGTGGAATGAAATAATAAATAAATGTGAGAAGCTCACAGTCATTTCCACCCAGTGTTCATAAGAAAATGAACAACAATGGTAGATTTCGGGAGAAAAACAACTACTTCCCTGGCTAATGCCACGCAGGATATTGAATTACATCCTCCCGAAATCTATGCATCGACTCGTTTAAACGAATACTGATACAAGTGATTCTTTCCTGAATGCCTATTGATTTCGATTAAGCCAGGCCGCTAGACAACCACAGACCGGTTTCGAGCTCTTTGACTCTCATCAGTGCTGTGTAGTCTCCAGCCAGCAGTCCTAAGACCGCCGACTGAGCGAAGCCTAGCCAAACAAAAATCAAGTTGGCATTATATCCACCCCGAGGCGTCTTTCATCGATAAAATGAAAGTAACGCCATCTGAGTAGATTAGCAAGAAGGTCTGTTGAATTACGACAGCATACTTCTGAGTTGTTTTATAAGCCTGGAGTTCATAATGTTATTCTCGATCAATTTTCCTCCAAGAATACCGCTTTCAGATGACAAAAGTCCAGAATTAAATTCAATTGATTTGAAGTCTGATGATACAGACTTATGGTACCCCTCATTATATAGTAAGATCCTTCTAGATATGGCTTCTTATCTACATTTTGGAGTTGAGAAAAAACTGATTTATGAATATATTCCTTTCAAAGTACCCGTCAACTTGAACATTATTTACAGGATAGTGATTGTACCAAAATCACAAAGACTTTCAGTTATAAAAGATTCACATGACTCTTCTACCTTTAGCCATTTTGGTTTTCTTGAGACATTTCAAAAGCTCAGCCGCACTACTATCGGCCTAAAATAAAATCGGATATTCTGAGATTTGTAAAGTCCTGTAAAGTCTGTCAGTCGCAAGAGTTATCGAATACTCCGCGACTCATGGGTGCTCAACGATATGTAAAATTCTCTTTTCAGACTATTGCTATCGATATCATGGGACCTTTTCCCAGATCTTCTAAAGGTTCCACTCACTTATTGGTTGTTTCAGATTTTTTAACAAAGTAACCACCATTGTGTCCCATGCGAGATGCGAAGGCACCTAGCAATAATTCAGAGTTGGATAATAAGCTTCCAGTAGGAATAGTTTCACTTTTATTCGGAAAAATACATTATGAATTGATATTCAGTATATTGAAACAATTACCATACGATAAGTATAATTTTTCCAAACAACACTATAGCAACTGCATTATGTCTAATGAGTCATATGTCATTGATTATGTTATATTTTATACAGAGCGTATGTATAACATATTCGACATACCTACAGAGTGTTTGATTATCAGAATTGCTTTATATCTATACTTCCCTTCAATTTCATAATATTTGAATACAAAAAGTGATAACATTCAACCACATTCAATTTATTTCTGAAATATTCGAATTCAACATGAGGTGGAGCCCTAGTAAATATATCGGCTAGTTGTTCTGATATTGGTATAACTGATTAAATTTCACCTCTACATACACAATCCTTAATGAAATGATGTCTTACATCTATATGTTTGGCATTTCTAGTGTGCTAGTTATTTTCATGCGAAATAGATTATCTTCGAATACAACAATAGGATGAATGGAAGTTTCCAAAATTTCTTCGAGTAATTGAGCTACAAATATACATTCAGTTACACATGCAGATAGAGCTACATATTCAGCTTCTGCACTTGATAGTGAAACAGTTATTTGTTTCCTAGTTTTCCAGAATATAACATTGTCAAATATCTTCGAGTTGGATTCAGTTATACTTTCACGATCATTTTTGTAACTTACAAAATCTGCATCAACAAAAGCAGGAAGTATTTTACTATTGATATGGTTATTATGTTCAACATATTTCAATCCATAATTTTCAGTGCATTTTGAATATCTCAACACCGTTTTCAGATACATCCAGTGTTCTGTACTATTACAATTCTGAAATTGACTGGAATATGGAATTGCATAAATTAAATCTGTCCTTGCACTGAGCATCAAATTCATAAGATATCCTATGAGCCCACCATATGGCAAATTTACATTATTTCCGCTCTCATTTTTTATCAAATTCATTTCAAAGTGTTTCATGAGTCGTTCCTCTACATGATTCATATTGAGCAAATTCTTGGAGACGATCATCAAATTATCAACATAAATGATTAGATGAGTGCTTCGATCTATGTACAAACAAGGATCTGCTTTTGATCTGTTAAAATCTAACTTTACAAAATTATGTAATTTATCATTCCAACATTTAGGCGACTGTTTCAGACCATACAGTGCCTTGTTTAGCTCACAAACCTCACCAAAACTATTAACATCGAGCCCTTTCGGTATGTACATATATACAGGGTTTTTTAGAATACCGTTAAGGGATGCTGACTTCACATAAAGTTGATGTTTGTGCATATTCTCATAAACTGCTGAAGATAGCATTATCCTAATGGTTATCATTCTGGCTACTGGTGCATAAACCTCTTCATTCAGTTCGGATTGCGGAAACCCTCTGGCTACTAGACGAGCATTCTTCAGAGTTCTTCCATCTTTTTCTTTCAGACGAAAAATCCATCTGGGATCAATTATTTCTTCTCGTTCAGGTACAGGTACTAGATCCCAAGTTTCATTCCTTCCATGTGACATCAGTTCATCTTCAATAGCCATTTTCCATCCATTATCAATTAAAGCATCCTTGTAACTCTCAGGAATTTCAGGTGATATATTCTCAATAGATAATGCAGCCATCAATTTATAATCCCCATAATGTCTGGGCATTTGTCTTCTTCTTATGCTCCTTCTTGTTTGATTCTCGTCATTTTTTCTCAGGATTTCGAGTTCCATTTTCGATCTTTAGATTTTCAGCATTCTGATCAAGATATCTATATACATTTTCATCGTTTCCTTCATCTCCTTCTGTTATTTGTTGTCATGCAGCATTTACCACAGATGTTCCTTAGTATCTACCTTGAAAAATTGAAGACCAGGCAGATAAAGTACGAGTTCTAGAAAATTCGACAAAAATACTAGAGCAAAAATTCGAAAACAGATCGAAGATGGAGGAAACATGATATCGTAATTTTTGGCTTCAATGTCCCCAAAGAAGATCTGATTGAATGCACAATTGCAGGTCTGAATCAATTGCTAAATCTTGATTTGCAGAAGACCCATATAGATATCATTCAGATAATTGGGAAACGTGAAACAAACAGTCCAATTCTAGTCGAATTTGTTTCATACCTAACGAAAAAAGAAGTTTTGAAGAATTGCAAAAACCTAAAAGGCTCCAAGATATCAATTACAAAGGATCTATCTAAGGATGACCAATCAACACGAAAATCGCTCCTGAAACATCAGACAATCGCCAGACACAAAGGAATGGATGCATACATAAGAGGAAATGAACTAGTTATAAACAGAGACATATACTCCTTGGAAGAACTCAATACTGAAGATTACCATAATATCGTAGAAGCTGAGAGAGCAAGCAGTGCCCCACCAACACCAATAGCTGCAAAGTTATTGAAAAGAGACCAAAATGAAACAGGAAACCCACAGATTCCCGAGTTTCACAAATCCCTGAGAGATAAGAAACAAGAAGGAGAGCAACTACAGGTATTTAGACCTATTACAAGACATTTTTCTGAGAAATCAACTGGGAATAAAAAATCTGTGAGTACACCGCCGGCTCAGCAAACTACAGCAAACTCCAAGAACATCTATAAGAAAAAATGAACAATCTAAAGTCTTTGTGAAACTTTGTCTTACATTGAATCAAAATAATATCAGGCAAAAAAAAAAGAATAAATCATTTCAGTATGGATGAGTATGTTAGAAATTTCGAAAGATATTGAAACTGAAATTGTGAGAAGTCACTTCGAATTAAGTAGTCTACTAACACAAAATGGGAAAAATGGTTTCAGAGTAATGCAAACAAATATTGGAAGCATTTGTAAAAACCTAGACGAACTTGCGGTCACTCTACGAGGAATCGAATGTGAATTCAATATGATCGTCCTTTCAGAAACCTGGAGAATATTAGATATTAATGTTCATCGACTGAAAAATTATAACTTGGTATGAAATGAGGGGGAACTAAACCAAAATGATGGACTAGTAATTTACATCAGAGATACAATCAATTATAAATATAAAATCGTATCACTGGGAGATATGAAGATTTTGGATATTCAATCGGAGTTTAACAACAAAACCATTTTATCAATAGGAATTTATCGGTTAGAACATTCAATGAAAATTTAAATGAATATTTGCAAACCTGTCCAAAGACAGATATCCAAATCTGCATCGGCGATATGAATATAAATATCTTAAGTTCCGATGAACTTGTGCGAGATTACTTGAATATAATGGAAGGCTATGGCTCATCATCAGCAATCAACAATGCCACTAGGGTTAATAATAACTCAAAAACATGCACAATATGAACACATATACACCCCAATAGTATTTGAAACTTGCATCACAGACCATTTTACCACAATAATTCGAATAAGTTCACCTGAAATAAAACAAAATGACAACCCAAGGCACTTCAAACAATATCTAAATAAAGCTAAACTTCTCGATACACTGAAACAGCAAAGATGGAGAAAAGTTTTCGCTTGTCAAAATCCAAACTCTGCAGCGGAAAAGTTCATGAAGATTATAAATCAAAGTATCTATTCCTGTACAACGAATGTTAAGGTGAAACGATCCGAGATAAAACGTAATGAATGGATAACTGATGGACTAATCAAATCAATGAATAGAAACTATGAGATGTTCCGAGCCATTGAACATCAACCTACCCCAAAAAATATCGAAGGCTACAAAAAGTTTAGAAATAAACTGAATGAACTTATGAAGGAATCAAAAAGAAACTTTTATGAAAATAGAATATCCGAAAATGGACAGGATTCGGCTGGCCTATGGAAATGTATAAATGAACTAGCAAACAAGAATAAAAATAAACACGTTGAGGTAACCAAGATACAAAACAAAACCGGGACATAAACAAAGAACAGATTGGAAATTGCTTATATGTTCAATGACTTTTTTGTTAGCACTGGAAAAGATTTAGCCACAAAAATTATAGAAAAAAATATGAATAAAAATGAACAAAATCTAATGAACGTACCCAATTTATTCTTTCTGGCAGAAACAGATAACAAAGAAGTGATCGATACTATAATGACATTGAAATACAAAAAAACACCTGGAATAGATGGCTTGAGAGCTGAACTACTCAAACTGATAGCTCATCAAATAAGTGAACCCTCAACATGGCTCTTCAATTTATCGCTGTCAACTGGAATATTGCCTGGAATATTCAAGTCGACTGTTGTAAAACCAATTTTCAAAAGCGGAGACAAAGGGGAAATCTCGCACTGATAAATATAAAATAATTTCCAACAAACAGTTCGGATTCAGAGAGAATGTATCAACATAAGATGCCATTGCTTACTTGACTATAAAAATAAGCAAAGCAATTGATGAGAAAAAGCCAGCGCTCTGCATTTTCATAGACCTTAAGAATGCATTTGATACTGTCAGTCATGAATTATTGTTGGGGACGCTGAAGAGTATAGGGTTCAGGGGCACATCATATAAATCATTAGAAAGCTATCTTTCTGGTCGTACACAATTTGTTAAGATTGGAGAACATGCTAGTTCGGTAAAAACAATAGAATATGGGGTACCGCAAGGAACAGTTCTGGGACCGACGCTTTTCAATATTTATCTAAACAATCTTTTGAATTTACCACTGAAAGGTGACATCTTGAGTTTTGCCGATGACACAGTAATCCTATTCAAAGCGCCAAACTGGGAGATTCTGAAAAACAAAGTCGAACGCGATTTCATAAAGATCAAACAATGGTTCGATTATAAACTCCTGACATTGAACATCGAGAAAACCCACTATGTTTCTTTCACCTCTTATTCGAAGTTTTAACCTGCATTCCAGAAGCTGTCAGTGCCAGTAGATGAGGTCCTACATATATCGGCAACTAAGCATATAAAATACTTGGGTATAATGATAGACTGTAATCTAAAATGAAATGAGCATATTATGTATGTAACGAAAAAACTTAGAAGTATTCTATACAGACTCAAATATATTTCTGAATTACTTACTACCCTTCAGATGAAAACCCTGTACTATGCTCTTGTGGAAAGCCATTCGAGCTATGGGATAATTGCCTAGAGCGCAGCAAATAAATTCTATTTGAAAGATGTTGAGAAAATCCAGAAATTTATTATTAAAACAAATGAGCACAAACCACGTACTTATCCATCAAATCAACTCTATGAGGAATCCAGATTGCTTGACATAAGGCAAATATACTTCTTAGCAGCTATTCGTAGACAGCATAAATATAAGTCTTACCTAGGGAATATTGATCACATACACCCAACAAGATATAAATCACATTCGATAAAGGTTCCTAAACCAACAAAAAATGTGCTCCAAAGAAGTTTTTCTTATCTTGGACCAAAACTTTATAACAGCGTTCCGCCAGAACTGAAAAAAATTAGGATGATCGGAAATTTTTTGAAAGATGCAAGAAACTGGATATTCCAAATCCCTAGGATATTAGTACATCAGTTGATAGACGTCAAAAATACTTACCAGTATTGATTGTAATTCCCCTTCATATACTCTGGAACCACTGCAACCTTCGATTATAAAATATAATTTTCAAATTATGCTCATTTGTAGTATTATGTAGCTTTGTTCATTCTTCCTATTGTTTTATAATATATCATTCATTTATTGTAGTAGATATAATTATGTGCCTCTAGTCTAAACATGTAGTCAATACACACGCCATTAATTATGATTTGTATTTCGTATTTCGCATACTATATTTATTAATATATTTTTTATTTAAACAAATGCAGCACAATACTTGTACTACCCACAGACAAGGCTCTGCCTTTAGTGGGCTCTGTGCATTCATTCACGAAACAGTTGAAATGAAAATTTGTAATTGTAATTGAATCAAGAAAATGATATGTTTCAACTCATACTTGTTCATATTTGCTCATACTTCTTCATATTATTCAGTAATTTAGTAAATTTAGTCATATAAGTTCATATTATTGTACCTCCCTCATTATTATCATTATTGTATCTTATTTTTCATGAGTGAATTTTCATAAGTGAATGAATCTATTCAATTTATCTATCTATTGAAGATCACACTACGTGCAATAATTATTTTGGAGTTCAAAGACGATATCCATTATAAGCATAACCCATCAGGTATATTTCCTGGCTCCGACAGTCTAGTCTGCTGGTTCTGTCTTCTTGAGATATATGTGCATAAGCTTCACAACCAAGAATCCTCAACTTGTTAAGATTAGGTTACACCTCATAACACATTTCAGCAGGGGTATTATGACGTTTAAGAACTGAAGTTTCCGTTCTATTCGTCAAATGAACTGCTGTTCACACAACTTCAGCCCAGAAATGTTTTTCCATATTTGCATACATAACGGGTTTGCTTGTCGCTAAGACGTAAGTATATTCTATACGCTTTCGTCTTTCGCTAATTTAAGTGAGAAAAAACGAGTATCAGTGAGTTGTTTTTGTACCAATCAATTCCTTATTGATTGATCTACGCACTGCAAGTTACTTCATCTTGCATTGTGGTGTGAATAGTGAGTTAAAGTGAAACCACAAACTCTCCCAAAAACATCGTTGTAGAGTTTTCTACCCACTTGACGAAATCAACATTCTTGGAGGCTGTCAAACGTGAAAAAGACCTGATTGCTACTGATCTTGGTTTTCCTGATAACAGAAACAGAATATACATTAACGATCATCTGTTCCACTTTTACAAGCTTTTATTCAAGAAAGCCAGAGAATACGCGAAAGAGAGAAACTACAAATTCTGCTGGATGGAAGACTCACAATTTTTTTGGAAATATTCGAAATCTTCCAAGGTTTTTTGTATAACTAATGAAAATTCCTTGAAAAAAATAGTGACACCTAATTCTTGATTTTCCATGATGTATTAGTCAAAATCAATGCTATCTTTCCTCCGTTCGCCAAACTCAACATGTACTATCAAAACACAAGGGGTTTATGACGACAAAAACGAATACTATCCATGAATCTATCTGCAGCAGAGAATTCCATGTAATATGTCTCACCGAGACATGGCTCGAAGAAGAAATATCAAGTTCGGATTTATTTCCACCTACTTATCAAGTATATCGTCACGATCGAAATTCACTTACCAGTGGAAAAACTGAAGGAGGTGGAGTGTTGATTGGCGTGCATTGATCATTAGGGACAAATATTGTTCAAGAGTGGTGTAGTTCAGGTAAAATTGAGGATATTTGGGTGTCGGTTACATTAGACAGGGGTAAGAAACTGTTTATATGTTGTGTGTATATGTACCTCCTGGTTCAAATTTGGATGACTTCGATATATACACAAATAAGGTCGAGACCATAGTCAATGCCAACTCGAGCAGTCACTTCATCATTATTTGTGACTTTAACTTTCCTAAACTTATTTGGAACAATGATAATACTACTATTGGTTTCTCTCCTTCTAACGCCACCGACAGTCTAAGTGAAAGTTTGACCATTTCGATGTCCTTACTAAATCTTTATCAATTCAATAATGTTCATAATTCATATGGTAAAATTCTAAATTCAGTATTAACCAACAACGCCGACGACCTTCATACTATTGTGATTTCCTCATCTTCTCCGGTAGTCCCCGAGGATCTGCATCACAGAGCAATCAAAATTAGTTCATTCTTGATTCCTCCTGCAATGTTATATAACAATTCTCATATGAAACATTCATTTCATCAGGCTGATTACGCACAAATCAATGAATACCTTAGTGAAACTACATGGGATGAAACTCTTCATCACGAAGATATTGACACTTCCGTTGAAAAATTCTATGCAGTACTATAAAATGCTATTGATAGGTATATTTCCAAAAAAGAGTTCAATGAGAAAACTCACCCCACTTGGTTCTCGAAGAAATCTATAAGCTTTAAAAAGAAAAAAATCAAGTACCATAGACGATGGAAAATTTACAATAATCCTAATAACGACTACGAACATTTCTCATACCTCCGTAGGTCCCTCAAGAAAGTAATCGAAATTGATTATAAAACATACCTGGAAAAAAACGAAAATTATCTTATAACTAACAGTAAAGCCTTTTGATCATTTTTAACAGGAAAATGACTTGCCAAAACTGTACCTCAGCAAATGACATCTGGTGTTGATACGTTCATAGGTAATAAAGAAATATGCAATGGGTTCTCTGATTATTTTGTCAGTGTATTTGAGAGTAAAAATTCTCCATGTCTTGTTCCAAAGATAATATCTCCTAACTCCTTCAACATTAACTTTATATCTGATGAGCAAATACAATCTGCTTTAGCCAAATTAGATTCCAAAAAAGGCCCTGGGCCAGATGGCATACCTGCTTCTTTCATTAAAAAGTGTGCTGATAATTTAGTAAAACCACTTTCGATACTTTTCAACCAATCTCTGAGATTAGCTCAATTCCCGAAACAGTGGAAAGTTGGACAAACAATACCAGTTTTCAAAAATGGCAAAAAGTCATGAATTCCCAACTACAGACCTATTTCTCTATTGAATCTGTTAGGTAAAATCTTCAATTGTAATAAACGAGCTATTTCACATGGTAAAAAATCACATAACTGTACACCAACATGGTGTTTATGAAAAAAGAAGTGTACTTACTAATGTGGTCCCTTTTGTGCAGGACATATTTCAATCCATGGAAAACGGTGCCTCTACCGGTGTCGTGTACACCGATTTTTCTAGGGCCTTCGATAAAGTACATCACCCTTCTTCAATCGTAAAGCTTGGGAATTCCGGTGTGCACGGATACCTGTTCGGGTGGTTGACTTCATATATTTCCGAGAGATCTCAGTATGTCCTCTTGAACGGTTTTAGATCAGAGAGAAGGTTCATTGAGTCCGGTGTACCCCAGGAATCACACCTAGGCTTACTACTATTCAGTATATTCGTGAGCGACATTGCGGACCAGTTTATAAATTCCAAGATAAAATTATTTGCAGATGATTTGAAAGCTTATAAAGGAATCAGGCAGCCATCTAACTACCACTGGTTTCAAGAGGACCTAAATAGATTTTCCGCTTACTGCCTCACAAAACAGACTATCGATTAACCTCAACAAGTGCTATCAGAATATATTCTCTAAAATCCTTAACCCCCCTCATGAACACCTTTACATAAACAACCAACAGATTGTTGTTGTCAACGAAATAAAAGACCTTGGCATGATTTTAGATCGAGAGCTTACGTTTGGAAGTCACATTGAATGTACAGTTAGAAAATCCTTGAAAACATCAGGTTCCATCCTTCGTAGTACTCACACTTCAATTTTAACAATGTACAAGACTTTAGTGAGACCTATCCTCGAGTACAACTCTGTTATATGGAATCCCGTCTATGAAAAATATGTTAAGCGATTAGACTCTGTTCAGAGGAGGTTGATTAGTGATCTGAATCATCGTTTTTTTCGTCATAGGCATTATATCAATTATGAAGTGAATCTTGAATTCTACGAATTGAAACCGTTATTCTTGAGACGCGAATTCTTTGACTCGTCTTTTGTATTCAAACTTATAAACAACCTCACTGACTCAGCATTATGCTTGCAACAACTATCACTAAATTGTAATCCCCGTATTTCACGAAATCGATTAACATCCTATCCACCACCATATTCAACAAATTACTATTATAACTCTCCCCTTATCAGATGCATGAACTCTTATAACATAATCTGTGACCATGATATTGACATCTTCAGCAACAATCTCACAATGTTCAAGAAACAACTCAAGCACAAATTAACTATATTATATGGTAGAGCTGCCACCCAAGGCAGCAATGTACTCACTAGATTTAGGTATATATTTTTTTTTCCTCTTCTTCTCTTCAATCCTCAATAGGAGTGGTAGTTCATTCAATGATATTTATATATCATTATATATTGTTACATTTTGTATGAACTTTAGCGACTACCATAGCTCACATTGTAAATCAAGATTGTATTTTGTGTCACCCTGTAATTGGAGAAGCTTTTTGTTTGTCTGTCTGGTATCCTCATTAAATAAATAAATAAATAAATAAATGTATCAGACATCTAGATTTTTCCATCATAGTGCGATTATATCGTTCAGCTACTCCGTTCTGGTCAGGATTTCAAGGAATCGTATACTGGATGTTGATTCCTTTCTAAAAGCAAAAATTCCGGAATATTTTGGGAACATACTCCCCTTCATTGTCACACCTCAGTGTTTCTATTTTCTTCTAAAATTTTGCTTCCACCAATGCTACATCACATCTGAACTTATTGAAAACTTCACCCTTGTTTTGAGAGATAGCAAATGGCAAAATGAGAGAAATGGTGTATGGATGTTACATAATACCTTTTTTGTCTACTGTAGGTGGAGAGATGGGTTCACAAACGTCAGATGATACTACTTCGAGATTGTTTTCCGCCTTCCTCTCTTCTAATATTGACTTGAAAGGAGTCCTACTGTGCTCTCCTTGGACATACCCTTTGCAGAATTTTGTAGTAGGAAATCTAGAAGAATGTCCCGTACGTCGATAAAATGAGTTGTTATTATTCTTATCCAGATTTACTCCACTTGAACATAGTTTGAAATTCAATTATTACAAATTTCCTGTTGGGCAGCCTTCTGTACTAACGTTTTTGTCCTTGATAATCTTGACTCCTCTCTCTTCAATCTAAATTCTCAGTCTCTGTCCTTCCAAGTTCCTGACAGATAGCAGATCATGAGACAATGTTACATATTCCAAGACATCTTCCATGACAATTTGTTTTCCATCACATGTTTGCAGGTACAAATTCCCTTCTCTGCGTGCGATAACTGCTTCTTCAACTCTTGCTCCATTTATTTCATGATGAACTTCTTCCACGTCAAATTGTCCGAAAGTTGAGTTCACCAGATTATTCGTTGCACCACTGTCCACAACAAAGCTAATACTGTCTTCGTTGTTTCCTAATTGACTAACTTGTGCTTCTACAATAATTGTCCCGTTTGATATCAGAAATGCAATCACGTTCTCTATTTCCCCTTCTTCCTCCTGAACTGCATGACATCTAGGCTTCTCATCTCTGTTCTTTGGACATTCAGACTTCTTGTGTCCTTTCACATAACATCCATGGCATTCAAAACGAAATTATTCAGTGTGAGATTCAGGTTTCTCATTCTTATCTTGAGATTCATGATGACATCTTTTTCTAATTCTCTTATATCCGACGAATGCTTGTTGAGAATCACAAGGAAAATTTTTCGTTCTGTTCCTTTCCTGTCGTGTTCCCTTCATGAAAAGTTCATTTTTCACAAAATCTAGTGAAACGGTATTTTCGTCTTGACAGAATGAAACGTCAATTGCTCTTGTCACTGCCTGATAGGATTCTAGCATAGCAGATGATAGTAGGATACACTGACAAAATAAGTAGAGAACCCATTGCATATTTCTTCATTACCTATGAACATATCAACACCAGATGTCATTTGCTGAGGTACAGTTTTGCCAAGTTTTTTTTTCCTGCTAAAAATGACCGAAAGGCTTTACTGTTAGTTTTAGGATAATTTTCGGTTTTTTCCAGGTATATTTTATAATCAATTTCGATCGCTTTCTTGAGGGAACTACGGAGGTATGAGAAATGATCGTAGTCGTTATTAGGATTATTGTAAATTCTCCATCGTCTGTGATACTTGATTTTTTCCTTTTTTAAGCTTATAGATTTTCTCGAGAACCAAGTGGGGTGAGTTCCCTTATTGAACTCTTTCTTGGGAATATACCTATCGATAGCATTTTGTAGTACTGCATAGAATTTTTCAAGGGAAGTGTCAATGTCTTCGTGATGAAGAGTTTCATCCCATGAAGTTTCACGGTATTTATTGATTTGTGCTTAATCAGCCTGATGAAATAAATGTATCATATAAGAATTGTTATATAATATTGCAAGAGGAATCAAGAATAAACTAATTTTGATTGCTCTGTGATGCAGATCCTCGGGGACTAACGGAGAAGATGAGGAAATCACAATAGTATTGAGGTCGTCGGCGTTGTTGGTTAATACCAAATCTAGAATTTTACCATATGCAATATGAACATTATTGAATTGATGAAGATTTAGTAAGGACATCAAATTGATCAAACTCTCACTTAGACTGTCGGTGGCGTTAGGAGGAGAAAAACCAATAGCAGTATTATCATTGGTCCAAATGAGTTTAGGAAAGTTAAATTCACCAATAATGATGAGGTGACTGCTCGAGTTGGCATTGACTATGGTCTCGACCTCATTTGTTGTTTATATCGAAGTCATCCAAATTTGAACCAGGAGGTACATACACACAACATATAAATAGTTTTTTACCCCCGTCTAATGTAACCGACACCCAAATATCCTCAATTTTACCTAAACTACACCACTCTTGAACAATATTTGACCCTAATGAACAATGCACGCCAATCAACACTCCACTTCCTTCAGTTTTTCCACTGTCGCATTAAAAAAAAAAGCGTACAGGTATATTACAAAGAGAAATTAACGTCATCCTATTCTGCATAAAATGGGCTATCGGGAATGATTGCTTACCAAATTGTTGACAGTAAAGTTGTTATAGGTTATCAAAAACACAAAGCATTATCTAAGCCAGTTTTACACAACTAGAACTAGGATCCCGAAATCCTCTCTTTTTAATACTTGTACGCTTTTTCATTGAATACGACTGTACATGTTGAGATTGGCGAACGGAGGAAAGAGAGCACTGATTTTGACTAATTCATCATGGAAAATTAAGAATTAGGTGTCAGTATTTGTCTCAAAGAATTTTCATTAGTTATACGAAAAACCTTGGAAGATTCCGAATATTTCAAAAAAAAATTTGGGTCTTTGACCCAGCAGAATTTGTAGTTTCTCTCTTTCGCGTATTCTCTGGCTTTCTTGAATAATAGCTTGTAAAAGTGGGACAGATGATCGTTAATGTATATTCTGTTTCTGTTATCAGGAAAACCAAGATCAGTAGCAATCAAGTTTGTTTCACGTTTGACAGCCTCCAAGAATGTTGATTCCTTCAAGTGCGTAGAAAACTCTACAACGATGTTTTTGGGAGAGTTTGTGATTTCCCTATTGGAATGAGACTGAATTCGATGACATTTGATGATGTCGACCTCAATCATGGGAAGATTTACTTTTTCGGCAATTTTTAACAGATATGTCTTCACATTCTCGTTTTTCTTTTCAGGTATGCCAAAAATCTCGACGTTATTTTGGCGCCCTTGCTGGTTGATGTTCTTAATTTCCGCGCGTAGATCTTCATACTTCTGTTTCAGAAAATCAACATCATCTACAACTGCTTCGGCAGATCTGATCGTAGCTTGAAAGTTGTCCAAACGCTTTCCGAAGTCATCAATTATGTCCCAGAAGTTCAAGGATTTGAACACCTCTTCTTGTTGGGATCTGACTTCTTTGATTTCACTCAGTATGCACGAAATTGATGACATCATTTTGTCCATTTCATTTGAATCACCCTGGTTAGGCGCATCCCTGCATTGTTTACAAGTCCAACTGACGCCTGAATCATCAGGAAAGTCGCAAAAACTAGTAGGTAGTTGAGCACATTTAACGTGATAATGACCTCCACATGATAAGCTTGGATTCGAACGGGTGACAGAAAAACCGCATGTACTGCAGATACCAGGCATCGCAAAAAAATATGGGTTCTGCTGGTTCTCTTGTTAGTTACAATAAATATTCGCGTTGTCGATATGCACTTTATTAACTCACTATTCACACCACAATGCAAGATGAAGTAAGTTGCAGTGCGTAGATCAATCAATAAGGAATTGATTGGTACAAAAAAACTCACTGATAGTCGTTTTTTCTCACTAAAATCAGCGTAAAAGACGGAAGCGTATAGAATATACGTACGTCTTAGCGACACGCAAACCCGGTATGTATGCAAATATGGAAAAACATTTCTGGGGTGAAGCTGTGCGAACAGCAGGTCATTTGACGAATAGAACGGAAACTTCAGTTCTTGAACGTCATAATACCCCTGCTGAAATGTGTTATGAGGTGGAACCTAATCTTAACAACTTGAGGATTTTTGGTTGTGAAGCTTATGCACATATATATCAAGAAGACAGAACCAGCAGACTAGACTGTCGGAGCCAGTAAATATACCTCATGGGGTATGCTTATAATGGATATCGTCTATGAACCCCAATAAACATAAAATAATTATTGCACGTAGTGTAATCTCCAATAGATAGATAGATTGAATAGATTTATTCACTTATGAAAATTCACTTATGAAAAATGAGATACAATAATAATAATAATGAGGTAGGTACAATAATATGAACTTATATGATTAAATTTACTAAATTACTGAATAATATGACGAAATATGAGCGAATATGAACAAGTATGAGTTGAAACATATCATTTTCTTGATACAATTACAAATTTTCATTTCAACTGTTTCGTGAATAAATGCACAGAGCCCACTGGAGGCAGAGCCTTGTCTGTCGGTAGTACAAGTATTGTGCTGCATTTGTTGAATAATAGTTATTTATGTAATGAGGATCATAAAGACGATCATTATAGTACAAGTCGTGAATGTTATCCGATAACACGGCGTGTGCCATAATGATTGTTTATGATTCGTATTACATACAAAATTTTATCTGATGGCATTTATATCAATACATTTTCGGAAAATTAAAAACTGCATTTTCGACATGTCACAATGACAACTATTTTTAAAGGAGTAAGTATTGTGTAGTTTCAAATATTAGTAGGTGAGTGAGCTGTGCTTTGCCATTATATTAATATTACAAATTGTAGTAATTGTTCTTTTACCATTTATAATAAATAGTTTTGTACATAGTTATGCATTTTGAATAAACTTCTTTGATCAAACCATTACATGTTTTCCTTATAGAATTTCATTATGGTACTTAGTCCCATAATGAATTCATTATGGTACTCAGTCCCATAATGAGCTTCCTTATGTCATCAAAATTGAGTGACATAACGTTGTCATAATGACATGCCATCAGATAAAGAATATAATAATGAATATAGTATGCGAAATACAAATTACAAATCATAATTTATGGCGTGTGTATTGACTACATGTTTAGACTAGAGGCACATAATTATATCTACCATAATAAATGGATAATATATTATAAAATAATGGGAAGAATAAACAAAGCTACATAAGACTACAAATGAGCATAATTTAAAAATTATATTTATAATCGAAGGTTGCAGTGGATTCAGAGTACATGAGGTTTTTATTATTTTCGTTGAGGTTGAAATGGTATGGTTATGAAGGGGAATTACAATCAATACTGGTAAGCATTTTTGACGTCTATCAACTGATGTACTAATAGCCTAGGGATTTGGAATATCCATTTTCTTGCATTTTTTCAGAAATTTCCGATCATCCTAATTTCTTTCAGTTCTGGCGGAACGCTGTTATGAAGTTTTGGTCCGAGATAAGAAAAACTTCTTTGGAGCACATTTTTTGTTGGTTCAGGAACCTTTATCGGATGTGATTTATATCTTGTTGGGTACATGTGATCAATATTTTCCAGGTAAGACTTATATTTATGCTGTCTATAAATAGCTGCTAAGAAGTATATTTGCCCTATGTCAAGCAATCTGGATTCCTCATAGAGTTGATTTGATGGATAAGTACGTGGTCTGTGCTCAATTGTTTTTATAATAAGTGTCTGGGTTATCTCAAGATTTTTCAAATAGAATTTATTTGCTGCGCTCCAGGCAATTATCCCATAGCTCGAATGGCTTTCCACAACAGGATAGTACACGGTTTTCATCTGATGGGTAGTAAGTAATTCAGAAATATATTTGAGTATGTATAGGATACTTCTGAGTTTTTTTGGTTACATACATAATATGCTCATTGCATTTTAGGTTACAGTCTATCATTATACCCAAGTATTTTATATGCTTAGTTGCCGATATATGTAGGACCTCATCTACTGGCACTGACAGCTTCTGGAATGCAGGTTAAAACTTTGAATAAGAGGTGGAAAGAACATAGTGGGTTTTTTCGATGTTTAATGTCAGGAGTTTATAATCGAATCATTGTTTGATCTTTATGAAATCGCGTTGCGCTTTGTTTTTCAGAATCTCCCAGTTTGGCGCTTTGAATAGGATTGCTGTGTCATCGGCAAAACTCAAGATGTCACCTTCCAGTGGTAAATTCAAAAGATCGTTCAGATAAATATTGAAAAGCGTCGGTTCATGTTCTCCCATCTTAACAAATTGTGTACGACCAGAAAGATAGCTTTTTAATAATTTATATGATGTGCCCCTGAACCCTATACTCTCCAGCGTCCCCAACAATGATTCATGACTGACAATATCAAATGCTTTCTTAAGGTCTATGAAAATGCAGAGCGCTGGCTTTTCCTCATCAATTGCTTCGCTTATTTCTATAGTCAAGTAAGCAATGGCATCTTGTGTTGATACATTCACTCTGAATCCGAACTGTTTGTTGGAAATTATTTTATATTTATCAGTGTATCTGACAATTCTTTGTTTCAGTAGTCTTTCAAATACTTTCGATAGATTCGAGATAGAGGAGATTGGTCTATAGTTTGGGATGTCCCTTTTGAAAATTGGTTTCACAACAGCCGACTTGAATATTCCAGGAAATATTCCAGTTGACATCCATAAATTGAAGAGCCATGTTGAGGGTTCACTTATTTGATGAGCTAACAGTTTGAGTAGTTCAGCTCTCAAGCCATCTATTCCAGGTGATTTTTGTATTTCAATGTCATTATAGTATCGATCACTTCTTTGTTATCTGTTTCTGCCAAAAAGAATGAATTGGGTACGTTCATTAGATTTTGTTTATTTTTATTCATATTTTTTTCTATAATTTTTGTGGCTAAATCTTTTCCAGTGCTAACAAAAAAGTCATTGAACATATCTTCGTTTATGTCCCGTTTTTGTTTTGTATCTTGGTTACCTCAACGTGTTTATTTTTATTCTTGTTTGCTAGTTCATTTATACATTTCCATAGGCCAGCGGAATCCTGTCCATTTTCGGATATTCTATTTTGATAAAAGTTTCTTTTTGATTCCTCTATAAGTTCATTCAGTTTATTTCTATACTTTTTGTAGCCTTCGATATTTTCTGGGGTAGGTTGATGTTTAATGGCTCGGAACATTTCATATTTTCTATTTATTGATTTGATTGGTCCATCAGTTATCCATTCATTACGTTTTATCTCGGATCGTTTCACCTTAACATTCGTTGTTCAGGAATAGATACTTCGATTTATTATCTTCATGAACTTTTTCGCTGCAGAGTTTGGATTTTGATAAACGAAAACATTTTCCCATCTTTGCTGTTTTAGTGTATCGAGAAGTTTAGCTTTATTTAGATATTGTTCGAAGTGCCTTGGGTTGTCATTTTGTTTCATTTTGTAATGACTTGCTAAATTTATTTATTTACTGTGGAGAGGAGTATTAATAATTTCAGAAGTCGAAAAGCAAGTGTTTATTTCCAACATTGATATCGAGAACGAGCAGGCCCGTATCCCTTTTTATAAATATAAAAAGTGGGTTTCCTAGCCGTAGTAAAAACATTCATGAATATAAATATATCTTCCTTTATATACCATGTGATACAAATACGTCCTCGATATATTATCTACAGTGTGATACAAATAATTTGTCAAGATATTACACTTTCCCTTCTTCATTGAAAAAACAATACAAAAATATATTTAGTATCTATATAATATACCTATTAAGAAAAGATAAGTTTGTACTATTGCTATTATTTATTTTCCTGCAAACATTCACATAATACCTCAAAAATCATGAACTATATATAACGGATAATATCGGACCGTATGAATAATAGATATTTAACAAACAAACTAAACTACCATCCTGAAAACTAAAAATGTTAGGTACTAACACCACTTCTTAATTTCTTGGTCTCAAAAAATATCGACTATTATTAGTATCGGTGGAAGGGTTTATTGAAGACTCTTCCGCGTTATTACTTATGTCACTAGTCGAAGGCAGGTTATCAGTTAATTCCGGACTTGTTAGGCTACCATCATTGCTATGACTATTATTGCTTTCATTGATAACCGCATTATTCTCGGTATGATCCTCGACTGCAAATTCGAGAGAATTTCTCATCCCTGATGTTCTTAATGGTCGAATTTGATTCGAATGTCTCCTGTATTCTTTTCCTTCAGGAGTTTTTATGCCAAATATCACTGAACCCTCTCTATTAACTATTTTTCCCTGTGTCCACGTTGGATTAGTTGGATTATGAAAATCTCTAAAGAGAACCTTTTCCTCTAGTTGAAAATCTTTAATGTTTTTGCCTCCGAAATTCTCCACCTGTTTCTCTACTTTTTTTTCTACTATATTTTTACTATTTGGTATCAATAAATCTAATTTATTTCTCAAATTTCGGTTGAACATTTTTTTTGCAGGGCTTTCTCCCGTTGTGGCATGAGGAGTGTTGCGGTAGTCGAATAGAAATTTTATCAAAAATTCATCAGAGTTTTTGTTTTCAAAAACAGCTTTTTTTAACGCTAATTTGAAAATTTTTACTGAATTTTCAGCCTGCCCATTACTCTGTGCATGCTTGGGAGTACTGAAAAGTTGCCTAATTCCATTTGATTTGAGAAAATTACTAAAATCGTGTGAAGCAAAAGGGGGACCATTATCTGAGACTATTTTAGTGGGTAAACCAAAACGAGAAAATAGTTCTTGTAGGATAACTATAATGTTTCTAGCATTAGAATTATTCGTTTTATAAACCTCCGGCCATTTTGTGAACGAATCAATTATTATGAGATATTTATTTCCAAAAAGAGGCCCTAAGAAATCTAGATGTAACCTGCTCCATGGGGCATTTTCGTAAGGCCATGGATGTAAAATCGTTTTTTCCGGATTACTTCTAACATGATTGCATGCGTCACATTTCTTGCACATGTCTTCAATTTGCCTATCTAAAAGAGGCCACCAAAAATAAGAGCGTGCCATAGCCTTACATCTGCTTACCCCCATATGAGTTAAATGCAATTCTTTCAAAAGGTAAGATTGTAATTTTTGGGGTATAACTACTCTATAGCCCCATAAGATGCATCCGTGTTCTAAATGCAATTGATCCCGCTTATTAAAAAAATGTTTGAATTGTTCCGACACTGTCTCAGGCCAACCCTTCAGACAAAAACCATAGATTCTGTTTAACATGGCATCTTTCTTGGTATAGAATGCCACTTGTCGATAATCAATTGGTAAATTTTCCTCTATATAAAATATATGTGAATAGTCATGTTTCTCTTCGTCGACTGTACTCAATGGTAATCGAGACATAGCATCAGCATAATTTTTTTTAGATTCAATATATTTTATTGCATAATTGTAGGTACTTAAAATAATTCCCCATCTCTGCAAGCGATTTGCTGCATAAATGGGTATGCCTTTTTTTTCTCCAAAAATAGAAATCAATGCCTTATGATCACACAATAACGTAAAAAATCTTCCGTACAAAAAATCGTGAAATTTCTTAACACAAAAAATTATGGCACAAGCCTCTTTATCCAATTGACTATATGCCTTTTCAGTGTTCGATAAGGTTCTGGATGCATATGCAATTGGTTTGACATCACCATTGGGGTAAACATGTGAAATAACACCACCAATAGCATAGAAACTTGCATCACATGCTAACGTTACAGGTAACTCTTGATCATAATGTACTAGTAATTTGCTTGATGTCAATTCTAATTTAATTAATTTGAAACATTTATTTTGTTCATTTCCCCAATTCCATTTGTTATCTTTTTTTAATAACAAAAATAATGGGTATAATTTCTCACTTAAATTCTCGATGAATTTTCCATAAAAATTGACTAAACCTAAAAAAGATTTTAGTTCGGTGATATTTGAGGGAACCGGTGCTTTCAAAATGGCCTGAATTTTTTCTTGAGATGTGGATAAACCTTGTTTATCAATAGTGTATCCTAAAAAAGTTATTTTCTCCTGAAAGAAAGAACATTTATTCAATTTCACGCGAAATCCACAATCCTGTAATTTTTCAAAAACGTTGTATAAATTATTCAAATGATCTGCCACCGATTTGCCAGTGATCAACAAATCATCCAGAAAAATGGCTACATTTTCAATGTTTGCAAAAGTTGTATCAATTATTCTCTGAAAAATACCTGGACTCGATGATACACCAAAGGGAAGTCGGTTCATTTGAAACAAACCTCTGTGAGTGTTAAGTGTGACTAATTTTTTTGAATCCTCCGCTAATTCTATTTGTGCGTACGCCTGAGATAAATCAATTTTACTGAAATATTTGCCATTATTCAGTGCTGCAAATAAATGTTCTATCTTCGGAATGGGATAACGATCAACGTGCAAATTAGGATTTAAGGTGACTTTGAAATCCCCACAAATCCTAACCTCACCGTCTTTTTTTTTTAGGACGGGCACGATGGGAGTTGCCCATTCACTATATTCTACGGGTTGTAAAATATTACATTCGACCAATCTAATCAATTCGTTATCAACTTTTTCTTTGAGCGCTATGGCAATGTTACGTGCTTTACAAAAAATGGGACGAGCTCCTTCTTTGAGGTGTAATTTAGCTGTACCTTTATTAAATTTACCCAGCTCTACTTTGAAAACATCTGGAAATTTGGATTGTAATAACTTGGGTACTTTTGGAATGTCAATTTCTTCCATATTATTGAAGAATAATAAATTATCAATGGAAATATTCAATTTTTTTATCCAATCTCTGCCCAGCAATGGAGGACCACCATTTATTATCACATATAATTTTAATTTGTTTACTGACAAACCATTATACGAACCAGTGACATAAATAAAGCCTAAGATACTCAATAAATTACCAGTATAGGATTTCAAATTCAAATCAGATTTTTCCAAAAAAAATTTACCAAATTTTTGTTCATACATTTGTTGTGAGATTGCAGCAATAGGTGACCCTGTATCGCATTCCATACTTAACTGTAAATCATCTACACATACGTCGACTTTGATTGGTTTTTCATTTTTAGATCTTATATTGAACATGTCTAAACTATCTTCAGAATCATATTTATGTTCGTCAGTTTCAGAAGAGAAAAACATATTATTTACCTTACTAGAATTTTTTTTTAAACCTTTTTTACTTTTACAAATGGTGCTGATATGACCTCTTCCTCCGCACCCATTACATTTAGCATTCTTGAAAAAACAGATACTGCTTCCATGATTTCTTTTCCCGCAATGCATGCAAGGAGATCCAGACTGATTGGAGGACCCTGGTGATGAATTATCGGTTTTATTGTACGATGAACTTAGTTTATGTACTGTCGTCGGTTCGATCATTCCAGAATTTCTCTCGGCAGCTTCCAAATTGACAGCTAAATCATGTGCTCTAGCATAAGTCAAATTTTTTTCTGCAAAAAGTCGTTGACGTATGGAGTCACTAGCTAAGCCAAAAACTAGTTGATCCCTAAGCTGATCTTCTAAATTTACAGCAAATTTGCAATTTTTGGCTAACTTCTTCAGGGCTACTACATACATTGAAATCGACTCACCCACTTCTTGTTTCCGTTGTCGAAATTGATATCTTTCCGCAATTTCGGATGGAATAGGTTGTAGATGGTTGGTTAAAATATCAACTAGATCTCTGTATGATTTTTCTTCAGGTTTACTTGGACTGCACAAATCGATCATTAAATCGAGAGTTTCCATTCCGACCGCGGTGATTAGTGTAGCGGTCTTCAATTCTTCCGACACTTTGTTGGCTTTAAAGTATTGTTCCATTCGTAATACATACGTGTTCCAATTCTTATCACCCATTTTGAATTCTTCCAGTCTCCCAATCGACATTGTAGATTCGATTTATTTCGACTGCGCCAGTGTAATGACTTGCTAAATTTATTTATTTACTGTGGAGAGGAGTATTAATAATTTCAGAAGTCGAAAAGCAAGTGTTTATTTCCAACATTGATATCGAGAACGAGCAGGCCCGTATCCCTTTTTATAAATATAAAAAGTGGGTTTCCTAGCCGTAGTAAAAACATTCATGAATATAAATATATCTTCCTTTATATACCATGTGATACAAATACGTCCTCGATATATTATCTACAGTGTGATACAAATAATTTGTCAAGATATTACACATTTCAGGTGAACTTATTCGAATTATTGTGGTGGAATGGTCTGTGATGCAAGTTTCAAATACTATTGGGGTGTATATGTGTTCATATTGTGCATGTTTTTGAGTTATTATTTACCCTAGTGGCAGTGTTGATTGCTGATAATGAGCCATACCCCTCCATTATATTCAAGTAATCTTGCACAAGTTCATCGGAACTTAAGATATTTTTTCTACAAACGTCAAAAAATGACAAGGTTCGCGCATTGATAACAAATTGCGAAGTGACACTTTTTTTCAGTTTCCTACGTTACAATGATTCCTTGCACAAAACAATGCGCGAAGTAAAACAGTGCGCGAAGTACCTACTTCGCGCACTGTTATGTAAAATATATATGAGATATTTATATTTCAACTTAATGGTCCACAATCGAGCAAATTTCCACGAAATCATTTATTACTGAATGTTCAACCATAACTTTGTTTTATCTCTTGGAGCGCACGAAAGAAAATTCCTATTAATGTTCATGGAACATCGTGCGTACCTAGGGAGGATAGGGGGAGGCTTTTAAACTTTCAAGGCCAGTTCAACACTATTTTTTATATCAAGCTAAGCATATTTTTACTTTAGAACTATATTTTCTGACGTTTGTAGAAAAAATGTTGTTTGCAACTCGAGCGCGAAATACTTTGGTCATCTCGACTATTTTTTCAACTCGGCTACGCCTCGTCAAAAAAATTAGATCTCGATCACCAAAGTAGCATTTTGCGCTCTAGATACAAAAATAACTATATATTCATATCGCCGATGCAGATTTGGATATCTGTCTTTGGACAGGTTTGCAAATATTCATTTAAGTTTTCATTGAATGTTCTAATGCAAGTTGAAGGTGACCGATAAATTCCTATTGATAAAATAGTTTTGTTGTTAAACTCCGATTGGATTTCCAAAATCTTAATATCTCCCAGTGATACGATTTTATATTTATAATTGATTGTATCTCTTATGTAAATTACTAGTCCATCATTTTGGTTTAGTTCCCCCTCATTATATATCAAGTTATAATTTTTCAGTTAATGAACATTTATATCTAATATCCTCCAGGTTTCTGAAAGGTCGATCATATCGAATTCACATTCAATTTCTCGTAGAGTGACCGCAAGTTCGTCTAGGTTTTTACAAATGCTTTCAATATTTGTTTGCATTACTCTGAAACCATTTTTCCCATTTTGTGTTAGAAGACTACTTAATTCTAAATGACTTTTCACAATTTTAGTTTCAATATCTTGTATTTCGAAATTTCTAACATACTCATTCATACTAGGCCAAGCAATGGGGGACTCAAAAGTGCTTTACCTGGAAAAAAATACAGGAGTTTTGAAACTTGGCAGTCATGTACATATATATGACCTCAGTTACGCGTATATTCTGCGACCTCGTCAAGTCGCCGCTAGCCCCGCCATATTTAAAAAATTGCACCTAAAATCAGTTTTTTCATGATATCTCTTTTTCAGTACTTCATAAACAAAAAATAGGTATTACAACAATTGTAGGAAAGAAAATTCTCTACAAATGTTGTGGATAAAGTTTTTTTCTGGGATCAATATTTCCAGAGTTGCATCGATATAAATCAGGGCAATCTTAGTAAAATTGTACAATGCTCCCCTTAACAGTGTCAATTATCGCTAGAATTTGTTTAGTTATTCAGTAATTATTACTTATACTCGTTTCCACACCACCTGAGGTAGAGTACCGGCGCGTTTTTTTTATTGTGGTATCCCCAGTACGCCTAATCCACATTTCACTGTTTCTAAAACAATTATTATTGCTGGCTTCGTCTCAATACTCTAGATGGACCAGGTTCGCTTGGATTCACACTGATTTTGTATCTGTTTTCTGCATCTGATTCATCTTCCCCGGAATCTTCGTCTATAACATCAAACGTCGGCAGTAGAATGATATCATCTGGGTCTTCGTCATCAGAGTCGTTCAACATGTTTGCGATATTTTCGCAAGAATTTCCTGTGCAGTACATGCAAATTATCGAACAATTCAGACCCGCCTTTCTGCAGCTGATGCATACTGAGACACATCCTTTTTTACATTTGCATGAAATGAATTTTAGAAGTACTTCTGGAGCAGAATCTTCGGTTGTTCAAACAGCAGTGAGTCCGACCTTACTTCTTTTCCATCCCCATCCTTCCGGATTTTTTTCAACGCTGCTATGGGAGGAAGTGAACTGATGATATCGGAGAATATCCAGAAATGAATCCTTTTGAGATACTCCATAGAGTTTGATCAAGAAATTTCCTTCTGCTACTGCAATTGCGTTGGCGTCTGCACTTTCATCATTGAATACTTCGATAATTTCATTTAATTCCGGGAATTTCATAATCATCTTGAGGACTTTGTTCTTGCCTTGGTTGAAAATGGCAGATATTGTGTCACATCCACTGAAGGAGTGTAAAAACAATATATTGTGCGCAATGCTTGGTTCGCGTATACTTCGCACGGAGTAAATCTTTACTGAAGTTTTCCCCTTGCCCGGTTTCCAGAAATAAACATTTGGATGATGATTTCCTAGTGCAACTAAAAGTATCAGTAGGTCTATATCTTCTCCAACGATAAACACAGAGTTTAAAGATGATGCTGTGGATATTGCTCTCCTAACAATTAAGGTGTCAGCGTCTTCTATGGCCTGATGGCGAGCCTGATGGACTGTAAAGTTTGATTTCTCGAATTTATCTTTCAGTAAGGATATAAGACTACTCTTGTTGTGTTCGTTGGCTAGGAACCTGGATTGTGGGTATGTCGTTATCATCGATTCATCAAACAATATATCCGCAGATGTTAACTTTTTTGATCGTAGAAGACGTTCTGCACTTTTAGTGCTCTTTTGTGCAGCATCAGCTGGATATCCATCAAATACAATGATTGAATTTGAACCATAGTATTTTGTTACATTTTCAAATTGCACATCACTAGGAAGTGGTGTAAAGGCTTTATACAGTGAAGACTTTGTGCCTTTTCTCATTCCTTCCTCAGAAAAGAGTGATAACGGAAACGGAGCCAGTTCATATTCAAGGTATTGCTGTAACTCTTCGTCCGTTTCTTTTGCAATGCACATCCTATGAAATATCAACAGTGGGTCAATAGGTACAGCTACTTCTTCTATCGTAATGCTGTTGTTGATAGCCCCAAGGGGAATTACTCTGTCTTTACGTTTAAATTTAACTGAATCAAAATCCTTGCCAATTATATTCGATATTCCAATGGAGCCAATATCTTGCGCATTGCAGCAATCATCACGCTCATCTCCAACAAGTCCAGTACTTATGGACATCATGTTATCGATTTTTGGAAACGGATAGTGCTGATTGAACCATCAGTTAATAAGTTTTTCTGTACCCTCACTGCCACAAAGTATTCCTGAAAGCCTCTTGTTCCACTAAATATTCCTCAAAAATCTTCAATTACATCACATACGTTGTGTAGGAAAGTCATTCCTAGAGTCCACTTCGTGAGAACGCTGTCTGTTATTCCTCGTCCATGGGTAAGTCCACCTATACTTTTTATCGTCCTCATCAAAGTCTGCTCGATGGTCCAAATTCCAGACCAAAATTTATCGGACCCTCTAATGGTGAAATATCCATTTGTCGTAAAAGGAGGGGATGGAATGCGACCATTTATGGATATAAATATTTCATTGAAAGGGAATACCTCTGTTCTTCTCAGCAACGAATAGGAACTGTTTTTCACCTAGGAGGTACTGAAAGAGAGATATCATGAAAAAATTGATTTTGGGTACCATCTTTTCAATATGACGGCGCCAGCGGCGGTATGACGTGGTCGCAAACTTGAGGTGTTATTAGGGTCATGAAGATCAACCGATCTGCAAATTTTTTGAACTCCTGTATTTTTTTCCAGGTAAATCTACCCATTGCTTGGCCTATACTGAAATGATTTATTCTTTTTTCTTGCCTAATATGATTTTGATCCAATGTAAGACAAAGTTTCACAAAGACTTTAGATTGTTAATTTTTTCTTATAGATGTTCTTGGAGTTTGCTGTAGTTTGCTGAGCCGGCGGTGTACTTACAGATTTTTTATTCCCAGTTGATTTCTTGGAAAAATGTCTTGTAATAGGTTTAAATACCTGTAGTTGCTCTTCTTCTTGTTTCTTATTGCTCAGGGATTTGTGAAACTCGAGAATCTGTGGGTTTTCTGTTCCATTTTGGTTTCTTCTCAATGACTTTGCAGCTATTGGTGTTGGTGGGACACTGCTTGCTCTCTCAGCTTCTACGATTATATGATAATCTTCAGTATCGAGTTCCTCCAAGGAGTATATGTGTCTGTTTATAACTAGGTAATTTCCTCTCATGTATGCATTCATTCCTTTGTGTCTGGCGATTGTCTGATGTTTCAGGAGCGATTTTCGAGTTAATTGGTCATCCTTAGATAGATCCTCTGTAATTGATATCTTAGAGCCTTTTAGGTTTCTGCAACTCTTCAAAACTTCTTGTTTCGTTAGGTATGTAACAAATTCGACTAGAATTGGACGGTTTGTTTCACGTTTCCCAATGAGCTGAATGTTATTTATATGGGTCTTCTTCAAATCAAGATTCAGCAATTGATTCAGACCTGCAATTGTGCATTCAATCAGATCTTCTTTGGGGACATTGAAGCCAAAAATTACTATATCATTTTTCCTTAATCTTCGATCTATGTTTTCGAATTTTTGCTCTAGTTTTTCTGTCGAATTTTCTAGAACTCGTACTTTATCTGCCTGGTCTCCAATATTTTTCCAATGAAGGTAGAAACTAAGGAACATCTGTGGTTAATGCTGCGACAACAAATAACAGAAGAAGATGAAGGAAACGATGAAAATGTATATAGAAATCTTGATCAGAATGCTGAAAATCTGAAGATCGAAAATGGAACTCAAAATCCTGAGAAAAAATGACGAGAATCAAACAAGAAGGAGCATAAAAAGAAGACAAATGCCCAGACATTATGTGGATTATGAGTTGATGGCTGCATTATTCATTGAGAATATATCACCTGAAATTCCTGAGAGTTACAAGGATGCTTTAATTAATAATGTAAGGATTTGTGGATCGACAATGGACTGTTAGGACCTGGGTTATACACTTTCTCGAATATTGAATAGACTTTCGAACACTATTCTTGTAAATTAACTGCAGCTGACAGTGATCTTCTTATCTATTCATTGTCTCGATCAGAATTGTATCACACTGTCAAAACTGTCAAAGCCTTCTAGTCTGGTCGCAGGTTTGTTACTGGGTGGCCTGCTGCTCATTCAGATCTGTATGAGCCAGCAGTACTCACGTTAACACCCCATCGCAAACCAAGAACCGGACAACTGATAGCAGTACTACAGAACCAACAGAAACAACAAGAAACAGACATAGTTATAGTTCAAACTGACTGAAACAACTGAAATGTATATATATTATTTTATGAAGGTATTACATTCACAATATTATCAAAGAAATGAATACAATGCAAGAAAACCTAAAACTGAATTAATCACCACCTAATACCAATCAAACTGGATGGTCAGAAGAACTAATTCATGTCAGTGTAGGCATGACTGCTGAGCCAAGTGAATAGGGTTCTTAGAAGCGAACCAAGCTTTCAACAATAGAATCTATATAATTATGTATATGTGTCCAGGGACCTAAGACCCTTCCCACAAACATGTCTTATCAACAGATCAGATGATACAAAATATAAGCAAAACCTTATATTTTCAACGGCGCGCCTTTCATCTCCAGGGACCGAAGACCCTTCCGAATCAAGGTACTAGTGTTTGTCAAAGCCTATCTCCAGGGACCAAGGACCCTTCCGATCAAACTCTAACGCACACTTTTTTTTTAACAGACAAAAAAGTCAGTTTGCTACTATCAAGGTGTATGCATACTCAATTGTTAATCAGATCGCAAGTGGAAACAAGACGATCACGTAAAGAACGAAACTTAGTTGAAAGTAAAGGTTTCGTAAGAATATCAGCAAGCTGATCGTTGGTACCAATTTTTAGAATATCAACTTTCTTCTCACGTACATGTTGACGTATTAGAAGGTATTTCCGATCTATGTATTTCGAGCGGCTCTTACTGGTGCTCGTTAAACAATTTCGTCTTGCAGCTTCATTATCTTCCTAAATAGGTACTGAGAAAGCAACAAGATCAACTATTTCTTTCAACAACTGGGCTAAAAACAGAACTTCATCAACTGCATGGGTTAATGCAATGAATTCAGCCTCGGCTGAACTTTGTGCAATGGTGGATTGAAGTTTAAAACACCACAAAACATGATTACCAAATGCTGAAACAACAAATCCAGTCGTTGACTTTTGACTAGATTTATCACCAGCAAAATCTGCATCACAATAGCAGGTCAATATAGGAGAGCCAACTGTATACTTAAGACCTAACTGGCTGGTTCCTTTCAGATATCGAAACACTCTTTTCACAAGAGTCCAGTGATATTGCTGGGGATTTGACTGAAAACGGGCAAGATAGTTAACTGCGAAAGAGATATCGGGTATTGCTAACAAACTCAGATACAGTAAAGAGCCTATTGCTTTCTTATAAGGAAAACTTGCCTCATTCGAATATTCTTGTATTTTATGTTTTCCTTGGGGTACCAACGGGGTATCAACAGAATTTGAATTCTCCATGCGGAACTCCTTCAACATATTATGTACAAATTGCGTCTGATGAAGAAACAACTGATTGTCAGACTTCATGATTTCTAGTCCAAGAAACTTTGTTGGAAAACCAAACTGCTTCAAGTCAAATCGTGACTTCAATGACTCAACAGTTTCTTTTATAATTTGAGCAGAAGTTCCAGATACTAGTTTGTCATCGAAATATACTAGAATTAGTATCAACTGGCAGCCTATCTTTTTCACATACAAACATGGTTCACGCAAATTTGGTTCAAACCCAGATTCACATAAATACTCATCCAATGTCATGAACCAACATTTAGGTGCTATTGCCAAACCATAAAGGGTTTTTTTAACTTACAAACAAACTTTGTTTTATCACAATCCACACCTTCAGGAATACTGATATATTTTTCTCTATCAATTTTTCCATACAGAAAAGCTGTTTTTATATCCACCTGTTCTATATGCCAATTCTTTGAAACTGATAAGGCAAGGAATAGCTTTACAACAGATAGGGCAGGAGTAGGAGATGCTGTTTCTTCGGGGGAATACTTTTCACGGTCTCTACAACCTACAACAACTAACCGTGCTCTGTAAACACCATCGTCTTTAACTGTGAATACCCATTTCAAAGGTATTGCTGTTACACCAGGTTTCCTCGGAACAATGTCCCAAACTAAATGTTGCTTCATGGCAGTAAGTTCTGACTGTATAGCTGCCATCCATTTGCTTCTGTGTGAGCATGATATTGCTTCTAGATAAGTTTGAGGTGTATTACTTGAATTATGAATTTCACTGTCATACAAAAACCCATATGGATCTAAAATACATGATTCTATCGAAATTTCTTCAGGTTCTAACTGTTCACTACTAGAAGTACCACAGTTTTCTTTGAGCATTTGTTTATTGGTTTCAGTTTCAGTAACCGACTCTGAGATTATCAAATTTTGATCATTCACCCCTAGCACGAACCATTCGATTTGATTCTTTTTCAGAAGTAACGTCAAAATCATCGAGGACAGCAGTTAGTTTGTTCCCATATGATTTATAGGTAAAATTCTCATTGAACATAACATTACAGGAATTTACGGTTTTATGTGTTGCTGGATCATACAATGTATATCCAGTATCTGTGTATCCTATAAGGTACATTGTACTTGAACGTGGATTCTGTTTTCTGCCTTTGGGTACATTTTCAATTTTGACCTCAGCACGTGAGCCGAACAGTCGGATATTCTGAAGATTTGCTTGCTTCCCCATCAGTTTCTCAAAGGGAGTCAAGAAATCTATAGCAAAAAGTGACAGGTAAACCTGATTCAAAGAGCAATGCTCGGGCATGTTCTTGAATTGTACGATTAAATCTTTCAGCGGTGCCATTATGCTCATGCTGATAAGGTTCAGCCAACTGTAATTGTATGCCGAACTGATTCAACACTGTTTCACAGGATCCACTTGTGAATTCTGTGCCATTGTCACAACGTAACTTACTGAACTAACCAGGATCAGGAGAAAGAGACTGTAGATAGTGTAAACCATATTTCAAAAATATGTGAGTTTCTGACTTTTGTTTCATGAGGAAAATCTGAGAATAACGAGAGTAATCATCAATGAGGACTAAAACATACCTTTTCTTACTGGAATTTGTAGGAGGATTAATTGTTAGAAGATCTGCATGTAAAATTTGACAAGTTCTAAGTGCTCTTTCGCGATCTTTAGAGCATGCCTTTCTTGTCATTTTTTATTTTGAACAGATAGAACAACTGGCGGTAGTCAAGTTGTATGTGAGTTCTTCAACTCCTTGTACAACACTCGGTAACTTACCCAAATAAGAAGAAGAAATGTGACCCATCCTACAATGCCACATAACACCCTCTTGAATCAACTTCTGTACTTGAGCACGAGTCAGGTTTTTACGTTTTTTACGAATTTTTCGTCTATTGTCTTGAACAACTGGTTTTAATTCAACAGATTTTATTTTGAGTTTTGAGTTTTCTGTCGAACTCAACTTATCAGATACTTAAACAGTATTCAAACTAACAGGAACAGAAGTAATATCAGCATCTAAATCACAACATCTGAAGCTTTCCGAACAGATTCTAACAGACATCCTGTATGTTGAATTGAGCATGGACTGTAATGTTTTTATTGTCGTTTGATTGGCAGAAAATAACGTGACTTACCCATTTTCAGTTTCTTCGGTGTCGCTCCACAGGTAGGATCTTCTGGTTTTCACGAATTTTGTCACTTATCGCATTTTTAGAGGTTCTATTGAAGCACCTTTTCTTATTACCGGCAAAGGTATTCGGTACCTATAGGTTTTTTTCTATATGTCTGCGTTGTGTGTCGCGTAGCGTCTCATTAATTAATTGGCTCGCGCGATGCGCACATACACCTCACGTTTTTAGTATAGGTGTCAGCCAAAAAGAGGGCAGCAGCATCCAGAGCCACTATTGAATTCTGCCTCTCAATAAGCGCGAAATGATCAATTCAAAAGTGTCGCTATCCACTCAAGCGTTTACCTTACTTAATTCAATGTAAATTAATGCAAATCTTAACTCATATCACTAATAATTATTAAAGAAAATAAATAGTTATACTAAACCATGTAATGAAACTAAACATGCCCCCCGCCAAAATACCCCTGTATTTCAATTAACTACGAACTAGAGATTAGGCAATGGACAAATTCCAACGAGCGGTCTCTGAGAAACTCCTTGAGCTGTCCTGACAGTGACTACTCGCACAACCCCGTCCTTGCCAGGATGTGTTGCCATTATACGACCAAGCCTCCACTTAGAAGGAGGAGCTTGTTCATCTTTTATCAATATGAGTGTACCAATCTTGACTTCTTCATTGTTTTTCCACCATTTAGAACGACTATTTGATGTATGAAGATACTCCATGTGCCATCTTTTCCAGAAACTCTGATGGAGTTTCTGAATAAGTTGCCATCTGTATAGACGATTGTGAGGTATTTCAGTGATTCCTCTGTCTGGGAGACAAGAAATTGGTTCTAAGGTTAGGAAATGTCCTGGAGTGAGTGGCGAAAGGTCGTTTGGATCCGAACTGATAGCTGAAAGGGGCCTAGAATTTAGCAATGCCTCAATTTGAGTGAACAAAGTATATAACTCTTCGTAGGTCAGAAGCTGTTCTCCAATGACTCGATACATATGGGTTTTGACGGATTTCACTCCAGCTTCCCATAGTCCTCCGAAGTGTGGACTACTAGGAGCATTAAATGACCATTCAATCTTTTCCACAACAGCCGCATTTTTCATGATTTCTGCTAAGTATTTACCAGCCGCTTTAAAATTAGATCCATAATCACTATGGATTTTTGTACATCTTCCTCTTCTCGATATGAAACGTTCCAAAGCAGCCAAGAAAGATTCAGTGGACAAGTCGGAACACAATTCTAAGTGTATAGCCTTCGTTGCATAGCACACGAAGACGCAAAGATAGGATTCCTGTGATTTGGAACCACGATATCTTCCAAGGGAAATGCGGAATGGCCCACAGAAATCGATACCTACTACGGAGAATGCTTTTAGTTCCGATATCCTAGTGGTTGGGAGATTACCCATCTGAGGTTGAAGAGGCCTTGGATTAGTACGGAAACATCTGTAACATTTAGAAATAACCGAGCGAATAGCTCTTTTGGGACTCAAAATCCAATATTTTTGTGCTAGAAGAAAGTGTAGAGTTCGTAGCCCCGGATGCAAATGATCACGATGCGTATCTTCAATCAAAAGCTCAGTTGAGCGGCATTTCCTATAGAATAAAATAGGATGCTTCTGATCGAAGCTAAGGTGTGAGTATTCAAGTCTACCCCCCACCCTGACAATGCCTTCTTTATCAATGAAAAGTGCGAGTTTTTGCAAATATTTTGGGAGAATCTTACCATTTGTTAATCTATTAATTTCGTCCGCAAAATGAATCTTTTGGACGTGTTTGATCAGCAGGTGCATAGCTCTAGTCAACTCATTCATAGTCAAGGGTCCTGTAGTCATTTTGTCAGGAAATCGCAGATTGAATCCAAATCTCATACAATGAGTAAGAATTCTTTTTATTTTAGACAGAGAAGAATATTTGTTCGAAAGATCAGAATAGAAGGAATCCTCATAAGCTGTTGATAGAACGTTTCTTTTTTGTTCGATGAAGACGTCATCAAGTTCTTCTAGTTTCTTGAATCTAGGCCAGTCAGAAAATGGTAAACATAACCACGGGGGTCCGTTCCACCATAGATCATTATTAATGAGGTCTAAAGGTAATTCTCCTCTAGAACCAGGATCGGCAGGGTTTTCTTTTGATATTATATGGTACCAACAGGATGGTGAAATATTATTCTGAATATGAGATACCCTGTTGGCTATGAAAGTTGTCCATTTTTGGGGAGGTGACTTGATCCCATTAAGGGCTATCATTGAATCAGTCCAAGCGAATATCCTTTCAATTTGAAGTTTTTTTGAATCTATTTCAAGTACAGAAGCTATCAAATCTGACAGAGGCACTGCAGCGCAAAGTTCCAAGCGAGGCAAAGACAATTTTTGAAGAGGTGCGACCTTGGATTTACCGCATATGAGAAATACTCTATATGTATTGTGATAGCAAGAACGAAAATATATGACGGCTGCATAACCCTTTTCTGAACTATCACAGAACCAAAAAATGTCTAGAGGTTGTGATGCAGAAAGTGACAAGTGTCGTGGAATCCGCAAACTAGCTAAAAGAGGAAGTTCCCTTTTATAGCGAGACCATAATTTCAAAATATTTGTAGGCGGTAATGCGTCCCATTCAAGTCCAAGGCTTCATAAAGTCTGGATTAAGTGTTTTGCAAAAAATGTAAGAGGTGTAAGGAATCCAAGCGGATCAAAGATGCGTGCCACTTCAGATAAGATAGTTCTTTTCGTACAAGGTTTGTCAATTACATCCACCTGAAAGGAAAAACAATCCAAAGCAGGATACCACCAAAGCCCTAAAATTTTTTAACAGGTATTGGAATCCTCAGCGTCAAACGGCATTGAAGAATGTGACCGGTCTGTTTCTGAAATACTGTTTAAAAGAGCAGGTTCATTTGTAGCCCATTTCCTGAGTTCAAACCCACCCAACTTTGATAAAGCAATCAGATCATTTTGTAGAGACAAGGCCGTATCGAAGGTATCACATCCTGTGATCAAATCGTCAACGTGAATGTCCTTCAGAATTACTTCTGCAGCTGTAGGAGATCTAGAAGCTTCATCAGCAGCCAATTGTCGTAAACTACGAATTGCAAGATAAGGTGATGAGCTGATGCCAAAGGTCACCCTTGAAAGACGGTAATCCTGAACAGGTTCATTTTGGGAAATTGATAATCCCTATGACTGGGATGAACTAAAACTTGAAGGAACATTTGTTTTATATCTGCCGTAAGTACGAAAGCATGAAGTCGAAAATTGAGTAAAACTTAAAAAAGATTAGTCTGCAACTTTGGACCTGCAAATAGAGTGTCATTGAGCGAGAGATTTTGAGTGGATTTGCAGCTACAATCAAAGACAACTCTAAGTTTTGTGGTGTGACTTTCAGGACGAATAACGCAGTGATGTGGTAGATAAAATGATTTAGCTGGGGAACTACCTTTAACCTTTTCCATATATCCAAGTTGTATATATTTCCTCATGAATTCTGAGTAAGTTTTGTAAAGATCACAATTACTAATTAGTCGTCTTTCTAATGAATGAAATCTTCGTAGAGCTATAGCACGGGAGCCTAGGAATTCTGGTTCTTTTAGTATGGAAGGTGACGGCACTACATATCTACCTGATGAATCGCGATAATGTTGTTCGACAAAAATCTGCTCACAAGCTTCCTCGTCGGCTAAAAAATTCACTGAAGTAGATACGTTCTCTACTTCCCAAAATCTTTCCGAAGTGTTATCTAAATAAGTTTCGGAATCTACAGACCCGAAATAGGAACCCAAAGATGGTGCTGGCTGATAATTAGCTCTGCCTAATAATATCCACCCAAGTTTAGTTTCTAATCCAGTGGGCTCATCGGTGGCCCCTGTATATCTACCATTTTTCAAGATTTGAGCGAAAACGTCTGCGTCTAAGAGCATATCAATTGGTCGAGATAATATATTGAAATCGCGGTCAGCCAATGGTAAGTCTAAAATTTGTTTCCAATTTTCAACGTTTAAATTGAAACTGGGCATGTTTGCGCATATTTTCGGTAGAATGATTATATCGAGAGTTAATGAAAATGATTCATCAAATTGCGAACGAATTGTACACGTGGCACCTTTTGATATTTTGGATGATAAATTACCAATACCATTGAGTGGCACATTAGTACTGAAACTATAGATTCCTAGCTTCAAAAAACAGCTTTCTGTCATTATATTTGCTTGACTCCCATTATCAATTAAAACTCTTACAGGACAGTTATCCCCTCGATTATTTACAACGTTTATGATAGCTGTAGACAAGAGGACAGTTTGATTTTTTTAAAAGCTCGAATTGCATCCAATAGATCCTACATTTGCAGATGCGCTAACAACATTTTCTGTGGCAATATTAGCACTATTAGTGGAATTAGTGTTATTTCTAGCGTTATATTGAGAAACAGCAGATTCATTTCTATTAATATGTAGGCTCGTATGATGTTTTTCACCGCACGATCTGCAGGACGAGAATGAACGGCAATTTATGATAGAATGACGAGATGATAAGCAATTCAGGCAAAGTCGATTTTGTTTAACAAAATCGTATCTGTCGCTTTGAGTTTTTTGTAAGAAATTTGGACATCTATGTAAAGCGTGATCTTGTTTACAAATAATGCAAGAAAAATTACTACATTGTGCTTCAGTACTATTATCGCGAGTAACATTTGCCACCAACAGGTTAGAGGCATTGCGGGTTATTTGATTTCTTTTTGGAATGATCTTCAAATTGCGTTTATCATCAATAGGTGCGCAAATGGCGGCAGAGTTCATTGCAGAACATTGTTTGTTCAGGAACTCAGTCAATTCTTTAAAACAAGGAACATCTTCATTAGGGTTACCTACTCTCCTCTGAAGTTCGTATCGAGTTACGGTTGCATCATCTATTTTCCTAACTAGAGTTTGAAATAAAATGAAATCCCATGCATCTATGTCAAATTGAAGGTTTCTCAAAGCCTGAATATTTTCATTGAATACATCTAATAGCTGTCTCAGGGCTTGTGGTGAATCGTTAGAAAGTTTGGGATAGTCGTGGATTTCATCCCAATAAGCTATAGCCAATAATCTTTTATTCTGATATCTTTTTACTGAAGTGTCATAAGCGACAGTATAATTCGCATCCGTAGTAGGTGAGGATTTTACCGAAGTCAATGGCTCCCCTTCCAACGAAGAAATCAAGTATTGAAACTCTTCAGAGTTAGAAAGTGACTGATTATTGTCAACTGTATTTTTGTATAGATCATAGAAGGTGTGCCATTCCTTTGGAGAACCTCTAAAAGTCGATAATTTTATTGTTGGCAATTTTACACTATTTGAACCTGTATCACTTGAGGCTGAACGCCCGGTATTATTCAAATCCTGTCGTGTATTGAAAATTTCATTAAAAATTGTTTCAATGTTATGAAGTTTATCATCAAATGATTTTCTAATGAACTTTTCTGGTTCTAAATTTGGTTCTTCAGTCGTGGAATGCATTAACATAATGATTTCCGTGTGATGTTTTTCAAATTGCCTTTGTATTTGCTCCAAGCCTTCAAAACGACATTTGAAATGAACAAAATAAGTACTATCCGTTTGTGCATGTACGGCAACTTCATGTGAGTCATCCAATCGATCGATATCTGTTTGGCGCGAAGCTCGCATTTGTCGAAGCTTAGCCATCTTACTTGAAGAAAAAAATTCAATTGAAAATCGAAATTCAAACTCGATACGAAAACAATCAAATGAGAAGCAATAGATAGGCGAGAAAACCTTAGCGAAAAGTCAAGACTGGATTACACCTACGAATAAATCGATTGTTCACAAATAAACAGCTGTTCAGGGTCAATAAACTGTGCTTGGATATGTGGATGAAAAATATAGTATAGAACAGGTAGCTAGACGTCGAGCTCATCGTATTTACCTGAAAAACAATTAGCGAGTTATTTTCGAAAAACCGGCAGGAGACTTTTTAAAAAACGTTTATTATATTATCTGGACAAGGTATACGGTCAAAATCGTTGAAAAAATGAATTACACATGTATTTATAATGTCGGTTGATCTTGAGAGACGAAATATGAATCTGCTGATCTCGCTGCTTTCCGGGAAACGGCCTGGAAAGTGTTGTACCTAGCTCGGTACCGTGGGACCGCTCGATGTAACTCCTCCCCCCTTAAGAGACGGCTTCGGGCTGGAACAGGACCGAAGGCGATCGGACTGATTGATGATTATCTTCGATCTTGATTTGGACTTCTGAGGGCTTCTTCTTCAACTTAAGGAGTCTGCGAGTGATGTAGGTCAACAATATGAGGATGACTATTGCGACTATAGTCCAAAACATCCAGTTGATTGATTGGTCGTCATCGAAATCATCGATTGATAGTTGATTGGTTGATTCGATGTGTTGCCGGAGCCGATGGATATCTTCTAATGGGACGTTTTCGATTCTGAGTGGTTTTCTCCGGACTATTTCAACTTGGGTGGAACCGTTTATAATTTTTGGTAATACGAGGGGACTACCAAAACTTGTAGCCTGGTTGTTTTCGAATTTGACTGACTGGTATTCGACGCTGCAATTCAGTGGAATCTGAAGTAGAATGTTGCCTTGTACGGTGAGGAATTGTTCTTCGGGGCATTGAGTTTTAATCTTTATTTCTTCACGGCTGATGATCAATAAATACTCTTCATTTACTTTATTGAATATCAATAATGGAATTTCTACTGGTATTTGTAGACATCGGGATCTCTTGTCTTGGATGAGGGCGGAAATGCAGTCTTCAACAGGGTGTAACTTGAATTCTTCTTGCTCGCAAAGGAAGGTGTCTTCGACTTTCGTACAGATATGGTCCATGTACTGATAGTTTTCTTGTTCGAGAGCCAAATAAGGTTTATTTGGGATGATTAAGGTTTGATTATTGGTTGGAATTGGAAATAAATGGAAATATTGAAAGGTTTTCGGATGAATTATTGGAATTTCTATGGCAAAAATGATCTTAGCCTTAGTGAAGTAACAGTTTGTGTGCATAATAAAATACCAAGTAAGATAATTAACATCTAGTATCGTATTGTGATCATTATGAAATCTTTATTCAGTTAGTATGTTTTTCAAGTTTTGAAATGGCAATATATCTGGATGAATAATATGTAGTTTTGCAAAAGTAATGGCATTTTCTATGTTGTCCAAGAGAGTAACGAATATATTGGCATTCAGAAATATTTGATCCAACATATTTGTATAAACTGCATATTTTGAGAACTGGTCTGAAATGTTTTCTAAAGAAGCTTTGTTATCAGAAATATACTTGGAAATCTTCTTCTGATTATTAGTAATTGTTTCCATATCTTTCGAATATTGGCCGATTAATTGTTTGGATAATGAAATTTGTATATTGACATCCTTGACGATTTTTTGTTGATTTTCTTCCAAAGTTGTAATAGCACGATCGTATCTTTCGCCGTCTGAAGAATCGAGTGTACCAAAAAGAAACTTTTGTACTGTTCCTCCTGCATTGATCAATCCTCTTCTATTTCTGGAATATACTGGGTAATATATATTCTTGAATTTATTTGTGACTTCGTTGATAATAGGTTCCAAATTTTCATAGGTATTCTTCAAGGTATAGAAATATCTAGATTGGTTACCACTGAGATATTTGAGGTTTCGATAGCTTTCAATCAATTTGTTAATTTCGTTTTCTATGATTTTCAGATCAATTTCATTGATAAATACATGTTTATTGGTTATAATTTTAGATTGGCCTAATTTAAATGGGAGAATTTTGGGTGAGTTGGTGATTTGTTTCAGTTTAATCTCGTGAGCTTGGACCAGCACGGTCATCAGCTGAAGGAGTATCAGTCTCTTCATTTTGAGCCTGTAACAAAACGGTTTTTCTTAGTTCTTTGATGTGGATGGTTTCTGTCTTGCCTTTCTTATTCTTTATTTCGACTTTATTGTGCTCTCACATTCTAGTTATAGTATATGGTCCTAAGAATTTATTATTTCTTTTATTTCTGTTCAACGGATTTTTCTTATACACCTTCTGATTTAATTTGAATTCGTCGTTTGCATCGCCTTTGATATTTGATTAAGATATGATAGTTTCTTTTCGAGTTTGAAGCTTTTCTTTCACTTTGTCATATACTGGGTGAATTTTTTGTTTGTGATCTTGAATATATGCGGAAAATACTTCTTTAGGTACAAAAATTTCGTCTGCGCTTCTAGAGTCGGTATGTCCAAAAACAAGTTCGAATGGGGTGAATCCTGTTGTGCTATGAATTGAACTATTGTAACCTAATGTGGCATAATTGATCGAGTCTGATTCGTTTGGGTAGATTTCTTTCAATATTCTTAGTTGCTCTATTAATGTCGAATGAAATCTTTCCACGATTCCGTTAGCTTCGTGATGTCCTGGGGTAGTGAAATGTGTTTTTACTTTATGAAGGTTCAATAGTTCTTCAACAGTCTCATTATAAAATTCTTTTCCACTATCTACTATGATTTTATGTGAAGTACCAAAACATGTGAAATATTTGAATAATGCATTGCATATGTTAATAGCAGTTTTTCCAGGAATTATAAGAGCTTGACCGAATTTTGAGAAGGCATCTATCAGGGTTAAATATATTTTGGAATCAAAAAAGAATGAATCGATATGAACTGTTTGAAAAGGTTTTGATGGAGTTTCAGTTAGAACGAGTGGCACATATGGATTTTGTCGAGCATATTTTGTTCTCTGGCAAATTTCACATGAATTAATGAACTGTGTTACCGTTGATTTCATATTTGTCCAATAGTAGTTTCTTTTCAAGTATTGGGTCGTTTCCTCGATACCTCGATGGTTCGTCTTCCCTTCATGATGATTTTTTATCATTAGAATCTGTTCTTCTTGATTTTTTATAGTATTGACTAATTTTGTGCAACGAACTAATTTCAATATTTTTCTATCAAAATTTTCTGAATAGACGTTGTTGAAAATTGGGATGAACTCTTTCTTGTCGAAGTATAAATAATAATTATTATCTGGTTTCAAATATTCTGTCATGAAATCGAAAATCATTCTTTCATTATTGTGTAATGGTAGTTTAACAGTTATTATTTTGTGATTTCCATAGGTCTCATGTAGGAGTTAAATTTTATCATGTTATGAGCGAAAACAAAAATTTGGTATATTTTGTTGTTGATAATTTCATCTAGGATAGGAATTCCATCGTTGGCCACTTCCTTCGATAGGGAATGTGTTGTTTGATCGGTTGTGTCTTCGGGTGGTTTCAATTGTATATTTGACTGAATTAAAATTTTAGGTTCATGATTTGTCTGATTTTTAGCTTCGTATGTTTCCGGGTTTTCTGCAAGATTTCTCAAGAATTCTAAAGATTCTCTATTTATATCACTAGGATAATTAATTACTGATTCCGATTCATGAACGTTAAGTTGTATTCTTGACAAGGCGTCCGCATTCGAATTTAAGGTTCCTTTTTTATATACAATTTTATAATCATACTCTTCCAATTTCAAGCACCAGCGGATTGATTTAGAATTGGGTTCTTTTATATTGAAAAGCCAAGTTAGAGGGCGATGGTCAGTTACTATCGTGAATTTACGGCCAAATAGATAAGGACGGAAATATTTGCAAGCCCATACTATTGCCAATAATTCCTTTCCTATTGTGCTGTAGCGTTGCTCTGTTTTATTAAGAGTACGACTAGCGTACGCAATCGGTTTGTCTTGTCCTATAGTCCCTTGCGATAAAATTGCGCCAAGTGCTATGTTTGAAGCGTCAGTAGTCAGTATAAAGTCTCGTTCAAAGTTCGGGAATTGGAGAATGGGATCGTTACAGAGGATTTTCTTACAATTTTCGAAACTTTCAATGAAATGTTGGCTATGAATAACTTTTGCATTCTTCTTAAGGCACAGAGTCATGGGTTAAGTAATTTTCGCAAAGTCTTGAATGAAACGACGGTAGTAACCTAATAAACCTAAGAATGATTTGATTTCTTTTTGTGTTCTAGGAATTGGGAATCTCTGGACTGCCCAAATTTTGTCTGGATTGGGCTTGACGCCTTCAGGGGTTATTATATGGCCTAAAAATGAAACTGATTTTTGTAAGAATTCTGATTTGTCCATCTGAATTTTAAAATTCGAGTTTCTAAGTCTGTCAAATACTTTGTTCAGTCTGGATACGTGCTCTTGTAGTGATGTACTGAAAATTATTATGTCGTCGAGGTATACTAAGCAAATGTCATTATTAAGTCCACGTAAAACATTGTCTATAACTCAGTGGAATGTTGAGGAGGCATTTTTCAATCCGAATGGCATACGTTTGAATTCGTAGTGTCCATTGGGGGTGGAAAAAGCTGTCTTTGGTATGTCATGTTTGTTCATTTCAATCTGGTGGTAGCCAGAAGCTAAGTCTAATGTTGTAAAGTAATTTGCCCTTCCAAGTCTGTCGAGTATGTCATTAATGTTAGGTAGAGGGTATTCATCGTCAACTGTCTTGTCATTTAATTTCCGATAGTCTATAACAATGCGCCATTTCTGTTTGCCTGAGTGATCTAATTTTTTAGGAACTATCCATATGGGACTGCTCCAAGGTGAGGTAGACGGTTGAATGATACCTTGTTCTAACATTTTGGCCATTTGAAATTCAACTTCTCCTTTGTGAACTTCTGGGAATCTGTACGATTTAGTAAACACAGGGGTTTCGTCTTTAGCTAAGAGGAATTTCTTCGCAATGAAATATATCTCGATACTTATAACAAAGCTCACTAATCATTTTTTTCTCTTCACTATTGCAATGATTCAACCTGAGATTTTTCAAGTTAGATTTCAAGAGGGAATCTTGTTCATTACTCAAGTTATTACTATAGTCGATTTTTTCAATGAAATTTATTTCGTTAGGGTCTAAAAGTTCTATATCAAATGGTTGGGTGATGTTAATCTTGAATGTTGTTGAATTTGGGTTTATTATTGTTGTGATTGCGAAAAAATTACGAATATTGACTACGGCTGTTGGTGATTGTACTTTGTTACCGAAATCGATGAAATCTAGTAAACCTAATCCATTTTCGTAACAAACTGGGATTTTGAAAACTTGTTGGGTCATTGGCGGAACTATTAAGGTATGATAGCATTTATTAAAATGTTTAGAAGGCTCAGAAGTGTTTTCATCGAAAATCATAGGGATTTGAACATTTGGTGTGGTTAGAATTTTATTCTGAATATCGATGTTTGCATTCAATAATTGTTTAAGAAGATCCATACCTATTGGTCCTTCATACTTTCCGTTGAAGTCGAAAACATGGAACTTCTGTATCTCTTGTGTGTGAAAAATTCCAAAAATTGGAATGATCAATACTTCGTTATGGAAACTCACGTCATGTGACGTTTGAATACTAAAAGTTTCATTCGTTATGTAATTTGGATGAAATTGGTAGGCTAATTTTGGACTGATCAAACTTCGAGAACTACCGGTATCGATTAAGAATTTTGCTTGAATTTCTGGTATAAAAATAAATGGTAAGTCATTTTTCAAATGGTTGAGTTTAATAACTATGTTGGATGATTTTTGGAAACATCCTGTGAAAAATTTAAATCTTCATCATATGAGATTTCTTTTTGAGGTGTGTCTAGCTGATCGAAATCTTGATATACATTTGGCTGTTCAGGATATTGGTCAGTTTGTTCACATTCCTGATTTCTTGGGTCATAAGGTTCAGAGTAATCGTCAGGGTAATCATATTGTGATTCTTCTATGTTATGGAGTTCTTCCGACACAAAATTTCTAGGACCCGTGCTTTGGAAATAATTTTGTCAATTAAAATTTTGTCTTTGATGTTGAACTGTCGGGTTCCTAGTAGAAACCGACATTGGTTCTGGTCTGGTATTAGGGGTCTGTCCCGTGGGTTTGAATGCATTACGAGGTGGACCAAATACTTGTCGATTTGTGAAATAATTTTGTTGACCTAAATTTTGTCTTGGTTGAATATTATTTATTGGTTGAGATGGAAATTGATTTCTTGGTGGATTATTCAGATTTTGATTGAAATGCTGATTAGAAAAATTTGGCCTTTGAAAGTTAGAGTTTTGGAAGTTTGGTCTCGAAAAATTTGGGTTTGGATTAAAAGTTCTATTTTGGTACGAATTTTGGGGTCTAGAAAAATTCACATTATGATTAGGTTGATTAGGTTGTTTCTGAGGAAATGATGGAATTCGTCTCTGATTTAGAATGAAATTTTCCTCTTCTAAAACGTGTGAGATTGCTAACTCTAAGCTGTCAGGGTTTCTCAGTCTAACCATATCTTGAATTCTGCCAGTTAAACCACGAATGAATGTTTTAAGAGCAAGCTCGTCATAGTTCCTCATTTTGAAAGCTCTTTCGTCTGCAGGTAAATTCATTGAAATCAATTTTGATGCAATAGCACTTCGACTTTTTTGAATTCTCTGACCGAAAGTAAAGAATGATTCGTTTCTATGTTGAATAATCATTTCTTGAACAAGACAATCTAGATTTCTTGGATCACCAAAACTAAGCCTGAGTAGATTTTTCAAAGCATTTCAATCTCTTATTTCTGGCCTACTACCAACTAAACTCAACGCATTTCCTGATAATTTTCCTATTACAGCCCTGATAAGAAAATCATTGATAGTATCGTTAAGATTGTCATTATTTTTTCAAGTTCTTACAAGATAGTCACAATGTTCTAGAAATATTTCCAAGGTACTTTCATCACTACCATTGACATTTGGTATTGTATCGATGTATAATCTAAGTAATTGATAATTGACTGCCATTTCGTTTCTATCTATTCCTAAATTATTCAATCTTTCTATTATTTCCTCAATTTTTAAATCTCATGTACTTACTACTTTGAAAATTGATATGGAATTATTCTGATCTGATTATACTTCTGCCTAACTATGTTCTGAGAATATTATATGCTCTAATTTTTTCTAGAACGCAATTGTATTCATCAATTCACTCCTATACTAAATTTCGTTGTGTTCACCAACGACTAGAAAAACATATGCACTGTTCTACTAGGAATTTCAACTTATTTGCCACGGAAAATAATAAAAATGGGAGAAGGAATGAAAAGGATGTCTCACCTTTGAATGGTACAGTCTGTCTTCTTCCTGGGCCCTGGGTGTTGATTTCTGAAGTCTGCACCGATTTTTCTGTTCGATTTTCACACCGAATTGTACGATTATCGCCCGTGAAGAGTGAAACTCAAAACGAATACACGATGAGACGTCCCGGGCATATCCTACCGACTGCGCCAGTTATTTTCGACAAACCGGCAGAAGACTTTTTAAAAAACGTTTATTATGTTATCTGGACAAGGTATACGGTCAAAATCGTTGGAAAAATGAATTACACATGTATTTATAATGTCGGTTGATCTTGAGAGACGAAATATGAATATGATCTCGCTGCTATCCGGAAAACGGCCTGGGAAGTGTTGTACCTAGCTCGGTACCGTGGGACCGCTCGATGTAACTAGCGAGAAAAAAAAAAAAGTCAAGCGCGTTCCACTGGTTCACAAAAAATTGTAGGACGATGGTCACTATTTTTAATTGCCGGCGTAGCTCTAGATATTTGGAATATGATGAAAACGCTAAATGCAATAATTGACGTTGATTATGAAAACACCTTGGAAAACACAATAATTTTATTATACCTCACTGGAATAATACCTATCTATTGAAATGCGGTTTGATCTAAATTGATAAAGTAAGAAAAACTATTAGGTGAATTATTCCAGGAAATATATTGAATGGTAGGCACCAAAGCGAGTATCGACACTATAAATCCGGCTCGAAGGACCAAATGTTGAATTGAGCGTGGACTGTAATATTTTAATCGTCGTTTGATTGGCAGAAAATAACGTGACTTAGCCAACTTTAGTTTTTTCGGTGTCGCTCCACAGGTAGGATCTTCTGGTTTTCACGAATTTTGTCACTTATCGCATTTTTAGAGGTTCTATTGAAGCACCTTTTCTTATTACCGGCAAAGGTATTCGGTACCTATGGGTTTTTTTCTATATGTCTGCATTGTGTGTCGCGTAGCGTCTTATTAATTAACTCGCTCGCGCGATGCGCACATACACCTCACGTTTTTAGTACAGGTGTCAGCCGAAAAGAGGGCAGCAGCACCCAGAGCCACTATTAAATTTTGCCTTTCAATAAGCGCGAAATAATCAATTCAAAAGTGTCGCTATCCACTCAAGCGTTCACCTTACTTAATTCAATGTAAATTAATGCAAATCTTAACTCATATCACTAATAATTATTAAAGAAAATAAATAGTTATACTAAACCATGTAATGAAACTAAACATGCCCCCCACCAAAATACCCCTGTATTTTATTTAACTACGACTTAGAGATTAGGCAATGGACAAATTTTAACGAGCGGTCTCTGAAAAAATCATTGAGCTGTCCTGACAGTGACTACTCGCACAACCCCGTCCTTGCCAGGAAGTGTTGCTATTATACGACCAAGCCTCCACTCAGAAGGAGTAGCTTGTTCATCTTTCATCAATATGCGTGTACCAATCTTGACTTCTTCATTGTTTTTCCACCATTTAGAACGACTATTCAAAGTATGAAGATACTCCATGTGCCATCTTTTCCAGAAACTCTGATGGAGTTTCTGAATAAGTTGCCATCTGGATAGACGATTGTGAGGTATTTCAGTGATTTCTCTGTCTGGGAGACAAGAAATTGGTTCTAAGGTAAGGAAATGTCCTGGAGTGAGTGGCGAAAGGTCGTTTGGATCCGAACTGATAGCTGAAAGGGGCCTAGAATTTAGCAATGCCTCAATTTGAGTAAACAAAGTATATAACTCTTCGTAGGTTAGGAGCTGTTCTCCAATGACTCGATACAAATGGGTTTTGACGGATTTCACTCCTGCTTCCCATAGTCCTCCGAAGTGTGGACTACTAAGAGCATTAAATGACCATTCAATCTTTTCCACAACAGCCGCATTTTTCATGATTTCTGCTAAGTATTTACCAGCCGCTTTAAAATTAGATCCACAATCACTATGGATTTTTGTACATCTTCCTCTTCTCGATATGAAACGTCTCAAAGCAGCCAAGAAAGATTCAGTGGACAAGTCGGAACACAATTCTAAGTGTATAGCCTTCGTTGCATAGCACACAAAGACGCAAAGATAGGATTTCTGTGATTTGCAACCACGATATCTTCCAAGGGAAATGCGGAATGGCCCACAGAAATCGATACCTACTACGGAGAATGCTTTCAGTTCCGATATCCTAGTCGTTGGGAGATTTCCCATCTGAGGTTGAAGAGGTCTTGGATTAGTACAGAAGCATCTGTAACATTTAGAAATAACCGAGCGAATAGCTCTTTTGGGACTCAAAATCCAATATTTTTGTGCTAGAAGGAAGTGTAGAGTTTGTAGCCCCGGATGCAAATGTTCACGATGCGTATCTTCAATCAAAAGCTCAGTTAAGCGGCATTTTCCTAAGGTGTGAGTATTCAAGTCTACCCCTCACCCTGACAATGCCTTCTTTATCAATGAAAAGTGCGAGTTTTTGCAAATATTTTGGGAGAATCTCACCATTTGTTAATCTATTAATTTCGTCCGCAAAATGGATCTTTTGGACGTGTTTGATCAGCAGGTGCATAGCTCTAGTCAACTCATTCATAGTCAAGGGTCCTGTAGTCATTTTGTCAGGAAATCGCAGATTGAATCCAAATCTCATTCAATGAGCAAGAATTCTTTTTATTTTAGACAGAGAAGAATATTTGTTCAGAAGATCAGAATAGAAGAAATCCTCATAAGCTGTTAATAGACGTTTCTTTTTTGTTCGATGAAGACGTCATCAAGTTCTTCTAGTTTCTTGAATCTAGGCCAGTCAGAAAATGGTAAACATAACCACGGGGGTCCGTTCCACCATAGATCATTATTAATGAGGTCTAAAGGTAATTCTCCTCTAGAACCAGGATCGGCAGGGTTTTCTTTTGATATTATATGGTACCAACAGGATGGTGAAATATTATTCTGAATATGAGATACCCTGTTGGCTATGAAAGTTGTCCATTTTTGGGGAGATGACTTGATCCAATTAAGGGCTATCATTGAATCAGTCCAAGCGAATATTTTTCCAATTTGAAGTTTTTCTGAATATATTTCAAGTACCTACAGAAGCTATCAAATCTGACAGAAGCACTGCAGCGCAAAGTTCCAAGCGAGGCAAAGACAATTTTTGAAGAGTTGCGACCTTGGATTTACAGAAATATGAGAAATACTCTATATGTATTGTGATAGCAAGAACGAGAATATATGACGGCTGCATAACCCTTTTCTGAACTATCACAGAACCCAAAAATATCTAGAGGTTGTGATGCAGAAAGTGACAAGTGTCGTGGAATTCGCAAACTTGCTAAAAGAGGAAGTTCCCCATTCAAGTCCAAGGCTCGATGAAATCTGGATTAAGTGTTTTGCAAAAAATGTAAGAGGAGTAAGAAATCCAAGCGGATCAAAGATGCGTGCCACTCTGCCACTTCAGATAAGATAGTTCTTGTCGTACAAGGTTTGTCAATTACATCCACCTGAAAGGAAAAACAATCCAAAGCAGGATACCACCGGAGCCCTAAAATTTTTAAACAGGTATTGGAATCCTCAGCGTCGAACGGCATTGAAGAATGTAACCGGTCTGTTTCTGAAATATTGTTCAAAAGAGCAGGTTCATTTGTAGCCCATTCCCTGAGTTCAAACCCACCCAACTTTAATAAAGCAATCAGATCATTTCGTAGAGACAAGGCCGTATCGAAAGTATCACATCCTGTGATCAAATCGTCAACGTAAATGTCCTTCAGAATTACTTCTGCAGCTGTAGGAAATCTAGAAGCTTCATCAGCAGCCAATTGTCGTAACTTACGGATTGCAAGATAAGGTGATGAGCTGATGCCAAAGGTCACCCTTGAAAGACGGTAATCCTGAACAGGTTCATTTTGGGAAAAACGCCAAAGTAATCTTTGATAATCCCTATGACTGGGATGAACTAAAACTTGAAGAAACATTTGTTTTATATCTGCCGTAAGTACGAAAGCATGAAGTCGAACATTGAGTAAAACTTGAAAATGATTAGTCTGCAACTTTGGACCTGCAAATAGAGTGTCATTAAGCGAGAGATTTTGAGTGGATTTGCAGCTACCATCAAAGACAACTCTAAGTTTTGTGGTGTGACTTTCAGGACGAATAACGCAGTGATGTGGTGAATAAAATGATTTAGCTGGGGAACTACCTTTAACCTATTCTATGCATCCAAGTTGTATATATTCCCTCATGAATTCTGAGTAAGTTTTGTAAAGATCACAATTACTAATTAGTCGTCTTTCTAATGAATGAAATCTTCGTAGAGCTATAGCACGGGAGCCTAGGAATTCTGGTTCTTTAAGTATGAAAGGTAACGGCACTACATATCTACCTGATGAATCGCGTCAATCGCGACAATGTTGTTTGACAAAAATCTGCTCACAAGCTTCCTCGTTGGCTGAAAAATTCACTGAAGTAGATACGTTTTCTACTTCCCAAAATCTCTTCGAAGTGTTATCTAAATAACATTCTTCAATGCCGTTTGACGCTGAGGATTCCAATACCTGTTTAAAAATTTTAGGGCTCCGGTAGTATCCTGCTTTGGATTGTTTTTCCTTTCAGGTGGATGTAATTGACAAACCTTGTACGAAAAGAACTATCTTATCTGAAGTGGCACGCATCTTTGATCTGCTTGGATTTCTTACACCTCTTACATTTTTTGCAAAACACTTAATCCAGACTTTATCGAGCCTTGGACGAAAATCCTATCTTTGCGTCTTCGTGTGCTATGCAACGAAGGCTATACACTTAGAATTGTGTTCCGACTTGTCCACTGAATCTTTCTTGGCTGCTTTGAGACGTTTTATATCGAGAAGAGGAAGATGTACAAAAATCCATAGTGATTGTGGATCAAATTTTTAAGCGGCTGGTAAATACTTAGCAGAAATCATGAAAAATGCGGCTGTTGTGGAAAAGATTGAATGGTCATTTAATGCTCCTAGTAGTCCACACTTCGGAGGACTATGGAAAGCAGGAGTGAAATCCGTCAAAACCCATTTGTATCGAGTCATTGGAGAACAGCTCCTAACCTACGAAGAGTTATATACTTTGTTTACTCAAATTGAGGCATTGCTAAATTCTAGGCCCCTTTCAGCTATCAGTTCGGATCCAAACGACCTTTCGCCACTCACTCCAGGACATTTCCTTACCTTAGAACCAATTTCTTGTCTCCCAGACAGAGAAATCACTGAAATACCTCACAATCGTCTATCCAGATGGCAACTTATTCAGAAACTCCATCAGAGTTTCTGGAAAAGATGGCACATGGAGTATCTTCATACTTCAAATAGTCGTTCTAAATGGTGGAAAAACAATGAAGAAATCAAGATTGGTACACTCATATCGATAAAAGATGAACAAGCTCCTCCTTCTGAGTGGAGGCTTGGTCGTATAATAGCAACACATCCTGGCAAGGACGGGGTTGTGCGAGTAGTCACTGTCAGGAGAGCTCAAGGATTTTTTCAGAGACCGCTCGTTAAAATTTGTCGCCTAATCTCTAGTTCGTAGTTAAATAAAATACAGGGGTATTTTGGTGGGGGGCATGTTTAGTTTCATTACATGGTTTAGTATAACTATTTATTTTCTTTAATAATTATTAGTGATATGAGTTAAGATTTGCATAAATTTACATTGAATTAAGTAAGGTGAACGCTTGAGTGGATAGCGACACTTTTGAATTGATTATTTCGCGCTTATCGAAAGGCAGAATTTAATAGTGGCTCTGGGTGCTGCTGCCCTCTTTTCGGCTGACACCTGTACTAAAAACGTGAGGTGTATGTGCGCATCGCGCGAGCGAATTAATTAATGAGACGCTACGCGACACACAACGCAGACATATAGAAAAAAACCCATAGGTACCAAATACCTTTGCCGGTAACAAGAAAAGGTGCTTCAATAGAACCTCTAAAAATGCGATAAGTGACAAAATTCGGGAAAACCAGAAGATCCTACCTGTGGAGCGACACCGAAGAAACTAAAGTTGGGTAAGTCACGTTATTTTCTGCCAATCAAACGACAATAAAAATATTACAGTCCACGCTCAATTCAACATTTGGTCCTTCGAGCCGGATTTATAGTGTCGATACTCGCTTTGGTGCCTACCATTCAATATATTTCCTGGAATAATTCACCTAATAGTTTTTCTTACTCTATCAATTTAGATCAAACCGCATTTCAATAGATAGGTATTATTTCAGTGAGATATAATAAAATTATTGTGTTTTCCAAGGTGTTTTCATAATCAACGTCAATTATTGCATTCAGCGTTTTCATCATATTCCAAATATCTAGAGCTACGCCGGCAATTAAAAATAGTGGCCATCGTCCCACAATTTTTTGTGAACCAGTGGAACGCGCTTGACTTTTTTTTCTCGCTAGTTACATCGAGCGGTCCCACGGTACCGAGCTAGGTACAACACTTAACAGGCCGTTTCCCGGAAAGCAGCGAGATCAACATATTCATATTTCGTCTCTCAAGATCAACCGACATTATAAATACATGTGTAATTCATTTTTCCAACGATTTTGACAGTATACCTTGTCCAGATAACATAATAAACGTTTTTTAAAAAGTCTTTTGCCGGTTTGTCGAAAATAACTGGCGCAGTCGGTAGGATATGCCCGGGACGTCTCATCGTGTATTCGTTTTGAGTTTCACTCTTCACGGGCGAAAATCGTACAATTCGGTGTGAAAATCGAACAGAAAAATCGGTGCAGACTTCAGAAATCAACACCCAGGGCCCAGGAAGAAGACAGACTGTACCATTCAAAGGTGAGACATCCTTTCCATTCCTTCTCAAATTTTTATTATTTTCCGTGGCAAATGAGTCGAAATCCCTAGTAGAACAGTGCATATGTTTTTCTAGTCGTTGGTGAACACAACGAAATTTAGTATAGGAGTGAATTGATGAATACAATTGCGTTCTAGAAAAAATTAGAGCATATAATATTTTCAGAACATAGTTAGGCAGAAGTATAATCAGATCAGAATAATTCCATATCAATTTTCAAAGTAGTAAGTACATAAGATTTAGAAATTGAGGAAATAATAGAAAGATTGAATAATTTAGGAATAGATAGAAACGAAATGGCAGTCAATTATCAATTACTTAGATTACACATCGATACAATACCAAATGTCAATGGTAGTGATGAAAGTACCTTGGAAATATTTCTAGAACATTGTGACTATCTTGTAAGAACTTATAAAAATAATGACAATCTTAACGATACTATCAATGATTTTCTTATCAGGGCTGTAATAGGAAAATTATCAGGAAATGCGTTGAGTTTAGTAGGTAGTAGACCAGAAATAAGAGATTGAAATGCTTTGAAAAATCTACTCAGGCTTAGTTTTGGTGATCAAAGAAATTTAGATTGTCTTGTTCAAGAAATGATTATTATGAGACCTCATAGAAACGAATCATTCTTTACTTTCGGTCAGAGAATTCAAAAAAGTCGAAGTGCTATTGCATCAAAATTGATTTCAATGAATTTACCTGCAGACGAAAGAGCTTTCAAAATGAGAAACTATGACGAGCTTGCTCTTAAAACATTCATTCGTGGTTTAACTGGTAGAATTCAAGATATGGTTAGACTGAGAAACCCTGACAGCTTAGAGTTAGCAATCTCACACGTTTTAGAAGAGCAACATTTTATTTTAAATCAGAGACAAATGCCATCATTTCCTCAGAAACAACCTAATCAACCTAATCATAATGTGAATTTTTCTAGACCCCAAAATTCGTACCAAAATAGAACTTTTAATCCAAACCCAAATTTTTCGAGACCAAACTTCCAAAACTCTAACTTTCAAAGGCCAAATTTCAATCAAAATCTGAATAATCCACCAAGAAATCAATTTCCATCTCAACCAATAAATATTCAACCAAGACAAAATTTAGGTCAACAAAATTATTTCACAAATCGACAAGTATTTGGTCCACCTCGTAATGCATTCAAACCCACGGGACAGACCTCTAATACCAGACCAGAACCAATGTCGGTTTCTACTAGGAACCCGACAGTTCAACATCAAAGACAAAATTTTAATAGACAAAATTATTTCCAAAGCACGGGTCCTAGAAATTTTGTGTCGGAAGAACTCCATAACATAGAAGAATCACAATATGATTACCCTAACGATTACTCTGAACCTTATGACCCAAGAAATCAGGAATGTGAACGAACTGACCAATATTTTGAACAGCCAAATGTATATCAAGATTTCGATCAGCTAGACACACCTCGAAAAGAAATCTCATATGATAAAGATTTAAATTTTTCACAGGATGTTCCCAAAAATCATCCAACATAGTTATTAAACTCAACTATTTGATAAATGACTTAACATTTATTTTTATACCAGAAATTCAAGCCAAATTCTTTTAGTATTCAAACGTCACATGACGTGAGTTTCCATAACGAAGTATTGATTATTCCAATTTTTGGAATTTTTCACACACAAGAGATACACAAGTTCCATGTTTTCGACTTCAACGGAAAGTATGAAGGACTAATAGGTATGGATCTTCTTAAACAATTATTGAATGCAAACATCGATATTCAGAATAAAATTCTAACCACACCAGATGTTCAAATCCCTATGATTTTCGATGAAAACACTTCTGAGCCTTTTAAACATTTTAATAAATGCTATCATACCTCAATAGTTCCGCCAATGACCCAACAAGTTTTCAAAATCCCAGTTTGTTACGAAAATGGATTAGGTTTACTAGATTTCATCGATTTCGGAAACAAAGTACAATCACCAACAGCCGTAGTCAATATTCGTAATTGTTTCGCAATCACAACAATAATGAACCCAAATTCAACAACATTCAAGATTAACATCACCCAACCATTTGATATAGAACTTTTGGACCCTAACGAAATAAATTTCATTGAAAAAATCGACTATAGTAATAACTTGAGTAATGAACAAGATTCCCTCTTGAAATCTAACTTGAAAAATCTTAGGTTGAATCATTGCAATAGTGAAGAGAAAAAAATGATTAGTGAGCTTTGTTATAAGTATCGAGATATATTTCATTGCAAAGAAATTCCTGTTAGCTTTTCGAACGAAATTACCCATGAAATCAAACCTAAAGACGAAACCCCTGTGTTTACTGAATCGTACAGATTCCCAGAAGTTCACAAAGGAGAAGTTGAATCTCAAATAGCCAGAATGTTAGAACAAGGTATCATTCAACCGTCTACCTCACCTTGGAGCAGTCCCATATGGATAGTTCCTAAAAAATTAGATCACTCAGGCAAACAGAAATGGCGCATTGTTATAGACTATCGGAAATTAAATGACAAGACAGTTGACGATAAATACCCTCTACCTAACATTAATGACATACTCGACAGACTTGGCAGGGCAAATTACTTTACAACATTAGACTTAGCTTCTGGCTACCACCAGATTGAAATGAACAAACATGACATACCAAAGATAGCTTTTTCCACCCCCAATGGACACTACGAATTCAAACGTATGCCATTCGGATTGAAAAATGCCTCCTCAACATTCCAACGAGTTATAGACAATGTTTTACGTGGACTTAATAATGACATTTGCTTAGTATACCTCGACGACATAATAATTTTCAGTACATCACTACAAGAGCACGTATCCAGACTGAACAAAGTATTTGACAGACTTAGAAACTCGAATTTTAAAATTCAGATGGACAAATCAGAATTTACAAAAATCAGTTTCATTTTTAGGCCATATAATATCCCCTGAAGGCGTCAAGCCCAATCCAGACAAAATTTCGGCAGTCCAGAGATTCCCGATTCCTAGAACACAAAAAGAAATCAAATCATTCTTAGGTTTATTAGGTTACTACCGTCGTTTCATTCAAGACTTTGCGAAAATTACTTAACCCATGACTCTGTGCCTTAAGAAGAATGCAAAAGTTATTCATAGCCAACATTTCATTGAAAGTTTCGAAAATTGTAAGAAAATCCTCTGTAACGATCCCATTCTCCAATTCCCGAACTTTGAACGAGACTTTATACTGACTACTGACGCTTCAAACATAGCACTTGGCGCAATTTTATCGCAAGGGACTATACCCAGGTAGCACATCATATTGGCTGGAACCCGATTTCATATTGGGCCGATATAGATATATCGTACATGTGAAAAATAATATAGGTCCAATATAAGAGTATATTGGACAAACAATATTGGAATGATAATATTGGTGGAATATTGGTTCAACCTGAGCTGAATATGGATTGTCAGCTACAATATTGAAGCAATATAGGTTGTAAAATTCGTTAACAATGTGTTGAAGAACATATCTATGAATGTTATATAATATTGTTTTACGAATGTCGATACAACAACATCGTATACATATTGTTCCCGACATTTACAACCAATATTGCAATTTGAATATTCTCCCCATGTCGATTCTGAAGCGGTTATGCAATATTGTATATTCGAGTTGAACGGCATATCGGTTGGATATTGTTTTAACAATATTTGAAACATTATATTCACCCATCTTGATTGATATCATTTTATCTATATCATGCGGAAGATATCGTATACAATTTGCTTCTTACATTTATAACCAATATCGCGATTTGAATATTGTCCCCATGATGATTCTGAAGCGGTTGTGCAATATTGTATATTTGAGTTCGACGGCATATTGGTTGAATATTGTTTAAACAATATTCGAAATATCATATTCACCTATCTTCATTCTATCCATATCATGCGCAAGATATCGTATACATATTGTTTCCATCAATTATAACCAATATAGCAATTTGAACATTCTCCCCATGTCAATTCTGAAGCGGTTATGAAATATTGTATGTTCGAGTTCGACGACATATTGGTAGAATATTGTTTCAACAATATCTGGAACATAGAATTTACCAATATTGACTGATATCATTCCAGCAACTATATCGTGCGGAAGATATCGCACACATATTGTTTCCAACAACTATAACCAATATCGCAATTCAAACATTCTCCCCATGTCGATTCTGAAGCGGATATACAATATTGTGTAATCGAATTCGACGGCAAATTGGATGAATATTGTTTCAATTGATATCATGCGGAAAATATCGTATACATATTGTTTCCAACAATCATAACCAATATCGCAATTTGAACATTCTCCCCATGTCGATTCTGAAGGGGTTTTCAATGATTCAAATATGAATATCAATAACAGCAATTCAATATATATCTTATATCGGACATAGAAGAGAAAAACAATATTGTAATTTCAAGTTCAATTGCATATCGGGTGAATAGTTTTCTAGCAATATTCAGAAAATAATATCATCTTATATCGGCTGATATATGATTCACTATATCATGTGAGCAATATTGTTCACATATTGTTTTGAGAATACATATCGATATCGAAATTTCGATATTTATTCCATATTACGCACTCCCAAATCGATGTCGATAGATGGCGCTATAAATGATTGGTAACGTACTCCCATTGCCGATCAGACGAGAGAATATAAATATTAGCTCTAGACGATTGTGAAGTATTATAACCTGGAGTAGGGGTTAACCGTGATCAACAAGGAGGCTTCCCCAATGCAAGGCCCTTCCATTGCACTCCGGCTGGGCTGACCTTTGTGATTATTCCTGATGCGAATAACTCGCAAATATTGGTATGAAAATATTCCACCAATATTTTGAAGACAACATAGCTACATGATGATTTTCAATAATGTACCAATATTTCCAACCAATATTGCACCAGTATTGTCAAATGTTCACTGTCCATTTATCAGCAATATTGATATCACATTTTGTGACCAATATAACTTCACGAATATTCCAGCAATATTGATATGAGAATATTCTACCAATATTTCTGAGACAACATACCTTCATGATGATTTTCAATGATTCACCGATATTTCCAAATATTACACCAATATTGCCGAATGTTCACTATTAATTTCTCGCCAATATTGATATTACATTTTGTGTCCGATATAACTCTACGAATATTCAACCAATATTAATATGAGAATATTCTATCCACATTTGGAAACTGATATTGTTAAAGTCACAAATAATAAAATAAATTTTGAAGCACGGTCCTGCCTAAAGTATACATTTCTTGAAACTGACCGCCAGGGTAAGGAAGTAACCCTTAGGTATGACAATACCCTTTTATATATAACCCAAATTATTATGAGAGAGAACGTGCAACTGTTAGCATCGTGTCTCTGTGTTTTTTATGTATTTCAAGATAATTTAAAATAAAATCAATATACAGTCCACAAAATTAATTATTTCACCCCATTAGTGAACATTGGTCGATTCGAGCCGAATTTGGTTCAGAAAAAATATAATATAGGTAGTTAAAACCTATGAAAGTGAAAAGTATTCGTTTGTGAAAAAGCCGGTCATCCACAGTCGGTGATTCAGTGCAGTACAGCAGAAAGAAGAGGATCAACGTTTCCTGTTAAAACCTGTAAGTCCGTTCCATTCAATATTTTCCTATTTTTCTGTGTTGAGTATAGTTTTGATTTGTGTTGGTGGAATGGCTGAGGAATTGAGGGCAAAACGTGGTTACATAAAAGGGCGTCTAACTAGATTTGAGAATTATATAAATACTCTAGACTTGAATAATTTGCAAGAAGTGGATGTTACACAATTACAATTGAGGCTAGAAAACATTGAACAAGGTTGGTACGAATTTAATGATATTCAGGGGAAATTAGAAATTTTAGAGCCTACTGATTTGGATGAAGGGGAGCGGGAACAGTTTGAAGATAAATATTTTCGTATGGTTGCCTTATGTAAAACTGCGTGTGCAGCAGCTGAAAGGGCAGATACAATTTCCAATCATGGTGGCTCTAACAGGTTGAATATTGTTGGAGGTCATTCAAAAGTAAAATTGCCAACAATAAAGTTACCAACTTTTGACGGACAATATAATAATTGGCTGGAGTTCAAGGATGCGTTTAAGGCTTTGGTGGATAGTGATGACTCTTTATCTGACATTCAAAAATTCTACTATCTGCGTTCTTCATTGGAAAAAGGTGTATTAGATTTAATTCACTCTATTGATGTCACTGCCGCGAATTATAAATGTGCATGGCAAATGCTCACAGACAGATTTGAGAATAAGGGTTTGATGGTACACAATCACATTAGAGCAATTTTTGAGCATCAAGTTATTACAAAAGAGTCACATACAGAGTTGAGAAACTTATTCGATTCCATAACCAAGCATTTACGCTCCTTAATGAATTTAGGGGAACAAACGGGATCCTGGGATCGGTTGATCATTTATATTCTGACTAGCAAATTCGATAATGTTACTAGGAGAGATTGGGAGTCCTATAAATATGAAAATGATTTACCCGAGATGTCGGACATGAATAAATTCTTGAAGGGCAGATGTGAAGTATTGGAGAAGCTAGAAGTAGCAAGAATTGAAAGGAATGAAAAAAATTATCATAAACCATTAAAAAAGAGCTTTTCCAGTAGTTTTGTTTCGAGTACTGGCAATTCGAAAGAGGATTTGAAGTGTTATTATTGCCAGCAAGCTCATGCCATTTATAAATGTAAGGACTTTCTAGAATTAACAGTTGACCAAAGAATTACTGAAGTGAAAAACAAAAAGCTATGCCTAAACTGTTTGAAATCATCACATTCGTCATGGAATTGCAGAGCCCAAAAATGTTATAAATGTAACAAGCCGCACAACTCATTGTTGCACATAAATTTCATAAAAGGGACTGATGATGATGTCAGGTCTACTGTTATCAAGGCGGGTAGTGACGAACCTCTTGTAATGGGGACAAGGTCAGGTACCTGCGATAATAAAAAGGCCTCCATGTCGCACTGTGCTATTTCATATAATTCGGCAGTTTCTAGCAATATGAGCTTGCCAGTGGCGTCACAAGTATTGTTGTCCACCGCAATTATTCGATTGAAATATGGAAAAAGAAGTAGGTTATGTCGAGCGCTGTTGGACAGTGGCTCACAAAGCCACTTCATAACAGAAGGTATTTGCAATGAATTAGAGTTATCAAAAACAAATATCAAGCATTTGGTCAAGGGTGTAGGTAAATCACTAGAACATATTAGTAGTCAGGTAAATATTTCAATAATGTCCTGTTATGATGATTTTGGAATGAACATCAATTGCCTAGTGTTACCAAAAATAATAGACAAATTACCGAATTTTACTTTTGATAAGAAATTACTTAATATCCCAGAACGAATTAATTTGGCTGATCCATCATTCAATACATCCAATCAAATAGATATATTATTAGGTTCACATGTCTTTTGGACTGTTATATGTTCAGGACAGGAAAAAATAGGCAAAAATATGCCAATATTACAAAATTCAAGATTTGGTTGGATTCTAGCAGGAAATTTATATTTGAATTCGCAATGCAATGTATCTCTGAGCCTAGTAGCAACACAAAATTTTGGGATATTGAAGAAGTAAAAACTCAAAGACGTCATTTTTCTGAAGCTGAAAAATATGTAGAAAGAAATTTCAAGGAAACGACAATTCGAGACGACACTGGTAGGTTCATTGTTAGTATACCATTCAAGAATAATTTGAATCAACTAGGAAATTCCCGGAAAATGGCTTTGAATCGTTTTCAGTCTATTGAAAGAAAATTTGGGAGAAACCCTGAACTGAAAAATGACTATGTTAGTTTCATGAAAGAATATGAATTGAGTAATCACATGACTGAAGTTGATAAAATTTCTGAAAATAAATGTGAATATTTTTTGCCTCATCATGCAGTCATAAAGAGTTCTAGCATTACCACGAAATGCCGAGTGGTATTTGATGCAAGTGCCAAAACAGACAGCGGACTCTCCCTTAATGAAGTACAATTCTCGGGACCTGCTCTACAGAATGATATTTTCTCGATTTTGATTAGATTTCGCAAATATAAGTATGTAGTGACGGCAGATATTTCCAAAATGTTTCGTCAGATTTTGGTAAAGGAAGAACAGAGATGTTATCAAAAGATATTTTGGAAAGCAGACCCAGATGAAGAATTGAAAATCTTTCAATTAAACACTATTAGTTACGGCACTGCTTCTGCTCCCTATTTGGCGGTCAGATGCATCATGCAATTAGCAGAGGATAATGTTCAAACATTTCCGATCGCTAGTAAAATAATTAGGAATGATTTTTACATTGATGATTTGCTGACAGGTGCAGACTCAGTGCTGGAGATTCTTAAAATACAAAGGGAGGTTTCGCAAATATTGGCGGGTGCTGGATTTGATTTGAGGAAATGGCTCTGCAATGAGAACAATATTTTGGATAAATTCCTAGTTAATAACGAATTAGATACAAATATCTTAAGTATTGGAGATAATGAAAACAATAAAACGCTCGGCATTTACTGGAATCCTAGTGCCGATGTAATTCAATATTCCCTTCGTGAATTCAATAAGGAGGAAACGATAAGCAAAAGATCAATACTTTCGATTATCTGTCAGATTTTTGACCCTCTTGGACTACTAGGTCCCATTATAATAACATCTAAAATTATTATGCAGGAACTCTGGAAATTGAAAATTTCTTGGGACGAACATGTTCCTCCGGAGGTTATGGCAAAATGGGTCAAATTTCAAAATGAATTGCATGAAATAAATAATATTCGAATACCACGTCACTCATTCTTTCATGGGTATGTAAATATTGAACTACATGGATTCTCAGACTCGTCAGAGCGTGCCTATGGAGCCGCTCTGTATATTCGGTGTGTAAGCTCTACAGGGCGATATACCTCAAACTTACTTTGTGCAAAATCACGTGTTGCACCTTTAAAAATAATAAGTTTACCAAAATTAGAATTATGTGGTGCTGTTTTACTGGCAAATTTGGCACAAAAGGTGAATGAATCATTAGAAGTGAAGTTTAATCAGATATTTTATTGGACTGATTCGACAATCACATTGGCATGGATTAGGGGAGAACCTTCTGAGTGGAAAACATTCGTAGCCAATAGAGTGAGTGAGATTCAGTCCTTGAGTAAAACAGATCAATGGAATTTTGTAAAAGGAGAGTCAAACCCAGCTGATTTGATATCCAGAGGTGTTACTCCTAAAATACTGGAAGAATCGATCTTATGGTGGCATGGGCCCGACTGGCTTTGTAAGGATAGTAGCAAATGGGATTTGGAAGAATTTGAAACAGAAGCGGAGATTCCGGAACATCGGAGTATTGTCAGTATGTCTATAAGTTTTGACGAAAATGTTATTTTTGATTTGATAAATAAAATGTCAAGTTTCAAACGAATACAGCGCATAACGGCGTATGTTCTGAGATTTATAAAAAACTGCAAATCTGCTCTCATCGAACGTCAACGCGGAATTTTAACACCATCAGAATTAGAAATTGCGCTTAATACATTGGTCAAATTGGTACAAATACAATGTTTCAATCGAGAATATTCAAAATTGATAGCAGGAAGAGAAATTGGAAGGAGTAGCGATATTTTATGTTTGAATCCATTTATATTGGATGGCGTTATTCGTGTGGGAGGTAGAATTCAAAAATCGAGAATAAGTTTTGATAAGAAACATCCAATGATTCTACCAAAGGGACATAGGTTGACAGATTTAATATTAACGTATGAACATAAAAGATTATTGCATTGTGGAACACAAGCGCTGTTATGTTCAGTTAGGGAAAAATTTTGGCCAATATCAGGTAGAAATTCATGTAAAAAAATTGTAAAGAGGTGTATTATATGTTTCAAGGTGAAACCTGTCGATATGAAATACTTGATGGGGAATTTGCCAGATTGTAGAGTGAATAGTTACTCACCTTTTTTCAATGTAGGAGTTGATTATGGTGGACCATTCCTTATTAAGGACAGAAAAACTCGAGGGGCTAAATTGACAAAGGGGTATATTTGTTTGTTTGTATGCATGAGTACAAAGGCAGTGCATCTCGAACTTGTTTCTGAACTGACCACCCAAGCCTTTCTCGCAGCCTTGAACAGGCATATCAGTAGGCGGGGTAAACCTTCCAACATATTTTCGGATAATGGTACCAATTTTGTTGGAGCTGCAAATGAATTGGTCAAAATTTTTGAATTTTTACAAAAGGAATCAGATCATATTGCCAATAGTCTGGCCAATGAAAATATAAAATGGAATTTCATTCCTCCCGGTTCGCCATCATTTGGAGGTATTTGGGAGGCTGGAATTAAGAGCACAAAATACCATTTGAAAAGGGTAGTTGGGAACTGCGTTTTAACCTTCGAAGAATTCACCACTGTACTGACGCGGATTGAAGCTATACTCAATTCACGTCCTCTGTGTCCCCTATCCGAAGATCCAAATGATCAGAGTGCACTGACGCCAGCCCATTTTTTGATCGGGAGATCATTGTCAGCCCTCCCGGAGATTGATATAACGGATGTTCCTGAAAATCGATTGAATCGATTTCAACGTGTGCAGTCCATAACACAACATTACTGGAAGCGCTGGAATCGTGAATACCTGTCTGAATTGCAGACTAGGTTAAAGTGGAAGCAACGATCGGAGCTATTGCTGCAGGTTGGATCACTCGTTTTAATAAAAAACGAAAATGCTCCTCCACTTCAATGGCAACTAGGCAGAGTTACTGCTCTTCACCCAGGCAGTGAAGGCGTTACAAGAGTGGTAGATATTAATGTGAAAAATGGTGTAGTTCGTCGTGCAATCACCAAGGTGTGTGTTCTACCAATAGACATGAACTAACACAACTATATGTGACAATAATTGCATCACATTTCATGGAATGTCTTTTGTAACGTTGAATACTTTTTTCAATATGAAACTAATTGTATGTGTTTGTATGCCTATATTTTTATTGTTTCTTGAAAGGCGTGCTTTCAATGCGGGCGGAATGTTAAAGTCACAAATAATAAAATAAATTTTGAAGCACGGTCCTGCCTAAAGTATACATTTCTTGAAACTGACCGCCAGGGTAGGGAAGTAACCCTTAGGTATGACAATACCCTTTTATATATAACCCAAATTATTATGAGAGAGAACGTGCAACTGTTAGCATCGTGTCTCTGTGTTTTTTATGTATTTCAAGATAATTTAAAATAAAATCAATATACAGTCCACAAAATTAATTATTTCACCCCATTATTGAACAGATATTGTACCAATATCGCCGGATGTTCACATTTTTTTTCTCGCCAATATTACTTTCACAATATTTTGCCGATATTTTCGTAATATTGCACCGATATTGTCCCAATATATGTGTGCTACTTGGGTAGGACAAGACAAACCGATTGCGTACGCTAGTCGTACTCTTAATAAAACAGAGCAACGCTACAGCACAATAGGAAAGGAATTATTGGCAATAGTATGGGCTTGCAAATATTTCCGTCCTTATCTATTTGGCCGTAAATTCACGATAGTAACTGACCATCGCCCTCTAACTTGGCTTTTCAATATAAAAGAACCCAATTCTAAATCAATCCGCTGGTGCTTGAATGAATTAATTAATTATCCTAGTGATATAAATAGAGAATCCTTGGAATTCTTGAGAAATCTTGCAGAAAACCCGGAAATATACGAAGCTAAAAATCAAACCAATCAGGAACCTAAAATTTTAATTCAGTCAGATATACAATGGAAACCACCCGAAGACACAATAACCGATCAAACACCACATTCCCTATCGAAGGAAGTGGCCAACGATGGAACTCCTATCCTAGATGAAATTATCAACAACAAAATATACCAAATTTTTGTTTTCGCTCATAACATGATAAAATTTCACTCCTACATGAGACCTATGGAAATCACAAAATAATAACTGTTAAACTACCATTACACAATAATGAAAGAATGATTTTCGATTTCATGACAGAATATTTGAAACCAGATAATAATTATTATTTATACTTCGACAAGAAAGAGTTCATCCCAATTTTCAACAACGTCTATTCAGAAAATTTTGATAGAAAAATATTGAAATTAGTTCGTTGCACAAAATTAGTCAATACTATAAAAAATCAAGAAGAACAGATTCTAATGATAAAAAATCATCATGAAGGGAAGACGAACCATCGAGGTATCGAGGAAACGACCCAATACTTGAAAAGAAACTACTATTGGACAAATATGAAATCAACGGTAACACAGTTCATTAATTCATGTGAAATTTGCCAGAGAACAAAATATGCTCGACAAAATCCATATGTGCCACTCGTTCTAACTGAAACTCCATCAAAACCTTTTCAAACAGTTCATATCGATTCATTCTTTTTTGATTCCAAAATATATTTAACCCTGATAGATGCCTTCTCAAAATTCGGTCAAGCTCTTATAGTTCCTGGAAAAACTGCTATTAACATATGCAATGCATTATTCAAATATTTCACATGTTTTGGTACTCCACATAAAATCATAGTAGATAGTGGAAAAGAATTTTATAATGAGACTGTTAAAGAACTATTGAACCTTCATAAAGTAAAAACACATTTCACTACCCCAGGACATCACGCAGCTAACGGAATCGTGGAAAGATTTCATTCGACATTAATAGAGCAACTAAGAATATTGAAAGAAATCTACCCAAACGAATCGGACTTGATCAATTATGCCACATTAGGTTACAATAGTTCACAATAGTTCAATTCATAGCACAACAGGATTCACCCCATTCGAACTTGTTTTTGGACATACCGACTCTAGGAGCGCAGACGAAATTTTTGTACCTAAAGAAGTATTTTCCGCATATATTCAAGATCACAAACAAAAAATTCACCCAGTATATGACAAAGTGAAAGAAAAGCTTCAAACTCGAAAAGAAACTATCATATCTAAATCAAATATCAAAGGCGATGCAAACGACGAATTCTAATTAAATCAGAAGGTGTATAAGAAAAATCCGTTGAACAGAAATAAAAGAAATAATAAATTTTTAGGACCATATACTATAACTAGAATGTTAGAGCACAATAAAGTCGAAATAAAGAATAAGAAAGGCAAGACAGAAACCATCCACATCAAAGAACTTAGAAAAACCGTTTTGTTACAGGCTCAAAATGAAGAGACTGATACTCCTTCAGCTGATGACCGTGCTGGTCCAAGCTCACGAGATTAAACTGAAACAAATCACCAACTCACCCGGAATTCTCCCATTTGAATTAGGCCAATCTAAAATTATAACCAATGAACATGTATTTATCAATGAAATTGATCTGAAAATCATAGAAAACGAAATTAACAAATTGATTGAAAGCTATCGAAACCTCAAATATCTCAGTGGTAACCAATCTAGATATTCCTATACCTTGAAGAATACCTATGAAAATTTGGAACCTATTATCAACGAAGTCACAAATAAATTCAATAATATATATTACCCAGTATATTCCAGAAAGAGAAGAGGATTGATCAATGCAGGAGAAACAGTACAAAAGTTCCTTTTCGGTACACTCGATCCTTCAGACGGCGAAAGATACGATCGTGCTATTACAACTTTGAAAGAAAATCAACAAAAAATCGTCAAGGATGTCAATATACAAATTTCATTATCCAAACAATTAATCGGCCAATATTCGGAAGATATGGAAACAATTACTAATAATCAGAAGAAGATTTCCAAGTATATTTCTGATAACAAAGCTTCTTTAGAAAACATTTCAGACCAGTTCTCAAAATATGCAGTTTATACAAATATGTTGGATCAAATATTTCTGAATGCCAATATATTCGTTACTCTCTTGGACAACATAGAAAATGCCATTACTTTTGCAAAACTACATATTATTCATCCAGATATATTGCCATTTCAAAACTTGAAAAACATACTAACTGAATTGAGATTTCATAATGATCACAATTCGATACTAGATGTTAATTATCACACTTGGTATTTTATTATGCACACAAACTGTTACTTCACTAAGGCTAAGATCATTTTTGCCATAGAAATTCCAATAATTCATCCGAAAACCTTTCAATACTTCCATTTATTTCCAATTCCAACCAATAATCAAACCTCAATCATCCCAAATAAACCCTATTTGGCTCTCGAACAAAAAAACTATCAGTACATGGACCATATCTGTACGAAAGTCGAAGACACCTTCCTTTGCGAGCAAGAAGAATTCAAGTTCCACCCTGTTGAAGACTGCATTTCCGCCCTCATCCAAGACAAGAGATCCCGATGTCTACAAATACCAGTAGAAATTCCATTATTGATATTCAATAAAGTAAATGAAGAGTATTTATTGATCATCAGCCGTGAAGAAATAAAGATTAAAATTCAATGCCCCGAAGAACAATTCCTCACCGTACAAGGCAACATTCTACTTCAGATTCCACTGAATTGCAGCGTCGAATACCAGTCAGTCAAATTCGAAAACAACCAGGCTACAAGTTTTGGTAGTCCCCTCGTATTACCAAAAATTATGAACGGTTCCACCCAAGTTGAAATAGTCCGGAGAAAACCACTCAGAATCGAAAACGTCCCATTAGAAGATATCCATCGGCTCCGGCAACACATCGAAGCAACCAATCAACTATCAATCGATGATTTCAATGACGACCAATCAATCAACTGGATGTTTTGGACTATAGTCGCAATAGTCATCCTCATATTGTTGACCTACATCACTCGCAGACTCCTGAAGTTGAAGAAGAAGCCCTCAGAAGTCCAAATCAAGATCGAAGATAATCATCAATCAGTCCGATCGCCTTCGGTCCTGTTCCAGCCCGAAGCCGTCTCTTAAGGGGGGAGGAGTTACATCGAGCGGTCCCACAACGCCATGTGGAACACTATCACTACTTGAGAACTATAATGAGATAAAATTATAAACAATAAATTCCACATAGGGAATATCCTGAATAACAATACTCAAACTGAAATCAACAATCGATATCCGCGTGACAAGTTCACTGACAGATCGTTGTTGATTATAACTCACCTACTTGATATAATATCGAATATGAACCAATAGTGCAGAAACCCATTTTTGCATTCGATAGGAATTAACTTTTTAGGATTATTTTCTTTCTCACCATCATATATACGTATTGAATTATATCATTGGAATGTGATATGAATATGAATCTGATGATATTATAATGATTACTGATAGCAAGCAAATATGAAAATGATGGAAACGCCTGATTCTGAGTGGAAAACAGAATGTGAAAAAATCTGTCGATTCCAGGATTCAACTCTCTCTATTAGAAATGGAAGCGTGAAAGACCGAATCATTCTCTCATCTCCTAGGTATTGTTCGTTCTTCATTTTGGCAGAGCTTGTATACCAACGAAATTTGCCTAACTATCTGTACATTATATTAATATTATCAAATTCATATATCTGCTATTTTTATTGAATTTCACTCTGCATATGAATACTAAACTTATTTTCGTCTCCACATTCTCACGTTTCACTATTTGTGAAAAATATCGGCCACTATGCAAATGGTAAGTTCCTGAATCAATAACTATGACACCCGTCATGATAGGAAACTGAATTTCCAAGACAGCGTTGAGGAGCGAATGATGAATATATCAAAAAATTATTAGAGAATTTCACCGAGTTAATCATGAATAACAGGGTGATTTAAAAAACACGATTTTTTGTCATTTTCATCATCGAAAATCTTCATGATCATCCTATATATCTCAACGGAATCATGTTCATACGGTATCAGCTATCTTGAGAGGTTAACAATTCACTCGAATATACAGGATTAACACAGTTACATCATCTGAACCATCTGAATTATGTTGAGTAACATGGAGGTTCGTTAATGATATGAGCGAAGAAAATTGTACTAGGCATCTTTGAATCTCGAGAAAATAATTAAATGAAAAATACCGATTTGTAACTTCAACGCCCTGTATCTCAGAATCACAGAATTTTACGATTCTGCAGGTTCAATCAGTTCATTGAATTCTACAACATACTGAAAATTCAGAAAATTTCACCATGAACCATTTTACGTACTGAAAGTGCGGGGTCCTTTATGACAGAGAAATTTTGAGCTCCCGGTTTCGAAGCTTTTATTTGAATTCTCCAAGTTTCATGGCATATTCTAGATACTTACTGCTCTCTTGAAAGGATAATCTGACGTTGTTTCCTCAAAGTCATGATCCAAAGTTTGTATAGATGCAAAATTGAATGTTGGGTCAACAAAATACAGTTCATTTTGTCCTTGTTGAATTTCTTTAGCCAAGAGGCGCCCCAGAATTTTTCACTTTTCATCCATGCTACGTTCAGGAATAACACTTCTGATCTTCATTTCATGATTGAGTTCTCCTATGAGCAAATGTTTCTCTTCAGTAGAATCCATGATGAATAGTGTGAAGAAAAGAACAAAGAAAACAGATGAGACATCTACCAAAACTCCAGTCACAAAAATTCTCTAAAAATTTCCATGGAAAATATCTGTCAAATTCGTTGCCAGAAAATATTATTCATGATGAAAATATCCATTCCAATTTGGAAAAGCAATCACTGCTTCGAAATATTCAATTTATTACGAATAAAATTAGTCAATACTCACCGCAGTGCTCTCCAGCACGACAAAAACTAAACCTTTTCTCTTGGAAAACTTTCCTGTCAGGCCTGTGTCAAAAACGAAGCTATACCTCACATCCACATGGACCTGAACGAACAGTCTCTACTCAATCAGACGTACCAGCTCAACAATCGAAGAAAATGATTCTGGAGTCAAAAAACTAGAAAGAGATTCGAGAAAAAATTGTACTTATTTTTGAACAGGAATTGGTCCTACGCGTTGGACGCTATTTATGTGGCCAACTTTTGATTCGAAAAAATGGAAGTATTAAGAAGTCGAATACTTATGAGAATAATAATAATAATAGTTTATTGCTTCTCAAACGAGTTTACAGCAACGAGTGTATGAGAGAAAAAAAATGAGAATAATATGTATATACGTACTCTGGAAATGGATAAAAAAAAACGATTGAACATTAAAACCTACCAAGTATAAGGAAAAATATCAATAGTTATAGAAGAAGAAGATAATACAATCATAGTTTATTTATTTCAAATAGATGATCTCAGCTTGAGGATATTCCAAATATATTCAGAAATTATTCTAGCATCACTGAGTGTTATTTTTTGTAAGGCAATAATTAATGTTGCCAAATTCCTTAGACATGGAGCTTCTTGTTCCATAACAGTGAAGATCGGACAGTCAAAAATGATATGGAGGAGAGTTATATTTTCGTTTCTATTGCAAACTGCACAAATTAGATCAGGGTCCATAGGGTAGGCAATTCCGTTTAGGGTGAATTTAATATCGAAGTGATTAGCCATACGTACTTGAGCAAGAGTGTGGGTGATTTGGATGGGTTATTCCAATAGTGCTAGGTTCCTTCGAAGTATTAAAAAGTTGAACATATTTGCTTGTTCTTGGACGCCACTCGATTTATGAGAATCTTTGAATTTGGATATTTGAAAAAACAAATTTCTTTTCGAATAATCTTTTTTTTCAATCTGAGGAATAGCTCAAAGTGTGTTTTCTCAGAAGGCTGGACTGGACATATGGAAGAATAAGGACCAAATGAATTTCAAGACTCATATTTCACACCACAAGTGACAAGGTTATATCTGATTTTATGAAGAGACCTACTGAGTGTTTTATCAAAGAAATAATCAATGAAGTACTATATTTCTTCAATACTTGTGTTGGAGTGAATTGCATAGCTGTACTATCATGAATTTACCTAAACCAGGACGATTACCATAATTTTAGAATGATTGGAAGTAAGTATAGTAACAATCCTATTTCAACTATAAAACGAAATGTATAGCTAGTCGAGGAATGATAGCGCAAATGAACTGTTCAGCGACCGCAGTCACAAGAATACTATGAGAGAGCTCAACATTACGTTCACGAGTTTGTGAATTGTTACTGTGAGAAATTTTACTATTCAAAAGGTCTCAGATTTTGAAAATCATATTATGTACCATAGGTATAGCAGAAGGTGAAACACAAACGGTGGAACGAATAACCTGATAGTGCTCCAAGAGTCCTCCACAATGGTCCAGATCACCCCTATCCAATGTCCCTATTGAGTTGTTGATGTGCAGCATATGTCACTGCAGGAGACGACGAACAAACGAGGAATGCCAAACCTCCACGGTCAGCAGGAGTTCCAGGATGCAGTATAACCAGGTCAGTCTTTACCAGCTGCTACTGGGCTCCATCTGATGTCTTCATGGTCGACTCTGGCCAAGATTCGAAGACCTTGCACCCTATTGAAACAATAGCTGATATAGCCACCTGAGAGGACATACAGAGCACGTGAAGACAACGGAAAAGAACTGGGGAACAGAATATATTTTCAGAGAATTTACTGACTGACACTGATATGACTGACTTACCTTCTGAGAAGGCAGGAAGGATTAGAGAATTATAAGATCTTTCTTCGAAGGACTGAAACAGGTCAGGCTGCATGACTTCCTACAACTCCATGGCAGTCTCCAGGTACAAATCCCATAAACGGCTTTCTGACGGAGATTCCATCTACTGGCGGTGAGCAACGGCTTCTAAAAATCAAATACTTCGAAGTGCTCGCCACCATGGCTAGCCGGGGAAAAGTGATGTAAGTAGATGCCGGAAATTCTCTCACCCTCGTTTCAACCAAGTCAATACCCTAAGTTCCTACTAAAATCACAAATTAGCGCCAAATATGAATTCCAAGGATCCTATTGGTCGGAGAAATGCTTACGCCCAACTACTGAGAAAAATTGTTCTCCTCCTTTTGTATTCATAGGAATAATATCCAAATCTTCCACTGTGAAGTGATTCTGAATGAACGAGTAAATATTGTGATCCAGATAGTCACGGTACGTCCAAAGTAGTATTCGCAGAATATCTAATGGACATATATATAGAATTCGAACTGAACTCTGGTGAGTATACAATTTTATAATTCTCTTCGCCAAATACTTATATTATAGGTGAACGTACCCCTAACGTTCTTACCTTTGAATCGCAAGAAAAAATTCCTATTATGTCATAGTTGAATTTTTATCGACTTCTTCCTCCAAGAAATCAGGGTGAATACCTACTATAGCATGTTTGATTGATTGATTGATTAATGGCAGAATGATCAGTCAGGGTTTGAGCCCAAAACACTGCAGCCTTTGGGCCTATTGTATTCCTGATCATGCTGTTGACTCAGGTGAACAGGTTCGCTACCTTGATGAGGTTTAGCAGCCTCTTCACCAGATCATTCTTTGAAAATGCCTCTTGAGAGTTTACTGCTCCCAGAAGGTTGTATCTCCAACGCGCTAGTGCTTCGCACTCCAGTATTACATGGGTGGCAGTTTCCTCCTCCTCATTGCATAGTCTGCATATGGGTTCGTCTGTATAGATGCCCATTTGATGCATATGTTTCCTCAAGGGGCAGTGACCGGTTATTAGTCCCGTCACTTGTTTGATCTGACTTCTGTTTAGGCTCAGAATGTCGTTAGTCACTGTTTTGGACAGTGTTCCAACCATCAGTTTACTGTGTCTTTGTCCTGGGACATTGTTCCAGTATGCCTGATGTCTTTCTTGCGTCCACCTTGCCAGCCAGCCGCGTATTGAGGTTTTGGGGATACCGAACACAGGTTCCGGCCCCATAAACAACGTCGCAGACCCCTGCCGGGCAAGAGCGTCAGCTGCTTCATTGCCTTCAATTCCCTTATGCCCTGGCACCCATTGAAGAGTTACCTTGTTGTGGTTAGCCAGGGTTAGCAGGCTTTGAAGGCAATCCCAGACCAATTTTGATCTGATTTTATTGCATGTTAGAGATTGAATGGCCGCCTGACTATCTGAGCATATGAGGATTTGTTTACCTCTGTATCCTCTTACTATATTCTCTCTCAGGCATGCCTCAATAGCATGCACCTCTGCCTGGAATACTGAAGCATACCTCCCCAAGGAAGCACACATCCTGGTTCTGGGTCTATCTCCATATATTCCGGCTCCCGTGCCCTCATCAGTCTTAGAACCGTCAGTGTACCATACTAACGTGCCTTCCTGACAGTTAGTCAAGACCCTTTCATCCCAGTAGAGCTGAGTGTTGAAGGGTCTGTAATAGTTATTTCTAGGCAGCATTTTGTCCCTTCCCATATCCATTAGTGGGCTTGAAACTTGGCTGATTATTTTTGTATGTCCCAGGGAGTCACCCCGAGCATACCAGTTGCCGGTACACTCCAGTCTGTATGCCCCCATCCTCGCTTCCGCCCTGATGAAGATTTCAAGAGGTGGAATATTGAGTATGGTTTCCATAGCAGCGGTAGGAGTGCTGCGCATAGCACCTGTGATGCAGAGACAAGCTAATCTCTGGAGTTTTGAAAGCTCCATTATAGCTGATCTCTGTTCAGTCTTAGGCCACCAGACAAGCGATCCATATACAATCATTGGTCTCACCACAGCAGTATACAGCCAATGTACCATGCGTGGTTTCAGTCCCCATGTGTTACCAATCGCTCTCCGAGAAGCCATTAGTGCCATTTTGCCTTTGCTGACAGTTTTTCGCAGTTGAGTATTCCAGGTTAGCCTAGCATCTAGGGTTACTCCCAGATACTTAACCTCCTGTGTCATACTTAGCTGTGTGTCAAAAAGTCTGGGAACTTTTAGTTTGTCCAGTTTCTTCTTTTTCGTGAAGGCCACAAGTGCAGTTTTACTAGGATTGACCCTGAGGTCTGCCTTTCTGCACCAGCCCTCTACTATCTTCAGGGCTCTCTGCATCAAGTCTGAAATAATTTCAGGATGCTGCCCCTCTACTAGAATGACAACATCATCTGCATACCCCTGTGAGTAAATTCCTACATTGTTTAGTTTTTTCAGGAGTTCGTCAATAACCAGATCCCACAGCAGGGGAGAAAGAACTCCTCCCTGTGGGCAACCCCTAGAAATCGTCACCTCCATGGTTTCACCAAGCAATGTGGATTCCGCTGTTCTGTTGTGTAGCATGTTTTTTATCCACCGACATGTGGTGTCTTCCACGCCACGCTCAACAACCGCTGCTACCATGGATATGAAGGGTGTGTGGTCGAATGCCCCTTCAATATCCAGGAAAGCCGCAAGAGCTATGCTCTTGTTGCTTATTGCGGCCTCAAGTTTCCCCACCAGTTGATGAAGTGCCGTTTCACAGGATTTTCCCGATTGATATGCATGCTGGTTTTTATGTAGTGGCCTTTCAATGAGAAAGTTTTCCCTGATATGCATTTCAATTAACTTCTCCATCACCTTCAACATGAATGATGATAGTGTTATCGGCCTGAACGCCTTAGCCTGAGAGTAATCTCTTCCAGGCTTTGGGATGAAGACGATCCTCGCTCTCTTCCATGCAACCGGAATGTACCCCGTTGCCAGGCTTGCTCTCAATATCCCACAAATAAACGGAGCCAGCTGGTCCTTACCCTGCTGTAGCATTGCAGGGATAATTCCGTCCGGTCCCGGCGCCTTGTAGGATTCAAGAGTTTCTATGACCCACAGCAGTTTACTGTGGTCAACAATCTTCTTCGATACCCGCCAGTCCCCAACAGCAGCCCTCATGTGAGGGTTTAGTGGGTCTGGTAGATTATCGTTTTCAATTTCAACCGAATCTGGCAGATGAGCCCGAAGTAGAATCTCCAGAGTTTCCCTGCCAGTTTCAGTATATCTCCCGTCAGGTTTCATTATATTCCCCATAGGATTAACAGGTGCCTTGGCTAGCATGTTAGTTCCTTGAAGCAATCCTTTTCCAGATAGTATTTTTCATGACATAAATCTTCCATAAATGTCGTGAGTGGAAAAATCTGAAGCCGCTTAATAATTTGGTTAACTTATTACAGATTCTGTTGAAATCGACTAAAATATAAATATGATGACTGTAAAAGAGCAGAATGACGAAATTCATGCAATGAATTTCGAGTTTACAGAGTATGTCACGACGAGCTCAATTTGCCTCTATATAAAAAAATCAGTAGAGAGAAATCCATGAGAATATGCATGCTCATATTTCAGTATACGCTCTCTTCGTTGAAAATATTTTCAGCAATGCAGTTGTGCCGCTTCTATCAAAAAGTAGCAATAACTTAGTTATTTTGGAAAGAATATGTTTTTCCCAATAGTCAAATTTGGACAAAGGTCAAAATATAGACTCACAATCCGTGGCGGATTTCGCTACATGCCAAGAACACAGGGTCAATCATTTTGACAATGTATGGCCAATGAAATCTATTCGTGCCCACAATATATTATAGTTGAATCAAGAAATCTCGCGTCTATGGAGCTATTTTAATCATCAACAAGAGAAGATCCATGAGGAAACTGTCTTCTATCCAAGTTTTGAGTTGACTATAATGATAAGTTTGAAAAGGAATTTCTCAGACATAATTTGAACATGAATGAAAAATTGGTTCCTATTGAGAAAATTCGCATTCTCTATCTGATGAAAATTATGATTCTTCCTCGGTTCATCGAACAGAAAACAACCAATTTTCTATCAATATTTCACGGCGAACATTGATCTACATCTATAGAACACACACAATGAGAGTTTCAAAATAAAAATTTCTGTGGATGAGACTTTGCATTTTTTTCCTGATCAAGAAATATCTGAATATTCAATAGAGAACAACAATTCTTCTGGCTATTTGCTTAGTTGAACATTGGATCACATTCGTTCAACACCCAAGATGGGGATACGAAAATGAAATCTTTCAAAAAATTGTTGATCTCTTTAAAATCGGATAAAAAGTATGATGCCAAATTGTATCAAAATAGATAACTCACCTTCATACCTTTTCAATATCGAAATGAAAAATGAATGTATAGGTATATATTTCTGGTTTTCAGCCTAAAATTTCATTCCAATTCTGAATATATATGTGATTCATATTTTCATAACATTTTACATCATTCTATTCATCTGAATTGAAGGAGATTGTCAATTTACAATTTCAGGAGATTCTCATCCCATATCCTTTATGGTGTTGCACAAATGTAATTCAATGTTCTACGAGGCAAATATAGCCATTAGAGTATAGCTGTATTCTGTAGATTTTTCTGATTGATATATATCTCATTATTATGGAGAGGAAAGCTTCGTTTGTAGGTATTGAATAGGCTTCAAATCTACTGGAGCGGTCTGAAGAGTTAAAAATTTCATATGGGTATTTCGATCATTTCCTAGATGATTTGAAGATACAATTGGACGCAGTAGGTGGCGCTGCTGTTGGTAAGTCGACTACTAAACGGTTTTTCCTATTTGGGTTGGAAGTTTTGATATGCAGAATAGCAAAGAAACAACCAGATATACTTAGAGGATGAAAAAAGGTGTGAGTATATAATGGTAGCAACGATCGAGCACAAAAAATTTGAGGAAAAACAGAGGAATATTTATGGTAGATACGCGCATAGCTCGAAACGACTGCAACAATATGTTTTTCAATGTTTACATCGACCGTGCGAAGCCGGGCCGGGCAGCTAGTTATACATAAACTGCCCAGGTAACACGGAACTCTCCGCAATATCTCTTAGTGGTTATCTTCTGGATAAAAATTCGAAATCCTCCTGCGAGGTGCCGAAAATCACTATAGGCTGTCATTATGGGAAATACTCTCTGGAGTCGCCCGAAAAGAATCGCGGAGATCTTGCCTCAGATTTGAAATATTCCCCATTATTGCGAATTGCAAAAGTTATCTCTGACAGCAAATAAAAAGGCTTTTGTTTTTGCGAGAACCCAAGGATATCATTAGGTGGCAATGTAGCCGTACGGACAGAGTGTCAATATTCTAATCCGCATTCGCTTGCCGGTCAGTAACTCAGCTATGAGAGAACCCCCGCAATTTTCAAAATCAAAAAGTCCTTTTTCCCCAGATTCTACGGAAATTCCGCGATGCGCAGAGGAAATTCTCATAAGAGCTCATGTAAAGCAGACCAGATTTTTCCCAAGATCTACGGACTTTTTCAGCAAATTTTAAGGTTCATTCTGGTCATTTTTTCTCTTTCAAGGTCATCCGGCTCCGATGCTATTAGCAGGCTGCTGATAAGAATAGCGATAACACAACTACAATAACAAGATGGAATATACAAGGAGGATCGTTGAATGAAAATATACAGGATGTCACATGAATAATATATCACATTTATAGTAGATTACAGCCAACGTATGACAGATGGCAGAGAGCATATGATAGATGACATGTGACCTTCCGGTGCTCATTGAAACTAAACGCTCAATTTACGTTTGACGAATACCACGTGACGCGCTCGGCAAGAGCAGAATCCTTCAAAATGGCTACCGGTTCAAAATGGCGCTGAAATGATAATACGTATGATGTTTGACAGATGACGTATATCACGTGACCGTCCAGAGCTTGTCGGCAGAAACACTCACAGTCGAGACAACCTACGAATTTTAATCAAAATTGAAACAAAATGGCGATCGATTCAAAATAGCACAGATATCACGCGAAACTTTTGGCCTATGATTCATTGCTTCATCAGTGAATTTCAAGTACTTTTTCCCTAGACTCTACTGGAATTTCACGATGCACGACGGAAAGCCCCATATGAGCCCATGTGAAGTAGATCTGATTTTTGCTTGATCTAGGTACTTTTTCGTATGTGAATAACAAAATGCGTCAATGACAGGGTCGATAAACAGGGTGTTTGAGTTGAATAGAAATTGAAAAAATATATAGGGCGACTCATGAGTAGACCACCACACTTCAGATGGGCTTAGCAAACAGATAGCTGACGTATGACGTATGTCAGATAATCGTTGACAGGATCACTGACATGTGACTATGGGTTATACCAAAGGATTGAAATCAAACACAATGTAGACAATTTTTATAATATATTCAATAATCTATACAAATAGCAGCCCCACCACCCTCGAGGTAGTGCCTTGTGGCGCGTTGCAGTTTGATTTGTGGGTTGAAGTTGCTGTGAAATTCTTGAGGAAGTTTGTGCCACACCCTTAATAGCCCATAAGGATCTGCATATTCAATGAGACATTTTACTGGAATGTACTGCAATTCTTGTTCAGTGAATTTCGTCAGAGTCAAAGCGGGAGATTTTATAAACTCCATTAGCACACCCAGTGTGTGGTCTAATCGGGACGATTATAATGAACGAAGCATGGCAGTTTGATTTGTAGGTTAAAGTTGCTGCGAAATTCTTGAGGAAGTTTGTGCCACACCCTTAATAGCCCTTAAGGATCTGCATATTCAATGAGACATTCTACTGGAATGTATATGTGGTCGTGTGACAGGAGTAAATGACTGTGTGGCGGGGGTGAAATGGTGGTGTGGCAGGGTGAATGGCGGTGTGAATGGTGATGTGAATGACAGTGAGGCGGGAGTAAATGGCAGTGTGGCAGTGTAAATGGCAGTGTGACTGGGTGAATGACGGTGTGGCAGGGTGAATGGCGGTGTAAATGGCGTTGTGGCAGGGTGAATGGCGGTGTGGCGGTGCGAATGTCCGCGTGGATGGGTAAATGATAGTGTGGTGGGGTGATATGCGGTGTGAATGGCAGTGTGGCGGGGGTGAATGACGGTGTGAATGGTAGTGTGTCTAGGTAAATGGCCAGCGAAATATGTCAAAATGTCACTACCAAAACTCGTAATGTAAGGGGGTGCTAGAGGCTAGCCCAACCAACATTTTAAGAGAATTATACCAAGCAGAGAGGAGAAATTACTCGAAGAAGTCGAAATTTACTAATTTCCGACAAAATATTTTACCTTTATGCCCTGAGTAACTTGAAAGTTATGGATTAGGTTGTAAAATACCTGGTTAGGACCTCAACATTTCCTATAAAATCCATCAACTTTATAGACAAATTGCATAGTTGGAAACTACTCATTACAGACTTCAAACATAACTTCATGGTCCTAGTGAGCATTTAGTTATCAATTAGGTAATATTTAACATCAAAATCACCAGTAAAATGTCTTCCAGGCCCTCGAACTATCAGGATATTTATTGGAGTTGAAATTTACCAAATTCTAACTTGATAAACGATCATAAAGTCAGGGAATAATCAGATGGAGAAAATAAGTCGGATTTTTACTCTGTTTTGCCTATTTTTGACCAATTGAGTCGAAGGAGTTTCTTAGACTTTTTTTAACCTAATCAGTACCAACTTCATATCCGATGAAGGCAAGATTACCACTATGAAATCCTTATAGAACGAAGTGTCCTTGAGAGAGCCGAGAATACCAAAATTAGTCCTAAAATCATGTTCTCAAAGTTGATGACTATTATTGATCCTGGTGCTTTGAGGTCGGCAAATGTTTTGAAATGATCATTAATTTCTGAAAATATTAAAAACTGGAGACAAGCGCAATGTATGAGTTTTGAATGTTTTATTCTTTATCACCAGTGAGTGGTTCAGGTAGCTTACCGCTTGAACGCTTCTAAAGCAAATCATGATATCTTTCTATACATTACGATGATGTTTGATCATCTAAACCACCGATTTGTTTTGACATTCGAAGTTTTACTTCCACTTATTCCATTGGTCAGATCTGAATGCATATTTCAAATAACTTTTATAAAAAAAAAACAGGTATCAATTATTACACTTCGGTTGAGAACGTACAAAAATGGCAAATGTACTGAAAGTATACTAGAACGGCAACACTGTTCGAGAGATGACAACACGGCGATGGATTTTTCTGATTCGCTGAAAAATGAAGCCTGTCATCCAGCGACCAATTAGAAAACATACCGTGGTGCAGAATAAGAAATTGAAAGCGAACAACGAACATTTGACAAATTATATGATTATAGGGAACATCTGATAATATAAATCCATCAGGTTGACTGCTACTCAAATAATATACTCGTTGATATAGTCTAAAATCCCAATATGGGGAAATTGGGCTCCATAGTCAGAATATACAGAATTTTCGACTATGAACGAAGCCTATTCGCCCTGAAAGTTGAAGATTCTGGAAAATTCGACTTTCAAGTCCAATGTGAAACCGACGCCATATTTGTTGGCTCGAACCTTTTTCGCCATTGACGGAAAAAGAAGAAATCTCTACATAGCGACCACATCCTAATGAATAGTAATACAGAAAAGGTTAAATTTCGCATATATGATCATATTCTACCAGTTGATACATTTTTAGATGGAATTTTTGAAAAATAATTCTAAAACACAAAGTATATCATCCAGTATTTTTCTACAAATCCAATAATTTCGTGGGCCCACTAATTTCACATGTGTAAAATCAACATTATCACAATAAATTTTGCATCGCAGGTTGAATAACGATTCACAACAACCTCAAATAAGCTAAACAACATGCATATTATCTACACCTTCCACTACTATCGAGTTTTCTTTTGAACGCCATGTTCATAAACTACTAAGTCTCCACACGTAAATGAGTAGGTATAGTCGATCGTGAAACACGGTACATATTTGTTTTCCGTACCCAACCAAATGACAGTAAACCAGGTAGAAATCTTAGTAAACCCACCCATAAGTAGGTAATGAATAACGTCAGAATAACTAAAATCAGACCACTATCGGACTAGAATTAGGGCAATTTCACCTAATTGTTTCCTCGACCTATTGGTCAGGATACCCTAATATCCCTATTCTCGTCTTCTGAATTACTTCCAGTTTTTTCCCCATATTGGTAAATTTGAAGTAAATAAGACGTAATATTCACTTAGGCCAAATAAGTCGTTGACCTATTCTAAGGTCGAAATGACGTATATTATACCTAAAATGTTTGTTGGGAGGGGCCTTAGGGATTAGCGATTATACAGAAAAAATAAATATGGCAGCAATCAGACAGAAAAAACATATAATTGTCAACTACTCTACAAGAACGATTCTTATTATACCTATAATAGGTCTGAAAATTCTCTATATATCAGTAAAATCAATGGAAAATTAGCGTGACGCAATCACTATCATTATACTGACAAGCAGCATGAAAAAAATGATATTATAGATATCTGGAAAGCTTGAAATATACTTGACTAATAATGCTGAACATTTTGCATCAAACAACGGAGGAGGAACATCCTTTCACCGTCCACCTTGGGATATATAGAGAAACTCTTTATCAAAACTCATTCAAAAGCTCTATGCTTCACTTAAAGAAGAACCCGCGAAATATATCGAACGATAACTCTCAACCAGAACTCGGAATGTAAGGGGACCGCCAGAGGCTTGGGGCGTTGAGCATTAGAGATTATACAGGAAAAATAAACATGGCAGCCTTCAGACAAAGAAAATACATAGCTGTCGAATACTCTACAAGAAAGATTCTTCATTAACCTATATACGAAGTCTGAAAATTCTCTATATATCAGCAAAATCAATGAGAAATTAACGTGAAGCGACCAGCAGCATGAAAAAAAATGATATTATAGATATCTTAAAAGCTCAAAATATACGAGACTAATAATGCTAAACATTCTGCATCAAATAACAAAGAAATAACACCCATTCACCATCAAACTTACAAAATATCTAAAAAATCTTTACCAAGACTCATTTAACAACTTCACTACAGGAAGAACCCACGGAATAAATCGAACAACTCTCAACCAGAACTCGAAATGTAAGAGGGCGCTAGAGGCTCAGGGCGTTAGGCATAAGAGATTATACAGAAAAAAATAACATGGCAGCCTTCAGACGAAGAAAATATATAGCTGTCGAATACTCTACAAGAAAGATTCTTCATCTATATGCAAAGTTCGAAAATTCTCTAGATATCATCATACACAGAGGTAGCAATAAAAATGACGAAATAGGTATCTGGAAAGCTCCAAATATACTAGACTGATAATGCTTAACATTCTGCATCAAACAACGAAACAAGAACACCCTTTCACCTTCCACCTTGGAATATATCGAACAACTATTTACACCTAAAACTCATATAACAGCTCAGTGTTTTACCATAGGAGGTATTTTGGTTGGTTCACAAAATATGTCAAACAACTCTCTACCAAAACTGGTAATCTATGAGTCAGAGGAACTAGGGAATAGCGTTTAGTGCGATGGCATGTAATCTGCAGGAAGCGGAATAGGTATCATGTTTCGGGTGATCTAATATGAAAGCATACCCGATAAGACCTAAGAAAATTCTGTCACATAGAAATCTCATGTATTGTAGGCCAATTCTCATCAAATTCCTACAATATTCCTTAGTCTTCAGTCACGTGACCTGGTTTACTTGGTCATAACTGCAGAAATATATGTTTCAACTATACGAGGTGTTTTTGAAATAATCAGGTTTATGTATTCAGCACATCGAAATATAATATTCTCATATCAGATATCTTCGAATTCTTCAAATCAACAGGAAATTGCATCCCGGAAATTGAACAAAAACAGGAAAACATCAAAACAATCTGAATAATTGAACTCGGCACAAAAAATTCATATTGATGGAACGTTAGGATTGTTACAGCGTAAAATTATATAGGTGTGAAATTGGTCTCGCCTCACCTTTATGTCATTCGATAGTATAAACGTCTCGAGTTTCGAAATTTTCACGCTTATTCCAATACAGCCCAGTATATAAAAGAATGTGGTTATAAAGCATTTACCTTTACCTCTTCTCACCTAAGCAGGCTTAGATTCGATGAAATTCTGAATTATGAATGAAAATAGTCATTCTCATATCCCCATACATGATTCTTCAGCAGCACACATCACTACCATCACAAATAATTCACACAAACAGCATTTTTGAAAAACAACGCCATTTAATCGACGAGAAATTTCACATAACGTCCACGATATGACTGAACAAATATAGAAATAGAAACTTGATTGTCAGCGGGGAACCTGATAACAGCTTCCTATCTTCCAATTGAACGTTGATAATGCATGTTTAGCGATCAAAAAAAATTTATCGAACAAGATATGAACTACCACGAGGAAAGAAATGTAATATACAGGATGATTAAAAACCTGAATCAGATGAAATATTTTAGAGACGTATGACTTTACATCATAACAATGCATATAGTTCTCGACTGCGATATCTGAAAACAATATGGCTAACGACGATCTGTGACAGATCCAACAATCAACCATTGATATGAGCAGAGTTTCAATGTTTGCGAGATATCAATAAAGAATGGAGAGCCGTGAATAACCTATATTGTCATGTTATCTTCCATAAAGCTAGTATTGGAACTTCTTAATAACACTAACAATAGATGCGCGAATAGAATACTCTACTTTCCTTACGACATCGTTACAAATGATGCTAGATAGATGACACTTGACAGATACCACTTAACACATAAGGCGTTTTGTAGATGATGTATAATTGAGAGGAGACATATCACGCATGCGTCAAAACGTGACGAAAACATCACAAAAACATCACGATTGAAATATTCGAAAAGACTAATGTACACGGCGAAAAATTATCATGTCTCTTGCTATCATTTCCAGACATTTTAAGTATCCCATCCTATTCGAAATCGTATCTCGGCTATCATTTGAAATATTGCCCAACTTCATCGATATAGAATGATCACAAGGCAAAATTCTCTTCAAACCGATATGAAGATTTTCCATGCTCATTATAAATAACAATCGAATCCAAACAGTATATGACACAACGTTCTATCACGAACGTTGCTTCACAGAAACTGGGATTTTCATTCCAGACAAGAAACTTCTCTACAAAATACAGATACGACCTGTTTTAGAATACTGTTCCTCATATGGGTTCAGCACTTACACATAGAGACAAGCCATACCAGAGAGACAAGCCATGCTCCTGGTGAGCGATGCCACACTCACTAATTCTTAGAATACATCTGAACATAATAATTGACTTGACGACCTCTTACGTTTCTACAGATACTTCCACGGGAAATGTTAATTCATCAACAACATTGAAACATCACAGGAAATTCGGTGCCCTTCCACTATTCCACAGATACTCCCATGGGAAATGACTTTTAGGTATCTCTGCTGTCATTCCATCACTAGCAATACCAGTCAGATGAACACGGCAAGTCCAGACAGCACATTCTTTCGTCGTTAACCATAAAATATGTTGGGCAACTTTTTACCAAAACTCATAAAACGAGTTTGAGAGATATCAATAAAAAATGGAGGGCCGCGGATAACCTATATTTTTATGTTATCTCCCATTGAGCTAGTATTGGACCTTCTTAATAATACTGACAATAGATACGCGAATAGAATACTCTACTTTATGTGCGACATCGTTACAAATGATGCTAGATAGATGTCACTTGACAGATGCCATGTGACACATGAAGCATTTTGCAGATGATGTATAATTGAGAGGAGACATATCACGCATGCGTCAAAACGTGACGAAAACATCACAAAAACAGCACGATTGAAATATGGCGCTGCAAGGAACAATAAAAGAATTCCAGCCAGAATTGGAAGATTGGACAATATACAACGAAAGACTAGAACAGTTTTTCCTAGCAAATGGAATAAGTGATGAGAAAATCCAAGCTGCAACGTTGCTAAGTCTAGTGGAAAGTGCAGTTTATAAAACATTACGGGACCTAACTTCACCAAATTCACCGAAGCAGAAAACCTATAATGAATTAACAGAGCTGTTGAGAAAACAGTATAGCATGCATGTAAGTGTATATAGAGAACGCATAAAGTTTTATGCAACACATCAGGAACAAGAGACTATAAATGAATGGAACATAAAAATAAGGAGGATGGCAGTGAATTGTAAATTTGGTGCTATCTTGGATAACGTACTCAAGGACAGGTTTATAGCAGGCATGAAAAAAGGTCGCATACAAGACAGGCTGTGCGAGGAGGACGAAACAAGAAGTTTCAAGGAGATATTGGAAATAGCAGTTAAAACGGAGACAAACTTGCAAGAAAAAACTGCAGATGTCCATGTGCTACGAAGCAACGAGGGGCAGTTCAACGCAAGGTTTGGCAACAAGGCATTTCCAAATCGTAACCGCTACGGAAGAGGATACGACGGCGAGAGCGCAGAGCAAGCGCAACCGCAACCGCAAAGGCAGTTTGGAAAGAGGGGAGAAACAAAATGGACAACATCGACAACAACAAGGAATGGAGGAAAAAGATAGAATGTACAAGGACAAGGTCCAACAGAGGTTAAATGTTGTTTGTGTTGTGGAAAAAGACATGTGAGTGACTGTATATATGAATCGTATAAATGTAGAAACTGACATAAAATAGGGCATTTAGTAAGCGTTTGTAAACAGAGAAAAATTAGGAACCAAAACTTCATTGACCAGTATGTAGATGAAGAAGAAACTGAAACAATAATGGAAAATTACGAAATGTACTGTATAGCTAGCAGTAGTAGGGTGAACCCATATGAAGTGGAAGTTAAAATAGGTGATAAATGGTTCAAATTAGCAGTAGACACAGGAGCTGCAATAACAGCCCTCAGTAATGAATTTTATATGGAAAATTTCAATGAATATGAACTAGAAAAGGACGACATTATTTCAAAAGGATATACAGGACATATGATCAAACCATTAGGCTATTTTTATGCAAGTACCATTTTCAATGAAGTTATAAAACTAGTAAAATATCATGTCATAGACAATAAGGGACCAAACTCATTAGGTAGGAACTTTTTGCATGATTTTAATGTTCAATTGACAGTGACAGAGGTGAATAACCTCAAAGACGAAAAAGATAAAATTATGAAAGACTACCCAGAGGTATTCACAGATAAATTGGGAGAATATAAATTTATATTATATATAATTATAAGTTGTTATACCACTGAAGGAGAATACTAATGCAATTTTTCTGAAACCTAGGCCTGTTCCATTAATTTATAAATCCAAGATTGAAGAGGAATTGGAGAGGCTAACTAAGGAGAGAGTGATTCAACCAGTAATGGCTAGTGAATGGGGCACACCAATCGTTCCAGTGCTGAAAACCAACAACACCTGGAAAATGTCAGATATCCGTTACCAAAAATCGAGAATATGTACACAAAACTGAACGGAGGTATGTTATATACAAAACTGGATTTGAATCAAGCATATACGCAACTGGTGTTGGAGCCAAAAGCACAAGAATTGTTAACATGGTCAACACATAAGGGACTATATAGGATGCAGAGAATGCCATATGGGATAGCATCAGCCAGCGCAATTTTCCAGAAAACTCTGGAACAGCTATTTCAAGGTATGACAGAAGTTATTACCTACTTAGATGATATAATAATAACGGGGCGAACAATGGAAAGTCACATACGAAACCTAACGAAAGTGCTAGATAAATTAAAAGAAGCAGGGTTAACCTTGAAAACAGAGAAATGCGAATTTTTCGAACAAGAAATCGAATATTTAGGGCATGTTCTTACGAGTGAAGGGTTGAGAAAATCTGAATCAAAAGTGAAAGCAATAATAAAAGCACAAAGACCAAGCACAGTAACGCAAGTAAGGTCTTTTTGCGGAATGGTAAATTACTATGCCAAATTTGTACCAAATGTTCCTCAAATTTCATCTCCAATTTACCAATTGCTATCAAAAGAGAATGAATCCGATTGGACAGACAAATGTGAACAAGCTTTTGTCACTATTAAAGATATGATTGCCCAAAACATCAACCTAACCCATTTCGACCCAAATAAACCTATTATTTTAGTGACTGATGCGTCAAAGGAAGGAATTGTAGCCATAATGTATCAGAGGGATGACCAAGGAGTGAAAAGACCAGTAGCCTGCACATCAAGAACATTGATGCCAGCAGAAAAAGGGTATGCCACAATCGACCTGGAAGCATTAGCAATAATACATGGAGTTCGAAAATTTTCCACCTATTTACAGGGGATTTCATTCACTATAAGAACTGACCACAAGTCATTGATAGGATTATTCAAAGAAACTAGAGAAATACCGTTGAGGCATAAGGACAGATTACAAAGATGGGCAGTGTTTTTATCAGGTTACTATTTTGTTCTAGAATACATAAAAGGATCACAAAATTATTTTGCAGACTGTATGTCCAGAATACCAATGAAAATAAATACAGTGTCAGACGAACATAATTGAGAGGGATACCTGAATTTTGCTGAAACCACCAATGAATGGCCTGTAGATAATAACAAAGTAAGGAAAGAAACAGAGAAGGATGAAGAATTACAACAGGTGAAAACTTTTATCCAAGTGGGATGGCCAAGAAAGGTACACGAAATATATAGACCTTACTTCAATAGACGAGAAGAACTAACTATGGACAATGGATGTATAGTATGGAGAAAACGAATCATAATCCCTAAATCGCTGCAGAAAATGATGTTAGATGAGCTTCATAGTGGACATTTACGCATCACCAAGACCAAATCACTAGGACGATCATACCTATGGTGGCCAAAAATGGACAAGGCTATAGAAGTGAGGACAAAAGCATGTGTAGCATGTTTGAAAAGTCTACCAGACCCACCTTAAGCCAAACCAACACCATGACCCATAGCAGAAAGAGCATGGGAACGAAAACATATTGATTTTTTTGAGCTAAGTCATGGTGAGAATTACTCACTAATAGTAGATGCATTAATCAAGTGGATAGAAGTGTTCCCGATGAAGAACATGACAAGCAGAGAAACCGAAGAAAAGTTGAGGGAGACATTCAGCAGATTTGGAATACCAGATACAGTGGTATCAGATAATGGTAGACAACTAGTCTCCAAGGAATTAGAAACATTTTTTACTGAAAATGGCATAAAACACCTTACATCCCCACCATTTAATCCAGCCAGCAATGACGCGGCTGAAAATGCTGTCAAAACTGTGAAGTACAAACTTGAAGCAGCAATAGCAGCAAATAAATCATCAGAATCAGTAACAACACTATTTGCAAGATTTTTCTCAAACTATAGAAATACAATGCACTGTTCAACAGGAAAAACACCAGCAGAATTGATGTTCTAGAGGAAATTAAGAACGAGGCTGGATCTATTGTTGAAATCAAGTAAGGGAAGTGGAAATAATCAAGAAGCTGTTGGAAACATGAGAAAAAAATTAGAAAGTAAGTCGAAAAGGGGAGGAAGAAGAATAAAATGCCATCGGGGAAGCAGTCATAGTCAGGGACTACAGGAAGATGAACACACAAAATGATGGACAACAGCAGAAGTGGAAAAACAAGTAGGAAACGCAATCTACCTATGCAGACTAAATACAGGTGAACTATGGAAAATACATATAAATCAAATGAGAAGGAGACATGCAGAAATTCAGGACAAAGTTGAACAAGGGACAACACTGAGGGAGAGCAAGGTACATACACATGAATTCCACAGAGTCAACTATGAAAATGCATCAGAAAGTATAGCAAATGAAAATAGAGGAGAAAGTCATGAGAGAAACAATACCTCTGTCACTGAAACAATGGAAGAACAAAACATAGATATTGAACAAAATGTAAATAATGAACAAAAGGTAGATAGGGAACAAAATGTAAATAGGGAACAGAATGTAGAGATAGAACAGAAACAAAATAATGAAAAGGTACAAACTTTGAATAGCAGAGTAACCCCTAGACCAAGGTCAACCCCCAGATAGCACAAATACATTTTGAGGCCCTTCGAGGCTTTCACAATAATGTCCTCAGGTCATCGAGGGCGAGCCTGACGACATCCCTAGACCGTCCTCCTGTTACCGTTCTCTACATCCTAATAACGTCTTAGAACATCCTTATAAGGTCTTCTGGAAAATGTATAGGACATTATGGGAACATTTTCAGGTAGTATTCAGAAATATCTAAGGATAGGCTGATATAAATGGAATTTTATTGAAAAAATATGGATATCATGATATTTGCAAAATTTCCCTGGAATAATAATATGTTCAAATAAAAAACTTACATCCTATTATTTATAATTCATTGTGAAGATTTTCGAGTTTTGTTTCGAAAAAATGTATCCCAGCTTCTTGTTGAGCACTACTAGAAGTTATTGCCCATTGGCAATATTTCTCTATGTTGTTTTTGATTTCTCAACTCTGGATGCTGCATCTACTGAAAGTTGAAGCCTTCATAAAATTTTTATAGATGACATCAAGTTTGTGTTTTCATAACCTTCTGAAACAAACAATGATAAGATATCTTATATCCATATAATATCTATGATTTGATCCACCTACCTTTGTTCCTTTCTTCCTCAGAGAAAACTCATCATCAACATAATGATACATTATGATGATTTTTGTTCTGTTCTAATTTTGTTGTAAGTTCTCTTATTGTTATCATTCGTGATTTCTGAACCCTGGACATACTTTCAGATGCTCAATTTACTGAAAGTTCAAGCCTGCATACAATATTTTATAGATTCCGAAGAAGCCAAAATATCATTGATTTGAGCATCTCTGCTCTGATGATAGCATCAGGAGTTTGTGTTCTCAATAACCTCCTGGAATAAATTATTATTATTTCATGTTCAGTACTTACCTATACTATCAATGCTTCGATTTAGGTACCTACCTTCATTGTAACTACTGAGAGTTCAAGCCTGCATATACAATCTTTTATAGATTCTGAAGAAGCCAAAATTTCTTGAAATGAAACCTCTCTGCTCCGATAATATGATATCATCAAGTTTGTGTTCTCAATAATTTCCTGAAACAAATAATGTATTGATATTTTATGTCCAGTAGGTATACCTACCCTAACAACACGAGTACGTCCCAGAGATGTCCCAGGGACGTCCTTCATTTTCTACGAGGACGTCCCTGGGATATCCTGTGTCGGGACATGGTACATACTAGGGACGTCCTAGGGACATCCGCTTTCCACATAAAGAGGTATCCTAGGGATGTCCTTCTGGTACGTCCCTGGGATGTACCAAGTACGAAGAAAGTATATCTCTAGGACGTCCCAAGGATATCCCAGGGACACATCCCTTCGACAAAAGAAAAAAAATTGTAGGTTGAGTACAGATTGAACCCGGGACCTTTGGCTTATCAGGCACGCATCTCACTCCATTGGCTATTGAGCCTCCTGAAGATTTAGGTACTAAACAGATTTATAAACAGGACTTCACTACAGAAACCTGAATAAATACAACTTTGTTAGGATTTGGGTATAATTATTATATCATTCTTGGGTGTTTAAAAATGAGGGGCATCATGCATGTACGATTTCTGTTTGCGAAAAATGGCAATTTCTTAAGAAGTTCTGAAACTTCATTCTTTATTTTCATTACGATTATTTTCTGGAAGAGAAACAAATATTTTCAAAAAAATGCAACTTAATACTTTGATGAAATTCAATGACTCTGATGTGAATGAATATTAGATATTCCAGGGACACGAATGGGATAACCTAGGGATGTACCTGGCGGGATGTCCACTGAACAACCACTGCGCGACATCCCCTGTATGCCCCAATCATGTCCTTGTACCGCGGGACAAAAAAGGGACGTCCCTAGGACATCCCTGTGTTGTAAGGGATACTATCAATATGATTTGCTTCCTACCTAGTACCTTTATTGTATCTATATTGAGAGTTAAAGCCTGCATACAATCTATTATAGATTCCGAACAAGCCAAAATATGTTGGGATATCAAACATCTCTGATCTGATGATATAATGATCAAGTTTGTGTTCTCATCAATAACCTCCTGGAACAAATAATAATGTTTTAATATTTCCTGCCCAGTACCTATTATCAATGAGTTGATTCAGGTAGGTACCTATCTATATTGAATCCACTGAAAGTTCAAGCCTTCATACAATGTTTGGTAGATTCCGAAGAAGCCAAAATATCTTGAAATTAAACATCTCTGCTCTGATGATATCAAGTTTGTGTTCTCAATAACCTCCTGGAATAAAATAATATATTTCATATTTCATGTCTAGTTCCTACTATCAATGATTTGATCAATTAATTACGTGTTATTATCTTATCAATTTCTCAGAGAAATATCATCATGAGACATAACCTCAGTTATTTCTGAGTATTTCAAGTTCTTCTTCTTCTTCCTTTTGGCTTCGTCGACACGTTATTTCATGAAATATCATCTGAAGACATCCGTGGGCACGAAATCGGCTGCAGCCTCAGGCTGTCACTGAAAGAACTTTTCTAGGACAATTACGGCGCTAAATCTACGCCTGATGATGTTCTTAGGTTGTAGAAAATATTACGTCCTCTCTAGGCGTTTGGCGACACATTGAGGATGACCCTAGGCGATTGTGTGCTATCTGGGCCAGAGCTAGAAAGGCACCTAATTTATTAAGGGAATATGAAATTGATTACATTGAATTATATAAGAGATAGAATATGTAGAGGATTGGTAATAAAACCAGGAACAGATGTAAGTAAACAGATTCAAGAAGGAAGGAGTTGTAGTAGATTGTAATTTGAATCTACCGCGCACAAGCGCTGTCATATGAAAGGTCTAGAGGGGGGCTAGGAGAACAAGGAGAGTCAGTCGATGTACGAACCTTGTACAATCCACATGAAAGATAATGATGTAATAATTGTAAATATATCAGTATGTCGAATAAAGTACAATCAAGCGTTAAATGTGTTTATTTAAAGTAACAACGAAATATAAACGTTATAATCACTGCAGATCCTGTTGAATTCATCACCGCTACCGTTCAAGAGAAGAAGAAAATCATATGATATGATATATGAAGTGCAAGCTTTAAGTACTTTACAAACCTACATCCTGTATGTTGATTTCTATCTTTCACATAATAAATTACATTTCATATAGATATTTCATTCTAGTAATGATTGAAGAGCATATTCTATGCATATACAAAAAACATATTCCTAGGATATGCCACCAATCTCTTTTGGAAGATTCACACCCAGGTAGCAGAGTGACGTCCAATTGACGTCATTTTTTGGTCATAAAATGACGAAGTGGACTTCCAAAAATGACGTCTGAGAGACCCTTTAATGACGTCAAAATGTCACAGCCATATGACGTCATACGTAGACGTCATAATGACGTCGCAGAATGACCAATAAAGGACGAAATAAGAAAAATTGGAGGTTTATATATATATACGGTATTATTGGTACATGATAATTAATAATACACCACAAACCTTTGCTGACATTCATTTTCTAACTATACGTTGTGGTAGTAACTTGGTTGATGGTCCTCCCGGGCAGCCCTGATGAATCCTAGCGCTATCGCTACTACCTTTGAATCTCTATATGACAATATCGTTAGCTACTCGTATTTGTACCTAAAATTTTGTAGCGAGCGTCGGCGAGATGTAAGCTGAATAAACTTATTTTTAGCTAAACTATCCATTTCTGAGAAATCCTCTGCAGCAGGTCGATTTTATTTCCGATTTGCCACATTTGAAAGTAAGAATCATATATATATACAGGGTGATCCACGTTTAAGTTAAGACGTCCGTGGCAATTTTTTCAATTGGAAACAATAATATCCCATATTAGATACATTCAATTTTTGAAATATTCATGGGATTCTGAATTCAAAAATATATTACACATAGGGTTTGTATACAGTGTGTCCGTTAAATTGAGTCATCTCGCGTGAAGTAAATAAAGTAGCCAATCAATGTACTTATAACCATACAATTCCTTGCTGAGGAATCTTTCAAAATAGGTCGATTTTCATTTTAAATTACCAACATTATTGAGAAAAAATTGAATATACAGGGTGATTCAAGTTTGAGTTACAACGTCCGCGACCATTTTTTCAAAGGAACACCCTATAAATTATTCGATTTTTGGAGTCTCTATTAAAAACTGGATTCAAAAATATATGAGTTTGTATACAGTGCATTCGTTGAATTAAGTTCTTTTGCGAAGTTGCGAATAAATTTGTTGAAAATTAAAAAAATATTTTTTTTTTTAGAGAATAATGCTCGAAGCCGTAGAATTTTATTTTCATTCAAGCTTCATCTCATATTGAATCAATATATACAGAATGATTCGTGTAGGAGAAATTACGTCATCTTTATATTTTAATGGCGATCCAATTTTACGAGAGAACTGAATTTAACAAACGCCCTGTATACAAACCCTTTGTGTGATATACATTTGATTACGAAAATTCAATAATATAAATCCGTTTGAAAAATGCGTCGTGTACGTCATAATACAAACGTGTATCATCCTGTATATTTGATGATTCCTCCGTATAAATGTCGAATTAGAAATAAAAGCCTCTCCTGTTTTATCAGAAATACATAAGATAGATAGATATTGGATAATAATGAATTTATCCACTACTTCACGAGAGCATTTAATTTATTAGACGCACTTACCTAAACAATCCACATGATTGTGTTAAACATTTTCGAATTCCGCTTCCCATGGTTATTCCAAAGATTGAGTAATATATATAAGGTGCTCTATTTAAAAAAATTGTCGTTATGGTCATAACTCAAACGTGAATCACCATGTATGTATATTCAATTTTTCTCATAAATATATGGCAAATAGAAAATGAAAATCGACCGTTTTCAGCAGATTCCTCAAAAATGCATAATTTGGCTGAAAATAAATTTGTTCATCAGTACTCACGAAAACACTGTATATACAAACACAAATTTAGTACGTACAATCAACAAACGATGAAAAAGTAAGAAAGCGACTAATTTTTCTTATTTGGTCGAATATACGACTTTGTAGGGACGTCATTAAGACGTCCAATATTGAACGTCAATAAGACGTCATGAAATATGACGTCATTTTTAGGTCCCTCTGAAGTCGAGGACGTCATTGACCAATAATGACCTAAAAAAGACGTCATTATGACGTCATTCCACTAACCTGTGCTACCTGGGCAGATATTCCTGGCATATGTTCCATGGTGACTTTGGATATTCCTGGAATATCCATATCATATGTTTTGGAGAACATGGAATATCCATGGCATATGGCAATATTCCAACGCAATATGCATAGGATATTCATGGAATATGATTGTGCCGTCTGGGTGAATCATAAGAGATAACAGAACTGTTGCGACTATTCATAAGATTATATACTAACAGAATGTTTACTCTCAGTAATTTCTTGAGCTAAAGTTAATTCTTCAAATACTCCAGGTGTTGGGTCCGATTTAAATTTGAATATTATGTAAGTTAATTGCAATTTTGGATAATTCGGTCATTATAGCATGGTTTTAGAAAAACTCCATTACTGTTGATATTTTTGTTTTGTCTCACCCTATTCCTTACCAGATAATATTGTGTGGCGCCCAAATTTACCTATTTTAATGAAATTTAATTGAGAAAAATCCCAGACAGCACCAGATATTCCATGAATCTCCCTATCATATTCCTTTTGGAATATTGGAATATTCTAGAAATAATCTGGAATATTCCGGAATATCTGTGGAATATTCTCTAAATATGCGAATGGGAATTCCTCAGATAATCATAGAATATACCCAAAAGAATATTCTATGTTGAATGTTCCTGGAATATTCCAATAAACATATTCTAAAATTAAAAAAAGTGACCCAAGTAGGGATCGAACTCGTGACCTCAAGACTATCAGAGCAACGCCTTGACCACTAGGCCAGTAATCGAATTGAATAATGTTATACATATCAAGTTCTTGTGAGAGCATTGTTCGAAATCGGATCATAAACACTTTTTGTTTCAAAATCCCCTTACATCTAATTGATGTTCGATACTCATATCTCTGAAATGATAAATGGTATTTATGTGTTGAGAAACAAAGGAATATTCATGGAATATTTCATGAATATTCACCACCGAATATTCAGTTGAGAATATTTCATGGATATACCGCACAGAATATTCAGTTGGGTATATTTCATGAATATACCGCACAGAATATTCAGTTGGGTATATTTCATGAATATACAACAGAGAATATTCAGTTGGGAATATTCCTGGAAGATTCATACCTGAATATTCCCTGAACATGTCCGACTATTCACTTTGGAATATTTCTTTTAGATGTTCCAGTGGCATGTATATATTCTAGGAATAATCGATGAATATTCGGAATATACTCCTCCTTTTTAGCATATTTAGAGAATATTCTATGAATATCCAGTGCTGTCTGGGATGAGACCTTACATCTGATGAATCCACGACCATCTCTACCACTGAAGAGCAACCGTGTAGTGAGGCCATAATTTCATTTGTTGTTGAAATTACGTCACAACTGCAACAAACAAACTCAAACTCTCATATTCCATCACTTACCACTTATTTTATGCCAAATTATCATATCTTTGTTTTTCCCGCAATGTTGCGGGAAAATGACACTTCCCAAACTAAATTGCGTGCGGGTATAGGGTGAATCACGCACGCTTGTAAAAAAATTGGTTTTCGTACTGGTAATCCCCACAATTTTGGATCATTTCACCATTTTCATGAAATGATTAATTCATTTCGGTATCATATAATTGTTCTGAGTTGGAGTGTCTTTGTGGTTGTCTCGATGTTGAAGGATGGTGTTCGTTATTAGTAGAATACCTCGAAGAAACGCTCATTGGCTGAGTATTCCGTTCGTACCCAAAAGAAGAACTACCCGTTCTTCCCGGTTTACGATGGTTCGAAAAACGAGATAAAAAATCACTCGATAGGTAGGTATACGAATTTATTACGATGTACCTACAACACAAATACACGAAAACAACAAACTAGGTATAGGTATAATACTGGATTGTAGAAGTCTTTCTTAGTCCAAAAATACAAAATTATGATCGTAATGGCGAACACACTACATTTTTTACGAACAAAAAACCGAAGAATCTCGCAATTCGCGTGGGCGATTCACCTCGGCTCATCAACAACAACTGTCGATTTTATGGCGCGCACGCGCATCGCCCGAAAATGATCGCGGCGTTGCCAGAGTAACAATATATCCTCATGTCTCCGACATTCTCCCACCTGAGAAATGTCTAGCAACTGGAACACATTTTTCACAAAAACCGAAGGAGACATGTCAAGAACACGTTAACTAACTAAAATGTACATACCAGTGTCCTTCGTTTTTATTATTTTCTCACTCACAAAAACGACGAGGCACTCGAGAAGTACGACCACTACGAGTCGTTTTTGACGTGGACACCTCAATGCTTGTCTTGCTGCCAACACTATCTCCAGGATCCTCGGCCGCCCCTGCTTCGGATGAAACATGAAAACCAAATACCGTTCCATCATTCATCGGTGGCGTCTCCTCTTCCTGAGGTAGTGCATCCGGCATCTTCTCCTCCTGGGATAGAACATCTGAAGCGATATCTGCAACACCATCACACTCCAGCGGGTACAGTATCTGCAAAGGTCTCAACAATGTTCCACGAGAAGTTTCTACACGAACAAGTCGAATTTGTCCATCTTGGCTGGGCAGAACTTCCACCACTCTCGCTATCGGCCAATCTATACGTTTACTGAAATCGTTTCCAACTAGAACAACCTCACCAACCGCAATTTTATGAGTTGCCCGTTTTTCACAGGAAAGTTTCAACTGACCGAGATATTCCGCCCGAAATCAAGATTGAAGGTCCTCGCGCATTGCTTGTATCTTTCGTATTTTCTTACAAAAAGAGCCACGATCTATTGCGTCACAATCGGGAAGTCCACACTCTACTTGCTCGCGTAAAAACATCGACGGAGTTAACGCCACTAAGTCTTTAGAGTCCTCCGATAAGTACGTAATGGGCCTTGCGTTGACCACTGCCTCGCAATCGCACAGAACAGTTAATAAGTCTTCATACTCCAAACGCGCGCGACCCAACATTTTTCTGAGTGAACGTTCGAGCACTCCAATTAATCGTTCCCAGAAACCACCCCACCAAGCCGCCGTAGGTGGATTGAATTTCCAGGTAATACGTCTCACAGAACATTCGCGCATAATGTCATCCCAGTTTAATTGTGACATAGCATTTTCGGCACCTAAAAAATTCGTACCGTTGTCACTATAAATTGTTTTGGGTCTTCCACGTCTCGACACGAACCGGCGTAACGCTTGGAGAAAGCTTAAGGTTGACATGGAAGTAACCAGTTCCAAATGAATCGCACGATAGACCGCGCATGTGAAGAGGCAGATCCAGGATTTATCCCCATTTTTCAGGAACAGAGGCCCGGCGAAGTCCACCCCAGTCACCTCAAACGCGATTGCATCACGAACTCTATCCGATGGCAGGGGTGGTGATTCTACAACTAGTGGTTTCACCTCGAACTTACGACAAATGACACACCTTGAAATTACGGATCGCACCGTCCGTCTACCCCCGAGAATCCAATATCTTTCCCGGAGTATACTCAGGAGTCCTTGGGTTCCCACGTGACACGCTTCAATATGCTTGTGCATTATCAAGCTTCTGATCACAGGGTCCTTGGCGGGTAACACAATGGGGAACCGATAATTTTCTGTGTCTTCTCTTCGAGAGATTCTTGACTTCAAGCGAATCAAACCATATTGATCATAAAAAGGATTGAGACAGCTTATGTTTTTGTCATATTCACCAGAGAATGTCTTCTGTTGTACCAACTTGAAAACAAATTTCTCTGCATTTTCTATTTCCTGTACGGTTAATTCCCCCTTGTGTCTGTCTTTTACGAATTTACAGTTATGAAAATATCTGAATATCCAAGCAATCATTCGTATGGTCTTATTGTACTGGAAAAAATGATCTAGATGCCAGTCGACCAAGCTTGCAGTATTCAGGAGGGTGGTTACTAATTGTTTTTTCTTCTCTAGTCCAATTTCTTCTTCATTGCAAGTAATTGGTGTTCTAGGCCATTCTTGGGGTGGACCATACAGCCATTTTGGCCCCTCCCACCACTTTGAATCAAATAATTGCTTGGGTGAACACCCTCGTGATGGAAGATCTGCCGGATTATGTATTCCTGGTAAGTGGCGCCATCTTTCCGCTTCAGTCAAACTCCGTATCTCTGTAACCCGGTTCCAGACAAAAACTCCCTACTCTTCTTTCCTTTTAATCCAGGATACTACAGTAGAGGAGTCGCTCCAGAAAAAACTGTCAATTTGCTTGCTTACACTTTCTACGACTTGTGTATACAGCCTGGCTCCTATAGTAGCTGCCAAGAGCTCTAAATTGGGAATTGTCATTTTGATATTCGACCTTTTCAAAGGTGCTACACGAGCTTTCGCGGCTACTAAAAATACGGCAACTTTTCCATCTATTACCGCTCTCAAAAATATGGCGCATGCATACGCGTCATTGCAAGCATCACAAAAGGTATGCAACGTAAGGTCTTGTGTATTAGAACTCGTAATCCACACCCACCGAGGTATCTCAATTTTTATTAAATAATGTAAATCTCTAACCCACGTCTTGAATGCCTGAGCGATGTCGTCATCTACGGGCTGGTCCCAAGTGAGTCGTTCTTTCCACAGTCCTTGCAGCAAGAGCTTGGGTATCAGAACAGAGGGGCAAGTATAGCCGATAGGGTCAAAAACCTTTTGGGTGATAGACAAAATCACACGTTTTGAGACTACTGATGGGTCAAGGTCAGCTGAAATAAATTCTGGATTCAATGATAAAACATCTTTTCGTGCATCCCAGACTAGACCTAGGAGAGGGCATGCCTCCGAAATATTAGAGCCGGTGTGCTCCCACCCTCTCAGTTCGAAATGACCTTCAGCCATAACTGCAGTTGCTTTTTTGATGAAGTTGAATAGACCTTGTTCATCGTGAAGACTAGCAACACAGTTGTCGACATAAAAACTCCTGCTCAGCCTTTCGATGGTTTCTCGGGAATGTATATCGGTAGTGGGAACCTTCTCGAGGCACAAAGACAAATGATACTCTAACGTCGCTCCTAGTAAGAAAGGGCTGCTGCTGACACCAAAAACCACACGTTTATGCCGGAGAACAATTTCTTGACCTTGAGAATCGACCCATAGAAATCTGAGAAAATCCCTCTCGTTTTCCCGGAGACCTATCTGTAGAAAGGCTTTACGGATATCTGCCGTTACCCCTCATTTATTTTCCCTAAATCGCAGTAGCATTGAAGGTATCAATTCAATCAGATTAGGCCCTTTTTCCAGACAATGGTTTAGTGCAGGCTTACCTGTCTCGTGTGCTGATGCGTCGAATACCGGCCTAATCTTGGTGGTGGTACTCTTTTCTCTGATCACAGGTCGATGTGGTAGGTAATGACCTTTGTTGTAATCGATATCACTCGTGGATCCTACTACTTCAATGATGCCCTCCCTCTTCCACTCTTGGAAAATTTGATCATATTGCTCAAGTACTCCTTCTTTCTTCAACTTGCTAAGAGTGTTATCCAACCTTTTCTGAGCCATCCTATAATTTGTTGGGAGTGGGGGATGTCCATCTAACCAAGGAAGTTGAACCTCATATCTCCCATCTTTGTCCAAGGCTATCGTCTGTAGAAATAATTCCTTAGCTGCTGTAGCATTTTCCTCTCTACTATGTTTGTCCGAAGGGTCCTTGATACCAATGACCTCGAGTTTCCATAAATCACTGATTGTCACATCTTTAATAAACAAATTCAAGGTCGTCATTACCACCTCGGAACGTTTCTTAGTTGTTGGCATCTTTCCCATAAGCGTCCAACCAAAATGAGTTTCAATGGCGAATAATCCACATTTTAATTCCCGACGCCCTCCTGTATACAGACTCCCGGCAACATCGACACCCAGTAACAATTCGATCGGGCCAGGTTTCTCAGCATCAGAGACTTCAGCATCGAATGATGCCATTTCTTCTGTCCATTGACCTTGAAGAACTGGAACAATGTCACCACATATAGTCGTCTCATCCAGAACCTCGAATGTATAGGTAGCATCTCCTCTAGAAATCGTAATATCATAGCAATTGTGGTTTATTAGAACCTCTCTCCCACCAAATAAACAATGAACGATTTTCTCATAGCGTTTCGGTCTATAACCCAGCTGTGCCGCAGTGGTTTTCAAAATATACGACCTCTGTGAACCGCTATCAATCAAGGCTCTCACAACTCTAGATCTACCTACGCCTATCAGGTTAACTCGAAGTGTCTGTAAAAATACCTGAGTGCTAGTGTAATTAGCTAGAGTCTGTTCTCTTTGAACATCCCTCGTAACAGCATCTCTCGCAGCATCCGCTCTACTGTTGGTCGGCTTATCGGTAGACTTATTCTCTGTTACGTTAGGAGCATCTGGACACATTAAAACGACGTGAGATCTTTGACATAAAATACATCTGAGACGTCCCCTACACCTTTTTGACTGATGTCCTACTTTCAAACAGCGATAACAAGCCTTTTTTTGAACGAGTGACTCTCTCCGTTGTTCATGGGACATCTTTTGTGCTTTGAAGCAGTCTGAACTATCGTGTGACCCTGAACAAAAAACACATGTGGCAACCTCGCAATTCATGAGCCCTGTAGCTGTAGGAATCTCTCTATGTTGACTGAACTGCTTATCCCTAATACGACCGGCATGACTCTCCCTGCTGTCCCTGGTAGTTGGTGTTGATTTGTTCATTCCGAAACCCTCAGTAGCTAAATCTATTCTTTGTTCTTTCTCCACCTCTTGTCTGAGAAATGACATCAGATTTTTGAGACGCATTTCTAATGAAGAAACAGAAAGGTCAACCCTTGAGCTCACGCTGGTGTTCTCTGGGAATGGAGAATCGTTGAAAAATGATGAACGCTGCCAAACTCTAATTAATTCTTGAGGCAAACAGGATTCGATCAATGGAAAGAGCATAGCAGAACACTTGTCCGATGATATGCCTAATGTCTCAAGTGCTCGCAATTGTGTTTCTATTTGATCGTACAGAATAGCAATCTCAAATTTTTGCTTGGAGACAGAACTACTCAGTATCAATTTCAAAAGTTCCCTGATGTAGATTTCTATCTGCAAGTCCTCTCTGCCAAATCTACTTTGCATGCTATCAATTATTTTATCATAATTCTCCCCCATAGCTGGATAACTTTCCACTAACCGCCTAGCTCGGCTACCTGGGACAGTAGCTTGAATCAAGTATTCAACCTTGTCGCTTTTATCTATAGAGTTATCGTTATGGATTTTCTTAAATTGTGCCCAGAAAGATAACCAGTCTTTCACACTTCCATCATAATGTTTAAACTCTATTCGTGGTAGCTTAAACTTATGCATACCTGTGTTTGTATTTACTGCCGAGTTATGAGTAGAACTAGCCGTGCGACTGTGTACACTCCCTGGTACACTCGTACCTGAAGTAGCTGAATCACCCTGTAATTTCTCGTACCTTATCCTTGATGTGGCATACTTCTTATTGTAGTCATCACAGCCCTCAATTTCACTCATCAACTCATCTTCCGTGGCACTGTCTAACACGAGCTCATAAATTTAATTGTTCAGTATTTTCAATTCGTCGAATTTTGTGGTTAGAAGTTCAAAAGTAACCTCCAAGTCCTCACGATCAACCGAATCGGCACTGAGTATTGCATCAAGCCCGTTTGCATACTTTGTAAACAAGCCCCGAGTCACTTTCCGGCTTTTCTTCAAATTAATAACATTAGCCATGTCTTATGTGTACTTTTATACTCCTGTGAAGTTGGCTTCGACTAACTAGCAACGAATTTCCGGCACAGCACATAAATGGACGAGACACTTCTGGGAACGCGGCAAAGTCCGTAGGTTAGGTAAACAAAACAGACTTGGTCAAACCACCCAACCGTTCACACTCACAATCCAGTATTGATATCGAATATACCTGTCGTGACTTGTTATTCTCGACAGTCCTGTCACGGTCGCCACTATATTCCGTTCGTACCCAAAAGAAGAACTACCCGTTCTTCCCGGTTTACGATGGTTCGAAAAACGAGATAAAAAATCACTCGATAGGTAGGTATACGAATTTATTACGATGTACCTACAACACAAATACACGAAAACAACAAACTAGGTATAGGTATAATACTGGATTGTAGAAGTCTTTCTCAGTCCAAAAATACAAAATTATGATCGTGATGGCGAACACACTAAATTTTTTACGAACAAAAAACTGAAGAATCTCGCAATTCGCGTGGGCGATTCACCTCGGCTCATCAACAACAACTGTCGATTTTATGGCGCGCATGCGCATCGCCCGAAAATGATCGCGGCGTTGCCAGAGTAACAATATATCCTCATGTCTCCGACACTGAGGATATGATGTATCGATGTACTCATTGGTGTAGGGTTTTGAGAATGTTTGTGCTGGCTTGGTTTGAAAACATTCTGTTTTTGTTGAGGTTTTCTAAAGACTACAGAATTATTGAAAAATTGTTGTGGTTGAATGTTGGTTCATGTATCAATTGGAATTGGTTGAGAAGGAAATCGCTGATTTTGAAACTGATAATTATAAGAATCTCTATCGTATGGTATAGGATTCTGAGAATAATATCTATTTTGTGGAGCCATATTGAGTCTAGGCTGATTTGGGGGTCGATAAAAATTCTTATTTGTTGAATTTTGGAAGTAGTGAACGTTTTCTTCTTGAATTACAAATTGCAAGGCTTCATTGAGTGAAGCAGGCCTCATGCGACGAATTGTAGTACCTAATGGTTCTCTGAGTCCAGATCAGAATGTTTTCGATGCCAAATTATTATATAGATTTTTTTTTGTACCTTTTGAAGCATCTACTTCATGAAGTTCCACATAACTTCATAATAAATTGAGAATATTCAAATATCTATCATAAGACAGTTGTGATTCTTCATTTGTCATTTGCCTCAACATCACTGAATCCCTATTGAGGCAGGGTTCGTCTGTCTCGTCAGCAAAATTCCTAACAAGAATTCCTTTCAAATCATCGCACGAAGAAATGTTCTGAATGTTGATAACCAGTTTAGCATTTCCCGTTAATTTTGAAATCGAAGAATTCAGTAAATAGGTAATCTGAAAGTTATTGGGGATTGTTTGGTCATAAAAATTCAGTATTGAACTGTCACGGATAGAAATATATGTATTCAAATCATTCGGATTGCCATCGAATGTTGGGACGAAATTCAGATATTCTGGTTTGAATGTTTGAGTCATTATGATTCCTATTATTGTATCTGGAATTGGAATATTAGGAGGAGATTGTGAGTCAACGAAAGATTTTTCTTCTTTTTCGATTATTGTTCAATGTTCTGAAGCTTGAGCCGAGTTATCGAATTTTTCAGCCATCAAATAAACGACGACTCTGTCCATCATCTATAAGGATCACGTCTGGATCGGCGATTTTGTCTTCACTAGGATTGTTCTCCTCCCAGAAATGGACTATTTTGTTCCAAATCTCGGTGGGTTGCTGCTGTTGGGATTTCTGCGGATCTGCTATAGATTGGGCGTCCTAAAGTTCGAGGAACCACTTTGTTCCAAATATCAACTAACAGTTTTTCACCAAATTGTTCAATATCCAGTTGATCGTTGATACAAAAATTGTCCGTTCGATACGAAACAATTCCGGATATCCTAACCGACTGCGCCAAAAAACTTATGATGCCACAAAGTACGGGTTTTATTGCTGGTTTATTGAAATATTTATCAACTGTATGAGATAATGAAATTATAAACAGAAAGGTGATTCCTAGAATATTCAATGCACGGTTTCCCGTATTGTTTGAAGACGACACCTTTTAACATCGTCTTGTTTCTGTCGAAGTAGATGTACAACAAAGTGGCGATGTCCTATCACAATGATGATATAACACATGTCCATTCAATCGTCTATTTAGCAGCGCTATCCTTCAGTGTGCATCTCTATCAGAATGGAATCAGTTACTCGTATTTGAATAAAAAATTATGTAGTTTGTGTCGGCAAGCAAACCAAGTATAGTTTGATAGCAATAAAAAGGATGTTGGCGAATTTAGCTTTACTTTGTTGAGAAACGTATATTCATGCATTATTTGTCACTCAACAAGAATCTAAATAGCAAATTATTTAAGAATTTTCTGAACGAAGCTCAAAAAATTGGTACGTCACATCGACGTGATGTTCAGACGTCACAGTAATATATAGTTGAATCTATATTATTATTTGTATCTAAACATATAAAGCTTGATTGGTTTCCGAAATATACAGGGTGTCGAAGTTTGGAAAAGCTTTCACTTCATTTTTGGGTATATACAGGGTGTCCCAGAACACCGTACCATAAATTCTACAGGGTGAATTAGAGATCAGAATTGGCCGATTGGTATCAGCTTACCTCTATACGAAAACGCACCGTTGAGCAGTGAGAGGGCGATGAACAATCATTTTATTTGCAGATTTTCTAGAATATCTCAAAACCCTTGAGAGATAATGCTCTGAAAATTGAAGGGCAAATTACTATAGTGGATATGAATTGAATACATGCATGTTATACCAATTTCATCAATATAGAGGGAGATATATATTTTGCATTGACTTCGAAAAACATCGATTTGAAAAAGCTGAATACGCCACTGACATTATTTCCATTTTTCAATGAATGACGAAATCAATAACGTAACATTTTTTTCAGACTGCAGTTATTCTTCTTTGTTTTCCAGATAACTAACAAAGTTCATTTCGGTGCTTATCCATACTATTTATTCATGATGTCAGGATTATCATTTTTTTCATGTTCTCATCTCATTCATGTTGTTTTAGAAACTTAGCAGCTGCTGTGGAAATTCTTGCATGCAAATGTTTCACTGTGTCAATCGCTATTGAATATACTACGGATCATAACCACGTTCCCACCTCGCGACTGTAATGCGGTGGTGCGCCATCCTGTTGAAACCACATTTTATTCCCTATTTCTTAACAAACGTCGTCCAGGAGATTCGTCAAATCATGCTGTAAAAAATTCAAATACTCTTGTCCGGTCAAGGAGTCTGGTAGAAAAAATGGTCCATTCAGATAATTATCTATAACTCTAGCCCAAACGCTCACTTTTAAACTCCATTGGTGATGAGTTCGCATGATAGCTTTTGTATTCTCATCTCCACACCCATGAGCATTATATGAATGTTTTATTCCATTTCTAGTGGAGGTTGCCTCATCGGTGAACATAATTTTCTCTACAAACGAAGCGTAATCAGTTTGTTGTTCCAGACATCAATCACCTGAAAGGAGTCCTTGCACTTTTCTGAAGCTGAATTGGTGAATTAATTTCTCAAGGATTCTTGAAACAGAACTTTTAGACAGTCTTGTCTCACGAGCAAGCTGTCTGCAACTTATTCCTTGACGTTGATCAATATCCTTCAGCACTTGATCTTCTTGCTGTATAGTTCGTGCGAATCTCTGCCTTCCAGACCCACGTCTCTTCACCACAAAAGTTCCAGTCTCTCCCAACCTTTGGTCAATGACAACAAATGTTCTCCTATTTGGAATTCTTAGTTCAGGATATTTCTCAGCATACATGCGAACAGCTCTCGCAGAATTTCCTTCGCACTTTGCATGTCACTCGTTTCACTGTTAGAATAGGGTTGGTAGTTTGGCATTATCAATTATTAATGTTCAAATGTTCGTAATATAAGATCAATATCACAATGGTGATGACGAAATGTGACAGGAAAGTACAAACAGTACAGATACATTGAACATCTGTCAGTTGAGAGTCATCCTAATTGTTTATTCTTGTACATAACGCTAAAACAAATAAGTGATCAGGGCGATTCGATATAAATCCTCTCAATGCAATGAAGAAGAACTCTTACAAGAATAAAAATCAGACCATGCAAATCCTCGGAATACCTTATAGTCCAGGAAAATTCTAGATAATGAGATTTGACTGTGGCAATGATCTAGTTATTTTTGACGAGTGATGGTAACACACATCTTGAATATTTGCTTCTTCCTTTTCTGTGATTACTATCATTCATGTTGATTTTGATTGAATTGATTGATTAATTGATTGATTGATATGCTTTATTGTCTAAAGAGAATATCTTATTGACAAATTTATAATTTCCTTATACTATAAATATATATCTATGAAAAAAAAACATAGTGTCGAACATTCAGACACACAAAAATAATTATAATCATCACATATCAATATATAGGTATAAGGAGTCTAAAAGTATATTAAAAAAAAATTATAAATGAAACATCAATATCACAGATCTCTAGCACATGAAAACAATTGGAAACAGTCATCATAAAATTCTTGCAGGCTATAATACGGCGGTCTTCCACTGAGGAATTCTTTTACGGAGTTTCTGAAATGAGTGATATCCGCGGTTTTCAAATAATTTGGTAAGTGACATTTTGAGACCATTGTATATAACTGAGTCTTTAACGAGGGATGAGGTGGGTATATAATAGCATAATGAGAATTTGGACTAGAGAATTTCATTTTATGTTTATTAATGCTTGCAGGAAACTCGCGGTTTGACCTTATTCAGGTATCTTATTGCTCTTTTCTGTAAAATAAAAACTGATTTCAAATGAGTATGAACACAAACTCTTCAGAAAGAAATCAAGTGAGATTCTATCAAAGAGTACAGTTTTGGCTAGTTCACTAGAGATTATCCTAACATCATAACATCCTGATGACAGTTTTTTTATTGAGCATTGCAATGTGGTCTTCGAATTTCAGTTTGTTGTCTATAAATACCCCAAGAGATTTTGTGCATATTTTGTTGGTGATCACACTGTCGTTCGTACCTAAAGGTATATCGTCGATCCTACAACGGAAAGAAACAACATTGGTCTTTGTTATGTTGAATGATGAAAGATTACAATCACACCACTCTTTGATTTTTTCAATGTTTGAACAAATATAATTATGAAGGTCAGTCGCATTATTTGCCCGCCATAGGATTGTAGTATCATCCGCGGATAGAGTGAATCTTCCTTCTATATCGATAGAGGTCAGATCATTGATGTATAATATAAAAAGCATTGGTCCCAATACTGATCCCTGAGGTACTCCGTTATTGATTTCAGCTTCAGCCGATTGAGTTGTAGTTTCAACAATCTGGCTCCTACCTGATATGAATAATTTAAACCATTTGTGAGTGTTCTCATGGATACCATAGTAGTCAATTTAATTGAGCAGTATTTCGTGATTCACGCAATCTAATGCCTTGGAGAAATCACGAAATACAGCTGCCACTACTTCTCGACTGTTGATGTTATCGTAAACTTCATATAGAAATGAGAATATGGCGTCATGGGCATTCTTCTCCGATTGGAACCAAAATTGTTCACTACTGATTATATTTTTATTCGAAAGAAAGTCAGTCAGACGTTTTTCAACCAATTTCTCTATGATTTTGGCCGAAGAAGGAATGAGGGAGATTGGACGAAAATTTGATGGATCCTAGGGGTCACCACCTCTATGGATAGGGATGACAACCGATGTTTTGAGGAAGGAAGGGAATACACCAGTCTCAGAAGATTGATTTATCAAAGCAACTAAAACATTCAGAGCAGCGGCGGGTATGGATTTTCGAATATTCTTATTGATAATTCATCAATTCCAGATGCCGTTTTATTTTTAATAGATAGTATCACGGATTTTAGTTCACTGAAATCCGTTGCGTATAAGATCAAACTTTCATTCATCGAGACATTGTCTAGGTATGTAATTGGGTCGAATGGAACTGAAATGTTGGATGTGAGTTTTTTAGCAACTGAGCAATAATATTCATTGAGCTTATCCACGGATATTGGAGGAATCATTTGAGTTTTTTTTGGTTTCCTTCTGAAATCGTTAATCATGGACCATGTCTCCTTTGTTTTATCGTTTCCTTATAAGATCCTTTTATGATAGAATTCACTCTTTGCAGCATCTATTACTCTCCTATAAACATCTCTATAACACCGGACGTATTCATGGAATGGGTCATTATTAGTGAATTTTTTTATATAGTTGAATGATCCTAAGTTTTTCGAGAAAATTTTCATGCCTTCAGTGAGCCATTGTTTTTTTTTTACCTTAATCTTCTGACGAGGAGAAGATTCATTAAAAATAGTGATGATATGGTAATAAAATGCACGTAACGGATCATTAAAATTCAGCATAACTTCCCAATTGGTCTGGAGATAATTTTGAAAGAATTCATTATAGTTTGCTGCACTAAATAATCTACCATACTTAAATTCTGTATAAATTTCGAAGTGAACGGCTTCATGATCGGAAAAACCTGGTGAAACTACAGAGCAAGAAATAAGTTCATCCTGTTCATCCTGTAGGTTACTACATACATAGTCTATTGTAGAATTGCTATGATGAGTTATGCGAGTAGGGAAGTCAACATGCACCATTAGGTCGAAAGTACTGAGTAGATTGCTCGGTGTTTGTCTTGCATTTGATTCTTCATCTGCAAAATTTATGTTGAAGTACCCATTTGATATCATTGGCAGCTCATTCAGCAAAGACTCTTACTGAATGAAAAATATATTCATATCAGATGATGGTGACCGATATATACATATTATATATGTATTCAGCTTTTTTGAATATACTATTGAAAACTCAAATATTTTTTCTTGTAAGTAGATATTCAATTTTTGGAAACTTTCGAAGTCTATTCGTTCGCTAACAGAGTTATGAACTAAAATCATAGTCCCACCATTTGATGACATTGTTCTGCAATATTTTGATAATATTGTATAATTAGGAACAAAGACTGGTTCATTATATCTCAGCCAATGTACATTCAATAATACTAGACAAGGAAAACCTATGTCTTCCAAAAATATATAGAGATCATCTGTTTCATTTCTTAAGGGTTGTTCATTCAGTAAAACCAATGACAAGACGTGTTCCGTTTTGAGATTGTTCGTGATGAGATTTTGTTGATAACTGGTGCTTTGTGAAATATGTGAGTTTTCAGTCAATCGTTCATTATAACCTGCGATAATCGTGGGTATGAAAAATTATATTCTTTCGTAGTCGTTTGCTGGTCTTCAATGGAGTTGTTTCTTTCTTCTTCAATCTTGCTCTGTTCAGCTCTACTCATATCAAACTGAAGATTACGGAATCTCTCACTTTCATTCAGTTCTGCTTCTGCTACATCCTGGTGTCCTTTCTGTTTGCATTCATTATGCTGCTTTGCATTGCCCTTATAATTTTGTATGATATTTAGAAGAGATTTTATCATTGATGATTTTCCTTTATTGTTCATGATACCAATTTTGTTGAAACCTGACCTTTCTATTATAGTTATAATTGTTTCAGACGACTATGCAGAAATCTGATATTCATTTTCTTTTCCAATAAATTCTCAGTTTTCATGCAGAATGAATTCGAAGATGATCAACAGCCATATGAATTTGCTGAAATAGTTCAAATACCCCATTATTATGATCAATAAAAACAAGATACATGATAATCCTGATATCATAAATAAATAGTATGGAGAAGCACCAAAATGAACTTTGTTAGACATCTCGAAAACCAAGAAAAACCTGCAGTCTGAAAGAAATTAGGTAATTGATTTCGTCATTTATCGATTTTCTTCAAAGTCAATGCGAAATATCCATGTTCCTGTATATTCATCATATCAGTATAACATGCATTCGATTCATATTCACTATAGTAAATTGCTCACCATTTTTCGGAACAATATCTCTCAAGCATTTTGAGATATTCTTGAAAATCTGACAATAAAATGATTGTTCATCGCCCTCCCACGGCTCAACGGTGCGTTTTCGTATAGAGGTAAGTTTATCTCAATCGGCCTATCTTGATGTGTTCACCCTGTAGAATTCATGGTTCGTTGTTCTGGGACACTCTGAAGACTTTCCGACATAAAAAATACCCATCCTGTGAATACGGCACATTAGCAACAACATCGCAGGAGAAAGCGAATATTTTTGCAGAGATGTTCGCAGCAAACTCTACTTTAGATTCCCAAGGAAAACTGCCGCCAGACATTCCACCCGTTGAGAGTCGAATGCCCGAAATCGTCTTCCGTCAACGCACCATCAGACGAATTTTGCTTGGTCTCAAAACGAATAAGGCTAACGGTCCTGATGGAATTCCACCCATTATCCTCAAAAAATGTGCACCAGAATTAACACCGATTCTCTGCAAGTTGTTCACCATCTCGTACAGGTCGGGTATCTTTCCATCATGCTGGAAGACAGCTAGAGTCCAACCAATCCCCAAAAAAGGGAACAAGAACCTGCCCAACAACTACAGGCCCATTGCCCTGTTATCAGTGATCTCCAAAGTGATGGAGAAAGCCATCAATATTGAGCTTATCAAATATCTAGAGAGCTCAGGAATCATCAATGATAGACAATACGGCTTTCGCCACCGAAGATCTACTGGAGATCTACTTGCCTACGTCACCCATTTATGGCAATCTTCAATAGAGAAACACGGGGAATCTCTAGCTGTCGCGTTGGACATATCGAAAGCATTCGACCGTGTTTGGCACGAAGGACTCCTCCACAAACTACAATCATACGGCTTACCACCTCAGCTATGCCATCTCTTATCGAGTTTTCTTTTAGGCAGATCGCTCTACGTGGTAGTGGACGGTGTATCGTCTGATACCATTAGCATCAATTCCGGCGTTCCACAAGGATCCATTTTGGCACCAACATTATTCCTGCTTCATATCAATGATCTGTTGGGAGTAACAACTTGCCCCATCCACAGCTTTGCAGATGATAGTACCCTCCATACTGCGTTCTCTTCCAAAATTCCCATTTCTTCCCAGGAAACAAAGAACTCACGGCGCAGGCAGGTCAATGCTGTCAATGAAGATCTTGCTGAAATCACAGCCTGGGGAACGAACAACCTAGTTGAATTCAACACCACCAAAACTCAAGCCTGCATTTTCTCTAGAAAGGCGGAACTCAGTATGCCCGATATTGTAATGTCTGGCTCCACCATCCCCACCAAGCCCACCATATCTATGCTCAGTATTTCCATCAGCAACACTCTTTCATGGGATATTCATGTCAGATCCATCGCAAAAGCTGCTTCACAAAAACTCGGATTCTTGTTCCGTGCTAAAAGCTACTTTACACCTCAACAGCTTCTCATGATCTACAAAGCGCAGATACGGCCTGTTCTAGAATACTGTTCCCACATATGGGGTTCAGCACCAAAACATACGCTGATGCTCTTAGATTCCATCCAGAGAAGAGCCATTCGCCTGGTGGGTGACGCCACACTCACTCACTCTTTGACATCATTGGAACACCGTAGAAAGGTCGGCGACCTTTCACTTTTCTATCGATACTTCCACGGGAAATGTTCTTCGGAAATCTCTGCAATCACCCCTTCACTAGCAATACCAATCAGACGAACTAGACAAGCCCAGTCAGCACATCCTTTCGTTGTCAACCTCGAAAGATGTCGAACAGCACTTTATCAAGACTCCTTCATCCATAGAACGGCTAGGCTCTGGAATTCATTGCCTGTGGAAGTATTCCCAACAACATATAATCTCCAAAAATTCAAAAAAAATTCCAATACCTACCTCCTGTCCCTATCCTCCCTAGGAACGCACGATGTTCTTTGAACATTATAGGGATTCCCTTTCGTGCGCTCCAATAGATAAAAAAAAATATATAGGTTCATCACAAACATAACGGTTTCACATCATAGTGCGAGTCAACATGATTTGGATCTGCTTTGGAAAACATGAACTTCGACAGGACGTCCCTGCAACGTCATGAAACTGACGTCTCATTTCAACCATCTAAGTGACGTTCACTCGACGTCGAGATGATGACGTTATTATCAAGTCATAGAAAGTATGTTATAGAAACGTTATAGATTGGTGTGAGACGTCACCGATGAAAATCACCAATTAGGGACGTCACAGTGACGTGATCATTCGTCATCTGGTTGACTTGGCAGGGACCACAAATGATTGTTTTCTGGAATCGACTCAAAAGTCGTCCATTTTTGTTCCAAAATTAGCTCTTGAAGATGACGTTTTTCTTACTGACTCAATGAAATATTAGTGATGTATATTGCCTCTCAACCCTTTTACTGTCGAGGAGCTAGAGTTGAAGTTCAATTCCTAGAAAACAAAAGTGTGTGCTGATATGATAGCTGCTTCGCCACTGGCATGCTCAAGTGACTAAAAATAGTAGTAACTTCACCTATATTTCATCAAAAGAATATCAACTATTCCGATCGCAAAAAACAGTATGTTGACATCATCTCCTAAAAAAACAATGTACTATTTTTTATATTATTATTTTGTTTCACCCCATTATTGATTTCTTTAAATTTGACTCAAGATGATAGGTGAAAAAAAAAAGTATACAGAAACACCTATTTTCCCCTGCTTTTCAAAATTTGTGAATAGGATTCGAAAATTTTGATATACAGTGTGTTGTTTCGTATCGGAACCTACTCCATAATGTTTTCAAGGCCGGCCCTGGAATGAAACTTGTTATCTTTATGTCAATCGTCACCACTGTAGACGAAGAACATACAAACTGAAAATAAGAAAGTGCATAGAGATGTTCAGAAGTTAAAATTAATTGAAAATATAGGGAAATTGAATAAATCACCCTGTATCTTGGATATGAAATATGATAGACTCATGAAATATGAATTATTCAGAAGCATTTCTGTGTCCTCCATCTACCCTTACTGAATGCGCTCATCCAATGAATCACCCTGTATAGGTGATACATCGCAGGTAGAATTTTATTTGAAACAACATGATTACCTATTTCAATCATCATATCATTTTCCTAGTATAATAGATTGATATTTGAAATCTTGAAGAATTTTGGAATTTTACCCTTGTGGAAAAAATTTATTTAACTTTTTGTTTGAAGGTGAATGAAGATATACAGCAAAAATCAATATGACAATATTTGTTGAAACTACTGCTAACTCAACGAATTGGAGAATTGTGCCCTGAATCTGTATTTTGATATTCAATATTGGGAAAGGAATTATTACGAGTATTCCAAGAAGGAATATGTGAAGAGAAAAATGATAATAATGTGTGACAGTCACAACGATTCATTAGAACCTGAAACGTGAAGACGAAGTCAGTGATTATTCCTCGTTTTCCTAGTCCTAGTTTTCTAGTTCCAAAATACCAAACGACTGCCTAACTAAATGAATATTTTTAATGTTGTAGGTTCTATTCATTTCAAAATCCAGGAATCTCAAGAATCTATTTTGTACTTTTTCGATTCTTAGTTAATATAAATTATATCCTGGATTCCAAATTACACTGGCAACATTTTATTTGCTATAGGTAAACAAATGCAAAGAAGAGAGATTTTAATGATTTCTGAAATTAAAAATTTCACAAATTCGAGTGATGAAGCCCAACAATTCAATAAATTTACTTATTATACAGGGTGAATCGATAGTGTGTTCTCCTTCTATATCAGCCAAACCCTCAGAAATATAGAAAAAATTCGAATACAACAATTATTATGGGGTTTCTTGAGAACTATCGCCTGAAATTATTTTCATATCTTTAGGATGTTCGAGTTCCAAGACATCGGTTAATGATGGGTGTTTTCAAATGAGACACCCCGTATATCATTACATTTTTATATTCTTCCTCAAGAGCTGATTTCATCAATGTATCGCCCTTGGGGACTAGCTGAAATGTTTATAGAGATATAGGGTGCTCATAATATATATTTTTCAATTTTGTGATTTTTTTGTGATAAATCTATTTATTATTGGTCAAAACATCTCACATGTCCCTATCTCAACTTTCAATTCACCATCTACTGACACTCAATTGGAACAAATACAGGGTGGTTCAAAATTCAAGATTTCTGATCACCCTGAATCTATTCCAATTAAATTTCAGTAAATAGAGAATCGAACATTGATATAGGGACATGTGAGCCGTTTCGACCAATAATGAATAGTTCTGACACAAAAAAATCCCAAATTTGAAAATTTTCTATTCTGAACACTCTTTATCTCTGTAATCAGTTTCGCTAGACCCCAAGTATGATACATTGATGAAATCAGCTCTCCAGAAGAATTTTAAAAATGCAATAATATACAGGGTGTCCCATTCAGAAACACCCATCATCAGCCGATATCTTGGAATTCGAACATCCTATAGATATGAGACTGATTAGAGTTGATAGCTCCCATAAAATTCTATAACTGTTGTATTCGAATTTTTTCAATATACCTGACGGTTTGACTAATATCGAAGAATATCAAGAATAATCTATTATTTCCGCAATATTGTGGAAACCTCAGAAGATCAGAATTAAGATTTGCACAGTCTTTGCGATTTTCATGTAGTTGAAGTTAACTTTCATCTCGTTATGTTTTTTCCGTCTCTTATATTATAGTCCACTCCACCCATTTCTTCAAATTTCATCTACATTTCACGTATTCATCAAGAATCCGTGATATTCATTGCCTGTGGAAGTATTCCCAACAACATATAGTCTCCAAAAGTTCAAAAAAATTCCAATACCTACCTCCTGTCCCTATCCTCGCTAGGAACGCACGATGTTCTTTGAACATTATAGGGATTCCCTTTCGTGCGCCTTGAGCGATAAAAAAAAATTCAAAGGCAAATAGGTATGGTCTTAAAATGTTTTATTGTATTGTGATTAATCATCATGGGAAGATGTGGTGTGTCAGTTTGGAGAAGACGACGAATATTATATTTTGCTAATGATAAATATTATTACATTGTGTTCGATTGATTTAATATGAACCTACTCAAATTGCATTGATGTTCTCAACATAGTTTGCACAACCAGATGAAATCTGCTATGATAGAATTTATTGAGCAGTGAATGCCAGTCTGGTCATGAATAATATTATAATATGCGCAACTGATATGCATATCATTTGAACATTCTTGTAATACAATGAGTCACTTTATCGTGACCATTATTTCGCCTGTAGATCATTACTGAGGAATACTATTCGAATCTTCACCACACCTCTCATTTTAATACGGTACAACATCTTCACCATCCTGTGACCTTTCGAGAGAAATAGATGCATTAAACTCAAATGAATGCATCGAAAAAAATGTGTAATAGTTTGAGGGGAAGACAAACTAATGAATATTACATTCATCTTTAGCGGTAATCCACTATATATAAATCAGGTGCTCGATACAAGGATTACATTTAGTTTTCTAGTGACCGTAGGAATTCAACGATGATCTCTTTGGTGAGTGTGTGTAATGATATATTGGGTGCCAAAGTGTTAAAAGTGTTTTCCGCAGTTATACGCGAAAGGTAACACAGTATTGTGATACCCCTTTGCCTCATAGATACGTTTTTCCATTTCTGAATCATTCGGTGTATCATAAAATACCATATCTTTATGTAGCAATTTTTTGGTGATTCAGGAGTTTAGAAAGAGCATCCCTACAAGTCATTTTCCATTAGAAAATTTCAGGCAGAACTGAAAGTCTCCAAGTCCTGTTAGAGATGTTGTCGAATGGATCACGTATATGTTTTCATCGAAACATCAATAAATACTTTTGATGAGTATCTATTTCTTGCATTTCCTATAATAGAATGAGAAGCGATTGAATTTCCTTTGGAATTGGAAGGATTGTTCACACCCTGCTGTCAATCTGTTATTATTCAACATATTCTGAAAAATCATGACGTGCATATCGTCATGAACGTGATGCTCATAATATCTATTCTGAAGTTGCATGCATGATTTTCATCAATAGTATTCACATCATTTACATCATCATATGAACTCATTTTCGAAATTCAGCCTAAGACGAAATTCCATCGTATTACTCGTGAACTTTTGATTTTCATTGTATCCACATGGACAAAGGCATACTTCAATGAAATAGGTATTGATTCACGATTTGATATATTTTTTTAATTGTTTTGAATTGTGGAGCTTGGAGCGCAAGTACCATAAAACAGTATATCTTGTTTCTACAAGAACCAAAGCCTACTGTGTACCTACATTTTCAGAGGTAAATCGTATCATCGCGAGAAACATCTAATTCTGATCGTTTTTTTTTTTTCATAATGATAAATCTATGGATGACAAAGCAAGAGAACTGTAGAAAAACATTTTCTGTAATGCATGACATATCAGACAATAAGCTACGCCTTCTATTCCGTGATAACTAGAAGAATAAACTATTTATTCAAATTCTTAGATCATGAAAATAATAAAGACGATATCATAATTATTATAATTATTATTATCATTATCATTATTCTATATTATTCCATCATTGAAGTGAACAGTTTGACAAAAAATAATTGTTCATCCAGATGTCGAAATGAGGTACATTATTTATGTTGGTGATAATAATACTTATAATATATATATATATATATATATATATACTTATACGATATTGTTCTAATTCTGTGCTACTCTGTGACTGCATGGGTAAAACTATCTGTTGAGTTGCCTATTCATGTAAATAAATAGATAAATAAATAAATAAATAAATATACGAAATGACCCTGTACATATTCTAGCATGACTTCAGATCATATATAATGTCTCTTCTAGAACAACCATGCAATGTTCCAGAGGGGACAATTCTTCAAATTTTTTTGCACGGTCACCCTCAATATTTCAAGGGTCGTATAACATTCGAAATCTGCCTTAGGATGTCCCAATCGGTACAAGAACTGTTATGATTTCTGAAGAAACTTCTATTGATAATTAATGATTATGAGTTATGAGTTAAGTACAAGAACATTCTTCCAAAAATTCAATTTCATGAGATCTCGCCTCAAAGACGTCCTCAGAATGTGCTGTATACGATTATGAATGTGTCCCAAGGGACATCTATCGGTGGTATACATTGGCATCAGGACTTCAGATATATATCCTATATAAATGTCCTCCACGCAGGTGATGATTCTTGTTCAATGTCCTAGAAATAACGTCCGACGGACGTCCCAGTTAGTAGGGTCAATATATTATCTCTATGACGTTAACTTACACCTTGCAGACGATCGACCTCTTGTAGTCCTTCACGTGAGATCATTGGACATCCTTGGAAAAAATCTTCATGATAACTTATACTGAAAGCTCATTCTTGTTGATCCTTTCTACTTCTTGTGGAACTCAATGATTATCACTGACAAAAATAGAGCAACACTCTCCGTATATTGATGTTGATGCGGCCATAAAGAAAATGCGGCTGTGAGTCAGATGAATGAGTGCAGTGAAAGTCATGGTATCAAGATTCACCCTAATCTTTTTTTTGCAACTTATGCTCTTTCCACATTAATCACTTGAATGACTATTGATTCAACCACTTGAGAAGCACTGAATAATTTCAAATACAATATTCGTTCCACTAATCCGCACTATTTTCCATGGAAATTTATATCTTGAAGTTCACTGCACTGTCATGGAATTATTTATTCAACAAATGCACAATACATAATATAGTTTGTGATCGATTGACTTCATCAACTATTATTGACAGTGCATCGTTATAGCTGAAACCTAGTACTTGAATTATAATAACTCATATTGTGACGAGATCAGTCCTGCAAAATGTTTTCTGAACCTTTCGGGGTATGGTATACTGTGGCAATCACATTCTGAATCTATCTGAATCCATATCTGATATATGTAGTTCATGAGTTTTTCTTGTAACAATATTGTGTTCATGCGTACCTAGTTATTCGATGACAAAATTGAATCCAGGAGTAAAGTTGCGCAATTTGATGCTGATCAGAATGTTACATCAAAAATTTGTGAATTCCGAAGATATTCGAGGAAAACTGAACTCCGCGATTTCGTTTTCATGTTTTTTTCACTTTTGAAGTTATATAACAGAATGAGTAATATATTCTCATGACCACTTTTTTCGCTCCATCCAATAGTATTGATAGATTTGTGATTCGACGTTTCGTCTTCGAGGAGCTATCATCATCAACATAATACACTTTACGTCATACGCCATTTCGCATCAGAAAATCATCATCATCAGTGTTATTTGATGATGGTCACGATCGAACGAAACATCGGCGTCGAATAAGAAATAAGTTGATCTTGTGGAGAAGGCAGAATGGCTGCAGTAATGTCGAGCTTATTTTGGTTTATCTCTTTCAGTAAAATCAGAAAACATCATTTGTTAGAATTTATATTTGTAATTGCCGGAACTCTTATCTAATTCTATAAAAATAAGTAGATAAGAAGATTCACTGACCAGCGTTCGATCCTTTGATTTCCAATCCATATACCGGGAATTAAAAATGATTGAGGATTCATTATTCCAAATTTTTTGGGATTTTTTCTCCTCGTTTCTATAAAATAAAAATATAAATATTATTTCAATATACGTGTAGTAAGGACAAATCAGATGATTTGCCCCAAAATGTCACTGCGTTTAAAGAATGTTCCTATCAGAGAGCCGTAAAGAAAAATTCACTAGCTTGTCAGTGACAATTTGTATTGAAAAATTTTTGGAGAAGAGAAATAAAGGTATATAGAAAAAATATCAAATTTTCACTCATCTTTGGACGTTTCGGAACCGATTCTGCTCCCGTTTTCAACATGAAGAGATTTTTTCAATTGCAGACAGTATGATTGAGGATATTCATCATACTTAGCAATGGATTTTCTCTTGGTTCCTATCGTTTCAAAATGGCCGAAGTGTTTTCACGATTTTCGTCAATTAGTTGAGTCTAGATTATTATCAAAAATCATTTTTATCAGTGAAAAAAATTATCTCATGTTCGGAAAAAAACGTGATATAATATGCATATACTACATTTGTCATAGAAATGCCAAAATTTCTAGCCTGCAGGAATTATCTGAAAGGACATCACCTCATTCACCTCATTTTGCAAATCGTGACAATACTTGGGAGTTTCGAGAAACCAGGGGAATGATACGCAAGACCAATAAATAACTGTTTATATCAATTTCTCCATTATATAGGGTGTTTCATTGGGAATGGGTAATAATTCAATTGTGGATAGGGGTCACTGGGATGATTTGAAAAATCCCATGGCTAATTGGTCTTCGACTTCTTATAACCGAGATACAGGATGTTTCATCAATTTTGTCCATATCTTCATTATCTCGTAACTTTCCAACCAACCTGTATATATATTTGAAAATTAGTACACTTGCTCAATCTACCCTGTGAAATTGATTGAGGCAACAACAAAAGGTAAAATCCAGGTACGGCTTCACTTAAGATTCAACAATTCTTTCTGCCAGAAAACAACACCCTATACATTCGAATTTCTCATTGTCTTTTTGCCATATCTGAAAAGAACATCAACATTTCTATTCAACGATGTGCTTTTTATTCGTGCACAGACGAGATTAATCGATTTAATTACTTCCTATTCAGTATACGTGAGTATTACATTTAGGAGGAATATTTCATATCGTTCTTTGTTCCAGACTTAGTTGCAGGTCCGTCATCAAAACTATACCGGGCTTTTCACGATAAGCTTTAATTCGATGTTTCTGGCAAACCCGGCAACGGATAAATCTGAAATTTCGATGGTATGTATGAATTAACATAATCTACACTACTGAAATATTTGAAACGATCCGGCATTGCCGCTTCTACTAGAAAGTTGCAGCAACTTCGATTTTTCAAATTGGACACCCTGTATTTCATCACATTCTTGGATTTTTGCTGTACAGCAGAATTCATCGATTCAAAACATTCAAGGTCTAGCGGGACTGATAACTGAGATATAGAATGTGGAAAATCGAGATGTTTCAACTTTACAAATGTTTTGTGTTGAAACTATTTATACTTGCATGGTCAAAACGGCTTCAATGTCCCAATCTCAACTTTCCATTCGATATTCAATTGAAACAGATACAGGGTAGTGCAGAAATCTGAATTATGAACCATCCTGTATTTGTTTCCATTAAATGTCAATAGATAAGTTAAGATAGGGGCATAAAAGCCGTTTTGACCAATAATAAATATTTTCGCAAAATAATTCTAAAGTTGAAACATATCGATCCTTCTCACTCTAAATATCTCAGTTACTAGTCCCACTAGACCCCGAACTTTGTGAATCGATTGAATCAGCTCTTCAGGAAGCATCCATGGTGTCCCATTTGAAAAATCAAAGTTACTGCTACTTTCGAGTAGAAGCGGCAACGCCGGATTGTTTCAAATATTTCAGACGTGTAGATCATGTTAATTTATACATACCTTCGAATTTTTGGATTTATTCGTTGCCTGGTTTGCCAGGAACATCTAATTAACGCTTATCGTGAGAAGCCCTGTATAGTTTCGATGACGGACCTGCAACTGAGTCTGGAACAAAGAACGATATGAAATACTCCTTCTCAATGTGGTACTCACGTATACTGAATAGGAAATAATAAAATTAATAAATCCCGTCTGATTCCAATTTTGTACCCCAAAATGAGCAAAAATAATATTTTGAGCACATGATATGAATAGTTAAAATCGTCTGTGCACGAATGAAGAGCACATCGATGAATAGAAATTTCGATGTTCTTTTCAGATATGGCAGAAAAAAATGAGGAATTCGAATGTATAAGGTGTTGTTTTCTGGCAGAAAGAATTCGTGAATTTTAAGTGAAGTCGGACCTGGATTTCATCTTTTGTTGTTGCTTCAATCAATTCCACAGGGTAGATTGAGCAAGCGTACCAATTTTTAAAAATATATACAGCTTTGTTGGAATTTATGAGACAATGAAGATATGGACAAAATTGATGAAACATCCTGTATCTCGGTTATAAGAAGTCGAAGACCCATCAACCAGTGGTTTTTTGAAAACCCCTCTGTGACCCCTATCCTCAGTTGAATTATTTACCTTTCCCAATGAAACACCCTGTAGTTTGCACCTAGATCATTTCCCAGGGCATATGAAAATGATTCGCAAGAATACCACTCATAAGAATTTGTCAAACTCCCAGATCGCATTGTTACCTAAGCAATTTGGAATTTACATAAGTCAAACTTTGAGCTGTTGATTCTGAAATGCGTTTGGAATCTTGTCATTCGAATCAGAATAAAATAGAAGATGTTTTTTATCAATTTGAAAGGACGAGTGCACTCCTGTGACATCCAGGATATGAAAGCGTCACAATGAACATTATTGGTCTGTGAATAAGCCACTACAGAAATGTTATATCGAAGGAGCCATCAGAGGTGTTGCGAAATCTATGGTGGCAACAAGATGATATTTACAGATATTTTATACCTTTTATTATTTCCTGGTGAATGGATTGAGAATCAAGGGGGCGTACGCACGTACTTATCACTTTATCTAGACTGCTAGTAGTCATATCGCAGCAACCCGAAAATGTAGAGTCAGTTGTTCGCCTGAGAACGCTTATGCGTAACACGCTATAGAACCTCCAAACTGTCGTTGTTTATAGGCGGCGACGAGGTCGATGACGTCGTCTTAAGTGTTTCATTCATGTCAGTGGTCGGCTTGATGAAAATATAATATGAAAATTAAGAGGTGTTATAAGTTTTTTTGTTTCATTTTCTTCAATCCTAGCTGATATGAAGTGGTTTGTTCTTTGCTGTTAGAATTCCATGAATAATTATTCTGGTATTTGTTTTCATTATTGAAATTGTGGGTAATTAATAACTCACTATTTGAATATGCTTCCATCAGTTGAGCAACTATTTAGATTGGATCGAAAAATACATGTTTTGTATATATTCCTTCACTTGTAAAGAATTTGAACTCAAGTGTGAGGTGATATACCTGCTCATCTATATTTTGGATCGAGATTGCAATAATTACTGTAGAATTCCTGAGGATGAGAAAAATGAATGGTTCGAGGCTATTAGGAGATCATTGGAGCCTAGTCACTTAGGAATAATTCAAACTATTTTACACCAGACAGTTTTCTGATGTTTCCAGGCAAGTCGACGACATTGAAACCATATGCGAATTAGTCGTTTTTGGAAAAGAGAAAATCTGAGTATTGGAAGCTATGAGACCTGAATACTGCATATTTCATACATCTCTCACTACTTTATGTTTAGTTTAACAACCTTCCATAGTAGACTTCTCTCATCCTTTTCATTTTCGATACGCCTATGTTCCTCGAATTCATGAGTGTTACATTAAATATCCTGAACGCGCATGATTCAGTTCCACCAGGTCGATCTCCTGGAGATTAGCGTCTGCGGACGGCCGCAAGTAATAACTCCGTGGTGGGAGAACGTTAAAGTGGGCAGTAGATGCGACTGGCGTTATGCGGCGCCGACTGAATGACTTCACATACTTCGTCTCGTAAGCAACTGGTTGGCTCAGTAAGCAGAGCATCAGCGTTCCAAGCCGGCGGGCCGGGGTTCGAATCCGTGCGAGGCTCATCTTTTTTTTATTTTTTTCTTGTTCTCAAGTGATTTCTAAAAAATATTCTCTATGGAAAATAGGTTCATTTAGGGGTTTTCTATGTTTAGGCCAGAGGTGAGGTTCGGTTAGGTTAGGTTAGAATAGAATAGAATATTTTATTTGGTGTTAATAAACATTAAGTTTTACACAGGTCAACGAAACAAGTACAGATATACTCATGAAATAGATAGGTAAGGTTTTCTCATTTTTTATGCAGAAACAATATTTTTTTTCCTCAAGAAAAATTCTCCTTCTTCAAGAAAAAAGGGCCATCTAGGTCGATTGATTGTTAAAAAAAAATTCCTTCCTTATATTAGACTCGACACAAGTTAACTAACGTTCCCCTACCACGGAGTTATTACTTGCGGCCGTCCGCAGACGCTAGTCTCCTGGAGTGGCTTACGTTTTTCCTCAGAGAATTGGCGGTCAAGATTAGTCATCGGTGGTCGTAAGCTAGCCAGCAAGAAGTCCAGAATACCATTGGAGAACGCGAAAAAAATGAAAATAATAATATTATTCTTCTCTAATATTATTCTAACACCACCACCATTGAATAACTTATATTTCCCAAGTTCTCAATCGTATTCCATTATTTATGGCAACTGTGCTATGGTCTGCCCTTACTCACGAAATTGAAACGTCAGTTTCCACTCGTAGTAAATTTCTAGCTGTTCTTGAATCATCTGGCATCATTGATCATTTCAGCACATCGAAATCGACCGAAAAATTTTAACAAAATATGAAACTGAAAGGTATTTGAGTGAATATACTATTCGAAGAATGGAAAAAACTTACAATCGCCTGCAATGCAATATTGTCGGAATTTAACCAACATTGTATCTGTTATGATTATATAGATTTCCATGATATCCCCCGATCTTAGGACACCCTGTGAATACCAGTTGAAATTAGTCCAAATGTTATTTTTGTTTCTTATAATTAAGTTGATTTTGTTCATTCCTTAGGTGGTTCTATTAAGCATAACTGGCCTTGCGTTAGGACAATATCGACCAGTTCCATCAAGTCCTGGACAAATAGTGAGGATTATCAGTCAAACACAAGATGGCCCAAATCCCGATGGATCTTACTCTTGGAGGTATGCAATCATAGACAGGGTGTTTCCCTAAACGTAGACGATGAAGCAAACCTAAAAATTGTTTTGAAAATTTTCGGAAAATGTGCGCTCCCACCATACTACATCTTTCAACAATTATTGAACATCCGGCAATATTGCAAAGGTCATTGATACTTCCAGTACTTCTGATCTCACCAGAAGCAAATTTTTGGGTTGGTTCATCATCCTCTGATCGATATGATCCACAAAAATTTCTGGCAAACTTTGAAATTCAATATCTTCCACAACATTTTTTTCACAAAAATGTATTCTTTCATTTGGTTGTTATATCGAAGACTGGAACCTTTGACACGATAATACACTACACTGTTTTACCACTAACCGAAACGATTTTTTAACGCCTCGACACGTGTTTCGCTAACTATGTTGGCATCTCCAGAAGAAGATTGAAACAGTTTTAATCTTCTACTGGAGATGCTTACATAGTTAGCGAAACACGTGTCGAGGCGTTAAAAAATCGTTTCGGTTAGTGGTAAAACAGTGTAGTCATTTGGTTGTGTTCTTTTGTCTTTTTGTCTCCTATCATTAATGGCATTAATAGTCCCAATTTTGGAAACAACCAAGTATTCAAAGTGATTCCAGAAAATAACCAACCCTAAATATCCATTGAGATCGATTGAGTTCATCAGGAACACCATTCATTAAATTCATATCATATTCATGTTAAAGTTAGTAACAAGTTCAAATGTGACTTGAATGAAGTCAATAATTACTACATCAGTATCTATTTGTGGAGTTCGAGCGTGCTCTCATCATTCTTAGTTACTTATTCGATTTCACTTTCAGCTACTATGGATACATTTCGAAGATTTATCAGTTGAGGTGATGATAGTGATCAAAATCTCCGGAAGTTTTTGACTCTTATTTTGAGATATTTCGCGATCAAGAACATTATTTCATTGTCACTCTGTTTCAATGGCCTGGCGAATTGCCCATCCCCAGTATATATACGGATACACTACCATATCATCCAGGCATCTTTCCATATTCATTTTCATAGGGTGAGGCAATGGCGATTCATCTAGTTCTATGAGAGCTAGAAACATGGAACACCAAAACAATCTTAAGAGTTGCGGTTCTTTAAGCATACCTGTGACCGCTATCCACCTCTTCGATATCATTGGATGAATCTGGATTACAACAGGGTAACGAATTTTCATGTCGTAATAATGTCATTGAATCCAGATGCTATACCAAAAAATCACTGTCGTCGTGATCATGATATTCAAGAGGAAATAATCATGCCCTCCAATTATTGTCGGTTGCTGAAAAAATTGGAATGAAGTGTATTAGTCAGTTTCCGATTCTGGAATCAATTCATCCATTAAAAAATATAAGATTATTGAATTACTGAAATGAACGTTCTTCACATGACAGGCTGGCCTATAATTTTTGAAGTTCAATAATTCATGAATGGTGACAATCATCAATATGGTTGCTGAGACGATATATTCGCGTGTTAATATCCAGTATGACATGGTCAGGAAATATATGGAGTATACCATCTGAAAAACTCGATAACAATCACTTCAAAAAGTTTTGGATTGAAAAATAATTGATAGCCACCCTGTATGATCTTCGATATGATGATACTATTGTAGAGGTCGATGGGGGTTGCGAAAATGCTTCGATACAGGTGCTTATATACATGGTATCCATTCCATTCGAAAAATATGTCTTAGAATTCCTCATTTTTTTGAGCGCCATTCATATGCAACAAAAAAATCTAGATCTGGTCCTTCTTGTCTCATTCACACTCATTTTTATAATGTTTTTATTTATCATAGAACACGAACGATCAAGCTTCGAGGCACTATTGACCAACTCTGTATACATTTAGTTTCGAATATTCATTGAACACATTGATCTCCAGAAACACCGAACATTTTGGGAATCCAGTAGATGATCCATTCAAGATTGAGAAATCCATATTAGCAAATGTCCCAGATGGAAATAATGTTATTGTATATAAGCTACTTATTGTTATGATGATAAACATGCACAGCGGATTCGAATATACATGGTATTTTGTTAGCCGACGTATATCTGGAAGGAGGTGGTAGGTAATGTGATTTTGAACCTATTCATTCCTCATAATAATGAATACTCTTATACACAGTGTCACACTGTTCAAGAAATCACCGCTCATGGGTATGGAAAAGGAATATTCTCAGATATATTATGAACATGAAAGAAATGGATAAACATATATATATGGCGGTCTTATTGTCCTTAATATATCTGAGAATATTTCTTTTCAATACTTTGATACCCAATCAAGGAGTATAAACTCGAACGATTCAAAGTTGTTATGTTTGAATTGTTTATAGACCTGTTATCGCAGATACCTGATTGAATTCTCCCAATTCAGAAAATCTTTCCACACCCTCTATGATGAATTTCACTTCGATGTTACAGTGATCGTTCTTCAAATTCTAACGAGGCAAAATATTGTTCTTCACATTCAGGTCTCATAACGAGTTCAATTTCAACGAAAGACGTTTCAAAATGCTCGAAGAAACTTTCATTATAACCCATATGTACCAATCAAATTCGGTTCATTATATGGGAAAAACTTTCAATAACAAACTATTCCGAAATTCGACTATAGGGCGTGGAGTTTTGCTTAAATAAATTCAAAAAAATTCAATACTTGGTCACGTGACTATAGTATAACATGTCGAAAATGTCATGTTTTCGAATCATCTGATGAAAATTGGAAAAATGGCTTCTTTGTTGGAATTTCAGGCAATATTACTGAAAAAAGGTTGTTTCGAACCCAATTTCACTAGGTGAGTCGAATTCGAACGTTAAATAACCAATTGAAGTTTTTGTTATTTTTCAATATCTACGAAATGTCTGAAATATGAAAAAAATCAACAGCGACAAACCTATCACATTCTATAGAACCTTCATCATGTTACTAATTTTCAATCACTAATTGGCAACAGAAATATGATTTTCTTCAGAAAATAATCATCTTTGCTTGAAATTTTGATTATGTTTGATGCACGTATCGTCTCATATCTTCAGGATCGGCAATCATTCAAATTAATTTTTCCAGAACTGAAATGTTGCTTAAGTTTTCTATCAAAATATCATCTAATCACTCCAAATATCTATCTAATGTTCAGGGCAGTTTCGTCGAATTCACAATTAGAAGGAGCCAAAATATATCATTAACTAAAAGTTGCAATGAAACCGTCAGATTCGAGACACATGTACAAATTCTAATAGAAGCAACTTCCTCCAGTTTTTCCGGAGTTCAAACAGATGAGCATATTTTCAGCGATTAAATTGGCAAAATGAGAATTTTGGAATGAAATAAAACAAAATAACGTAACTGCGATCGAGCAGGCCATTTTTCATCTTTTTTCAGCGAATCTTAACGCCCAAGTCGCATTTCAAGATAAACTATTATTAAAAATATTTCCCATATAATGCCAACTTCATGCATGATACTATTTATGATTGAATATATTCAAAATGTCTTCAGATATACGTCGGTGAATCAAACACACTGTATAGTGGACACTTCTGACTATATATCAGTTAAACAAACCTCTAAATTCCAGAAAAATATCAGATTCATGTAACCAGTAGTATATTCAACACGAGGTATTATTGTAATCAATACATTGTGGAACAGCTTATTCTGAGTGGAATCCATTGAATTCCAGATATAAAATTATAATAGTACATATTCAATCATCACTCTACCTTCTCTAGCACAGATTCGAAATTTATGTACTGGAATCAGTGTACTTTCATCACTCACTTTTTTTGTTAGCAATGATTTTACAATTTTACTACAGACATTGGAAATTGTGAAATTTTCTCATTGATATGTATAGGTACTTCTGATTGATATCGATGTTATGCTCATCTCTATACTGGAATCAATTCAAACAGAAACTATTTTTTCATATCTTTTGGAGCGCATGAGAAGAAATCCATGTATACTGAATTTCCTCCTTAAATCCTTCAAGGTTATGACTCCTTCGAAAAATACTTGCACTGGCAAAGAATAAAAAACTTTGCCGTTCTATAGACAAATTAGTTATGATATGGATTTTTTATGTTGCTTCTTCAATTGAGTCATTTTGACACTCAAATGTGTTCCAAAACAGTTTTCATTATTACAAGTTGAATTTTTTCTTTCGACGTTGGCAACTGTAACGTCAAACTGTCATGCAGACATGATTGACACGAAGTTTTGTGTGATTTTAGAATGAATATTCAAAAATATTCAATCTCTGTTATCAACTACTTTCTTCAGTTGAATATTCCTGATATTTGATGAAAATTATGAAAATAAGAGGACAAATGAATGCAATATGAAAATCAGTATATTACACACGTTTTATAAGTCGTTTTTCCTAAGCATTCCTTGCATCGTTCGTCGTTTTCCGAACAACTCGTGTGAAAAAAATAGTGTCTCATTAAACTTGTATAATAAACTATTTTCGACATGATTTATCAAGGTTGACGACAAGAGGATGTGATGACTGGGCTTGTCGAGTTCATCTGACTAAAATTGACTTTGATGGAATGATAGCCAAGATTTCTGAAGGTTATTTTTTCCTGAAAGGAATAGAGAGGAAATTCAATTCGATATTTCTCTGACCTGAATCATTCTTATGTGATTATTTGTTTTGATTTTTCATGATCTTGGTTCAATTACTTGTACTAGAGGGTGATACAAAATGATGAGTTTTCAGATAAAAAACCACACAAAATTGGTTTTATACCATTTGGTAGAAAATATATGTTCCCCACGGCAGTAAATGTAGTTCAACTGCCATGGCTATGAACTATCAGCCGCGGCAGTCAATCTACTACTTATTTGCCTGATAAAAAGAATTACTATTTTATCTTCAAGCGGCATGGAAAGTTGCTCTCCTCTGACACTCAAAAGGCACGAAAGGTGTACTTTTCTGCCAAGGATGTGAAAGTTTGTTACTATGCAACGTTTCAAGTGATTTGAATGAAATTGGTTATCAGACTTTCATTGGGCGAATACGAAATGATGGATCATCCAATCAAATAATTGATCAAAATTGGTTTGATAACGTTTGAATAAAACAATGTATGTTTCATGGCAGCAAATGTAGATTGACTGCCTAGTGGAACAAATAACTATTACCGACTTCGTATACTAATGATTTTTTTTTAGTTTGAATCCTCATTCTTCCGCATACAGTTTCGTTCTTAAAGTTACAAGTTCTTGCAAGTCTTGTGGATGAAACATTCTGGCGTACTGAGTGCAAAAAGAGTGTAAACTCGGAAATCTCAGCAGTATAATTTATTTCAATAGCTGTAGGCTAATATCAGAAGCCATTGCAAGAATAATTTTCATCAATTGTTGATCGTTGTTTCTGATATTTGTATTCCAGCTTGAAATGATATAAGCTTATATTCAAATACTATAAGTAAGCCATCAAATGAACTCACCAGATCTGTAATTCATTCGCAGATTGTCAGTGTTTATTCTCATTTTGTATATGAACATCATGAACAGATTATTCAATTTCCTATCAATTTTCACTAGTATTTATTCTTGTTGCCTAGTTTTGTTGCTCCCAAGTTATTGAAAGAACTATCAATTTTCATTCGATTTTCGTTTTGCGTCATTGGTCTCATTGCACGTTTTCTGATGCAGGAAAATGTTATGATGTGTACTTGTTGGTAAATTAACTATATTTCTATCACAGTTATGAAGCAGAAAACGGCATATCAGCGAGAGAACAGGGCCGTCAAAAAGCTGCTGAACTAATGGAAGCACAGGGCGAGTTCAAATTCACCGCACTCGATGGTACTCCAATACAGCTCACCTACATTGCCAACGAGAATGGATTTCAACCTCAAGGAGCCCATTTACCAACCCCACCTCCAATTCCAGATGCCATTTTGAGGTCTCTTGAGTACAATGCCGCTCACCCCGAAGAAGAACAAGAAAGGCCATTCCGCCGACCATAAGTCATTGTTCTCAATGTTTAATTTTCCTGTTGTTACGGTATAATGATACTTCTGAATGTGATTTTATGTAATATAGCATTGCGATTTGTATATAAGTTTCGTATCGGAAATATGATGTGCATTTGAAAATAATAGTGATTTTCTTTCAACTTCCAAATCAGGAGGTTATCCACACTCTTTAATTATTTCATCTATTATATTCAGATTCCCTATTCTATTATTTATTCAAGGTTGTCAATCTTCTCTTCGTAACAGAGATTCATGTCAACTGATTCGAAATGAATCAGGGATTTTTGATTGAAAACAATAATGTTCAACCGACGGAGGCGATCCATCTTTCAGTGGAGTGATGACAATAGGAGGAATTCGTATGATCAATGGCAGTTCTTCAATAATGTTCAATTTATTGCGTATGTGTGATATCTTCACCCTTCAAAATTCAGAACAATGTTATTCAGGAAACCGTTATTTTCAAATCGGTGAGAATAATCATGGTGGATCCAGTATACCGATTGGGAAGGTAAAACTTCTGAGAGAGCATCTTTAATCCAAGTTATTATTCTATTCATGAAAATCATTGATTGCATATTATATTCGCGAGATTCACGGAATAGGCGACATCTAGATTACATAATACGAATTTCAAACGGGGGAAAGGAAACTGTTGTCTATGGATAAAGTGCATAGACTGAATTGCATTCAGCTTGCTGTAGCTGTAGTGAAACTTGTCAATGACATAAAGTGTTGACACTGTTGGTAGTGATGATGGTTGAATTGGGTAATTTTTTCACATTTTCACAGACAGTATTTAACATTTCTATTACTTCAGTGAACAGTGAACGGGTGAAGAATTGGAGATAGTTCAAACAATTCAAACTAATTATGACGAGCAGATGAATTGACATATAAAAGAACAGCTACAATATGTTAACAGTACCCAGATTGTCCTGCTTTGCATGAACAAATACAAATTCATTGTTCTACAGGAGTTCCTCTGGAAACCAACTTCAATTTTACTTCATGTGGGAAACATTTCATCGCCGAAGTTTGTAGACAAAGTACAAAAATGTGCCTTTTGTTGAAGTCTTCTGCCTCACACAAAATCACATTATTAGCACGGAGAACTGCTTCTCCTTCCACTACTGGTCGGCTCTTTTCGTCTAAATAGAGCAAAATATCTGCTAAAAGAACATCTACAACAGGCATTATTATCGCTTTCGATCGAATATTGACAATAATTATTGTCGAGAAATGTGAAAACTTATCACTCTTATCAGTACACAGTACACAAGCTAATGGCACTAATGGGATTGAATGAGTATTGAGTTTGTTTTCCCTCTTTTTTGTAGTGGCTTTGACATGAAACGATGAAAACCAAGCGCCACCTGGTAAATTGATCCCCGCGAATACACGGTGGTGTAGGATTGTCTCCGAATATTTCAGTGGTTGAGGGTACATCCATTGAGAAATGAATATACTACTTTCTATGAATTGTATAATGAAGCAAGTTTTAGAAATATTCGTAGTTTTCTGACTTTATGATCAATGAGAATTGTTGAGTTTTGGTGTTCCATTTTTGGAAATGAGTCTCAAGGGAGATGAATCAGCTTGCAAGAGAAAATGATGATGAGCAGTTTCACAAATTGTAAAAATTCATATTGGATATAAGATGATTCTCAATTCGATCATTATCAAGTTGACTATACGAAGACATACTCCGCTTATTCATTAGTAAGTATACACATTATTAAGATAAATACGCGAGAAGTGCAGTTTTTTGTGAAAATCATTGCATTGCAAAACTAGAACCATTTGTGGTAGGTACAGGGACATCGGTCTTCTGCATATTTTTTTTGCTAGATGAAAGTGGCTCATTCTCCTTTTATTTCATCAAGTTCAGTGTGTTGGGATGGAGCAAAATAATTTTCTCTCTTCCACTGCCATTATTTTGACATAACATTGCCATAACTTCCATCATAAAAACAAAAAAAATCACAACACATTGGCACAGACCGCACGAAACACATCCGAGAATCGTTGATTTGATGTTGCCAGTTCATGCTATTCGACAAAATTTGTCTCATGCGGGGTTGAAGTCGGGAGCAATCGAGTATATTACATTCACACGTTGTGCGAAAATTCATATCAACATGAATGTCGAATTCTACATATTTCTTTCGACATCCGAGAATGGGTCCCCAGGTTGGCATCTGGCGGCCCATATACCAATTTTAGTGTAACTCCACGTTGGCTCCATATGGCACTTAATCTGTTAATATGAATTATTCGAAAATGAGGAAATAGTGTCATCTTATTTTCTAAGTTCTCATATATAATTTGCCCATAGGAAATTTTAGAGAATGATCAGGAAATACTACTTGTTGAATGATTTTTTTCGGCGTTATATAGGTATCACGCAAAATATTTTGCCTTGATAGTACAAACGTTTTTGGTAAAATCACATCTACGCCAGTCAAATCGTAGATAAAAATGGCTGAAATCGCAAAGCGTGATGTAGTTCGAATTTTTCAATATATCGTAAGGACCAGTTGGAGTGGTATGACTGTGCTCGCTCTGTGATACGTGGAAAACGTCAAAATATCAGTAACTCTTTCAGATGTAGTGTTATAACTCTTATGCGTTTTTTTATTTAAGATGTGATAACAGTTCTTGAAGTCAAATGAATTTTCAACAGTAACAACCAAATTGCAACTCTGTATATCACATAGTTCTCGGGATGAAGTACTTCGAAAATCTGCAAATCTTTGTCAAAAATATGAATTCTTCGTTATGCTTTTGTTTCGGGCCGAACTCAACCTACGAAGATATTCTCAGGGATGAAGTTGAAGTGAATTTTCATAGCTTATATTTGAGAACAAGTGGAGGTCTCCAAATCTGATAGTTTTTTTTTCAAATTGTGAATAGAAGAGGATTTGGAAAATTGGATTGTTGAAGAAATGAGCCTAAATAGTTCTGAATACAATATGTCGGCATTTTACTCGTAACAAAATACTTGGAGGTGACGGAATATATTTTTGTGTTTATATCAACATAGAATCTTACAAATTGAGAATTTGAATCGGTCAATTCGAGTTTTTTTGAGGGACCTGGTTGATCACGTTCTCATTCCCTGACTGAATGAAGTTCATCTCAGCCTGCTCTTTCGAAGGTATTCATTTGAGGTTGTCTCTATATTCGGGGGTCAGAAATATAGCGAAGTTATATGAATCATTGTATCAATGCTGGAAATTATGCGAAGATATTCCTAGGAGTAGATTTGTGGAAATGGTATAATGCCAAGATTAACATCGACAGTGTATCAAGTTCTTCTGTTTCCAATCTCAAAGCTGATATTGAAGTTCCAGCTGATATCATTTGGAATAAGTTTCCATTCACCACTCTTTCAAGATATCCAACGGAGGACATATTCATTCATATACAATTGGTGAAAATATAGAGAATGATGCCCTAGGCATCATTGAAATTGTTGAAGTCAATTCAACAGTTACAACTGTGAAACCGCTTCGAAGAGCTCATCAATTTGTGAACAGTGATCATATCAGTGATATCCATGATAGTGATGGAGATAATTCATTTTTTGCTATATGTAAATGTCTCTCTTCATTCCAAAAACCGTACTGTACAATGTAACTGTAATTTTGAATGAAACATCTGGGGCAGTAATAAGAGGTATATGTGAATGCAAACAATCTACACTAGGAAAATGCAGTCACATAACAGCTATCCTTGTTTTTATTTGGATATTTGGAACCATACGCCTATCCTCTTCAAGTCAGCCAAGGCCGTGAGGCTTTGGGGCATTGGGGCAAAAAAACGTGATCCAGTTGCTGTAGCAACTGAGGTATATCCTATGAAGAGAAGAGATATTAACCTACAGAGAGATATAAACCTACAGAGAGAGCATCATTTTATCCTCGCGCAGATGACTATGTGAGAGAAGTCAACTTGAATAACTTTGTAGCAAATTTACAAAATATTGGTCAGAGTTCACCTGGAAGCTCCATGTTCCAAACTATAATGAAGATCAAGTATGAAGAGTTTCAATATTGTATAGGAGAACTCGATGTCATCAAAGTTCTCACCCAAAAACTTTCACAAAATATCAGAATCTTCGTGAACAAACAAGGCAGTACTCTATTTGAGATAAATCAATTCAAACAAGGTTCTGAAAACTGGCTAAGATGGAAGACTTATTTCATCACTTCCACTAGTGCCAAAATTGTATCAACTCAATGACATAAATAGTGCAAATGCAAAAAAGAATTTTCTGTACAGAATTTGTGGAGAGTGACCAAACCAATTGAGACAGTTGCAATTAAATATGGTGAAGTTGATGAAGCAAAGGCACGCCAAAAAAATGCATCATTATTTTTGCAAAAAAAAAACAAACACTGATGGAAGTAGGCCTGGCTGTGAATAAAATGAATATAGAAATAATCATCCCTATTTATTTCAAATGATGATGTCTATAATGATTTTCGAAACATGATGTGTCATTTACTGATATAGAATCCGCATTGTATGGTGATGATTCCAGTTCATGAAAAGGACAACTCCACCAGTGTTGATTAGATTGACAGTTGCAATTAAATATGGTGAAGTTTATGAAGCAAAGGCACGCCAAAAAAATGCATCATTATTTTTGCAAAAAAAAACAAACACTGATGGAAGTAGGCCTGGCTGTGAATAAAATGATTATAGAAATAATCATCCCTACTTATTTCAAATGATGATGTCCATAATGATTTTTGAAACATGATGTGTCATTTACTGATATGGAATCCGCATTGTATGGTGATGATTCCAGTTCATGAAAAGGATAACTCCACCAGTGTTGATTAGATTGATAAAAATATTGTCTTTCCTTATCAGAACATTTATGTCCCTGAAATGTTCATTTTTCGAACTATAAGAGATTTGTCATCAATTCCATCAGCGTGAAACGGAACAGGCATTTGTTAATGGATTCAAATCAATAATATAATGTAAGGAACTTTTGTTTCATTCGAGAGAAACATCACAGAATGAATTTTACAGTTACCATGGGTAACTATAACTAGGTACTAGATCGGTTCCAAGATTTACTGAAAACATATTTGATGGTAGACATGCTTGATATTGAAGAAAGATGTAGAATAGGGCATCGCTTGGATAGAATTCTGTAGGACTTGATACGGCTGATTACCCACTCTACATGTATTCTTATTCTGAACTCGATGAAAGCAGACGCTTGGATTTGACTGTTCACCTCTGATCAATAACTCACAAACATTACAGTACAGGCAAACTTTAAATTTCAACATCTGCTCAAATACATTAACATTTTCATTCATAATTTGATCTCGTTTCGTCCAATATCTTCAAGTATCCACTCCATGCATCGCTTCAATTACAAAAACACCCTCTCTATCTTGACACATAATTTCCAAGTGATACGGATGTATGTACATGTATTCATTATCAATCGACTATCAACCACGTTTTTCCACCACATACATCCAGTTTTTTGTCACAACTCGTTGAATGTTTTGCTCCGACCGTTCATCTCTTGAATCTACGATAGAATATGCGAATGACAAACTTTATGACTCAATTACGTAGCTACTCGTTAACTGTGGTGAATATCTGAAAATTCAGTTCCAAATTATTAAGTTGCATATATCTCTCCTACATTTCGAATTGACTAGCCACTGATTTGTCAGGTAATGGCTCGCTTATGTCAGAGATGGACTCAGCTGATATCCAGTCTCACCTCACTAGACTGAAGCAGAAGATTCCAAACGGATAAATAATCGTGAGGAAAAAATACAAGATCCACATCTACCCATGATGCATACTCTGAAGAAAAATACACCAAAGGCCTATTGAGGTTTCGGAAGTTCAAGCACAAATAATATACGGTTTTCTGATTGTCACCATATTTTTGTATTTTCAATCCAGAAGAATTGATTTCGGGATTTGAGATTGACGATTTTAGATGGGTTGTATAGGCTGGGAGACCTCTCGATCACTACGATCTAGAAGATCTATTGGGATTATCCTCATCTAGTTTTGAATCTCTTACCCTAGAATTCTGATGGAGTCTAGAATTTTCCTGACGGTTGAATTTCTCACCTCAGCAGGTGTGAAATAGACCTGTTCTAGGTGATTCAGCCTTTGGCGAACTAATACTCCACCTGATCAAAGTATGTGCTCCGTGGTTTTGGTTGCATTGTTGCGAAAGCGGCAAGTGTCAGTCTCCACCAGGCCCATTCGTTTAGGTGGTACCTCAGCAGTGTCCTGTGAGAAAGTCTGTGATAAGCTTCAGCTCTGGTTTACTGAGGCTAAGTAGCTCTTTGACTCGGTTCTGCGAATGGTTGATGAACCTTTTCGCTTGTCCTTGACTTGGAGTCACTCTCCAGTAGAAGGACTTTCCAATTCCTTTCCATTTTCTGAGTTTTTCCTCTAGGTGACATTTGCTTTTCCCACAAGAAGGCTCAGAACCAAAGAGTGCAGATGCTACATCTGTCTTTGCGAGGCTATCAGCTGCCTCATTTCCTTCGATTCCTCCATGCCCTGTAACCTACATGAGTGTGACTTTGTTGTCCGTTCCCAGTTGCATTAGTGTTTCAGAGCATTCCCATGTAATCTTCGATGTGAAAACAAATAATTTCAGAGCGTTTAGTGCGGCTTGGTTGTCTGAGCAGATATATGAATTTGAGGATTATTGAAGAATAAATCCGTAGAAAAAATATGTTCGAAGTTCGACCCTAATGTTATATTTTTGCTACCGACTGGCGGAAGAAGTGAATGAGTTCTGAATTTCGAATAAAAAGTATTATAAAAATACGGTTGCTGGTTATCTATGGACGGTCAGAATAGATTCATCATCAATTCGGCAGATGATGGTAAAGCAAGCTCCAGTTTTATGATCCATTGAACTTTAAAACGAATTAGAGGCTGATTTGAGCTCGAAAAGCATCCATTGAAACTCATATATAGTGGCAAAGAGGAGTGCTGATGGCAGTTTAACATTTATCATCTTCGGAAACTGAAATTTGATGGAATCCGTTGGCGAGATCTGATATAGAGAAATATTTAGAGTTTCCTAATTGATCGAGAATATCAGTGATTTAAGGCAACAGATGAGCATTGTTTCATCATTGGGTAAGAAAAATCGACAACAATTCGCCATCGTTTGTTTCCTGATGAATCGGCCTTTTTCAATACGACTATGGAAGGAAAAATACAAGGACTTGATCAGGGAACAATTATTGTCTCAGATAGCATCCTTCCAACTTGACCTCTCACTTTTTTTTTGAAAAACGGTAATCTCTATGGTTTTACATGAATATAAATATCGTTTGTTGAAGGTATTGGATGCACAGAGTAGAATTGCGTTCGATTTTGTTCATATGGTCAGTTTTCGAATTTTCAATAACTGTTTGAATACTTTCTAAGTTGATTATCTCTCATCAGGATCCTCATTTCCTACTGAAGACATATTGAAGTTTTCTATAGCTCCGATATCTCATCATTTGAATGAATATCTTCAAGATTTGAATTAACGTATGATTTCCAATGTTACGTATGATTTCCAATGACATACAAAGATATTCGAATGCGTTTAACAACTCGAGTTCTTACAGAAATTGACGTTTCGAGAGTGGAATAGTAACACTGTTATCGTAATTCATAATACTGTGAGTTGATTGGATTCGAAATTGATTTTCTTAAATGAATCGCGGTTAACATCTATCAGCAATATTGTTACTCATTGATGTTCTTGTCTGACCAGTAACAATCATGAATTATAAATTTGTTTCTGGTGAAATAATGTATGGATTATTGTATTATGTAGTCGTGTTGATAACTACCACTTCGTTTTTTGTATGTTCTAGTTCCCACGAAAAGGGATATCCTGTAATGTTAGTTACATTCTTTTAATCCGAATGATGACTGTTCGGATGAAACAATGTCCAGTATATAATAACACTTGGTATATTATTCAGATTCATAGTGAGATTCGTATTCATAATCTTCGTTATCTCCGGGTCGATAATCCTAGAAAAGTATCCATCGCAGTAGGCTTGGGAAGTGGTCTATATGAATTTGGTTGGGATACGTTTCCTTGTAGTAGTCTTTGTCGAGGCTGATTTTCATAATTATTTAGTTGTGATGGTGGTGGTATGAAGAATTGTCGCAGCTGTTGTTGTACGAATAGTCTGATCATTCGAAGAGGAAAGTTTTGTATTGGACAATTATTGATATTTCCGTCTGATAGGTGGTCTGGTACTGTACTGCTGCTGTTGTGGATGTGAGTACGGGTTCACAGACTGAGGTCGTTGATTCTTTTTGTGCTGTTGTTGGATCAGACGATTTGTTCCATCTTGGGCATGATGAATATTTATTTTTCGTCATGACTTGCGAAAGTGCTACTTCTAAGGTTCGGCAAAGTTATCTCTGAGCAACGTACGAAGTTCAATCCATAACTTGAACTCGAGAACTCCAGCGATGAGTTCAGCACGGCCTACGAGTCTGTTTTCCATGCATGTAATCAGAAATTTGTTGATGAATGCCTCTGAATCTGTATGATGTTGGAATTGAAGTACTATGAGATTCTAAGCTTCATACTAATTCGGCAGGTTCACTTCCAAATTTGGGACATGAAACGGATATCCTATGATTCAGAACTACTCATGATTCATACTTTTGAGAATAATACACAAAAGCCCTATTGATTGGGGTTCCAAAAGTACGAGGAAGTGAAAAATTGCGAAACAAAAATATCGTATGTTCTCTGATTGTCACCATATTTTTGTATTTTCGATTCAGAAGAACTCATTCGGGGATTATTCAAGAAATGATATTTTCTCTGAATTTGACCCTGGCAGAAGAAGACAATAAGTTTCGAAATTCGAGTAATAGGTATTATAAAAACCTGGTCGCTTATCTATGGACGGCCAGAATCAATTCATCACAATTAGGCAGATGATAATAAAGAAAACTCCAGTTTTAGCGATGAAGAAGATGATTAAGTACCATCGAATATCTCCTATTTTGGATTAGATATGTGCGGCATGGATTGTAACAGTCTTCAGAGGAATTTATCACACAATATGTTGGCATCCCTCAGTTCTTTTTTGTTGTATAACCATATAAAAGGTAGTTGTGTCATTTAGAGTCGATTCTACTAAACAAGTAGGTCTGAAAAAAAGTTATATCAATACCTATTCAGCTAACAAAATTCAGGTTACTGAAATCATTATTATTTTCTGCTGCTCCTCAGTGAAATGATTCAGTCTGAATCTGGTTACAAACAAGTTCATATGACTTCCGAACGTCGGCAAAAAATATCATGTCATTCCAGTATTTGTTCTACTATAAGGTTTGAGTTTTTCGAGTTGCTTTGGAGTGACGAAGGATTTCTTTCTGTCGATAATTTACTAACTGACAATGAACAAAAAATCTCAAGAGCTGAATATATGAAAGGAATGATGATATGTCCAGCTTGCACAAATGCCAGGTATTGTTTGCAGTAGCTGGTATGAGAGCTGGCGTAACGCCATTAGATTCACTACACTAACCATTCCACAGTTCCAATTCACATTCGATTTCCAGTTTTCATAATGGTTCCGAGGGGGATAATTACTTCTTTTACCCCCTTCCGTACCTCATGGAAAAAAGAGATTTAGATTTGACCAAGAGATTATTTTCCTTCTTCTCCACGGAGGAGAATCCCTTCAATATTCGAAGAAAATCTCGCATACCCAGGGAACATAGGAAAATAAGTAGCTCATCCTAGAAGTGCAGGAGTTGAATGTTGTTCCAGCAGAAAAAAACCTCACCAAACTTTAGCAAAGAGAAATGAACTTGTAGTGGTCAAATAGCTCACTTATTGATTCAAGAATTGAGCGCCAAGAAAAGTCATGAACGATTTTTTTTTCATTTATTCTTCCTGAAGTCATTCTCTAGGAATACAGGTAGCCCATCAGGATCCCATCTGGAGAATGAAATAACAATAATGATCCAGAGAAGAATATGTTTCTGTCATGTTCTGTTTTTTTTTTATTCCTTGGAACGCAGTACCTACTTCATATCCAACTCAAGTTCGCTTCCTCCTATTCCAACAAATCCAGAAGACTACTATCGTATCTCTCACCAAGTCATATTTTGATTGGAGTCAATATCTTTTTCTGAAATTGACTATTCTAACGTTCCTGATAATAGGCTCAGAATCTGCCAACCGCAAATTTGACAAAATTGGTACAAATCGATAGTCCTTGATTTTGGTCAGTGAAAGAGTCTGATGGAGAGATTCGATTCGAAGAAGTTTACAATGACCAAAAGTTTCATGAGACCAAACAATTTGATGTTCAGGATTGAAATGTACGTTAATAACGCATAAACATTACATAATTCAGTTGATCATTAACGTTAAAAAAGAGGTGTCAGAAGAAGTTTCAAAATTCATGAATTGACTGTGGATTATGTTGGAATCACGTAACATCATACGTTACATCAATTCTATGTTATAATAGTTACATTATTTTTCAATAAAATCTATGTTATACTAGTTATACTAGTTATACTAGTTTTACATCATAGCTACATCGGTGAGGAACCAATGTGACGTCAGGGTCTAGATAGCAACTATGACTCACTTATATAATTGCGAGTCAACTATTATACTTCTGTAATTATTAATAAAGAAGGAATAACAGACGAATCAATACTTCATTCGAACAGATAACTCAACATAGCAAGTGAAAATTCACCAACTAATGTTCTTAGAGGTTAAGTCTACCAGTAGTACTTCCTTGAAGTCAAAATTCGTTCGTGCTAGTTGCTGCCAAGCATCTATCAAATTCATTTGATCTTTATATTTCTGCTATCTATGGATTTCATATTTTTGAACTATGACAAAGAAGATAATTGAATTCTCAATAAAATTTTCTTCGTCTGACTGAACTGATACGTATTAATTGATTTGGTATCCCTACCTTGAATTTCTGATGAATACTAAAGACCAGCATCTATCTTGCGAAACTTGTTAACTCCTTATATCCCAGTGAACACATTCACGGCAAAATAACGTGGTTAAATAACCACAATAATTAGTTGACATAACGGGTAACAAAAACATTTTAACACAACTAAGATAAAGCCAAAATGCTCAAAGTGGAAGGAGATGCCGAATAAATACGCCAAACTCGAAGTCATTGCCATATCAATAATCATAAATAAACGAAATTGGTAGATAGAAAAGAAGAACAACTTCTTTCCTGCCTATATGCCACGCAGAACATTGAGATACATCCTTCCAAAATCCTTGCAATAATTTGTATAGACGAATAAATTCGAACGTGTTTCCTTCGGCTTTCAGGAAGAAGAAAATAGTTTTTCTATAGTAATTTACCAATTTCGTTCATTTGTGAAAATGACTCCTAGTTTCGAGTATTTATTCAACTTTTAATCATGTTGAATCGACGCAAAAATGTCGCTGACATCAACGTAACATATCAATGTTTTGTGTCTGTTGATAAAATGTAATATTTCAACGTTCACATCAATTTTCATTTGTCGAATTTTCGATTTTCCAAACGTTTCTTCGACGTTTTTGCCAGATAATTTTCCTTCATTTTCGTATCTTCAATCATCCAATTAACATTTTCATAATAACTGTGATTATTATCCTAATTTACTAACCTGATATGTTGTCCATGTATTTCCTTATTTTCTTTCATTAGCTGTTCAACTTCCTCCTCAGTGAGGTGCATATCTCTACGGGTTCCTTCATTCAAATATGCTCGAGTACTCCTATTTGTGCCTTAACTTTTGGTGTCAGCGTCGGCGAGATGTCAACGGAATGGATAAACGTTGTATAATGAGAATTAGCTAACGTTGTTAAATATCATATATTTCAGGTTTTTTTTCCTTTCCACGGTTGTCAAATACTCTCGAGAATTCAAATGTTGATAACAATAAACAAATCGAATGGAAGTACCAAATTCATATTTGAAATAAAATAAGTTGATAATGATATCTGAAGACGAAAGGTCGGATTTCAAATTTCAAATTGCCAATTTGTAAAGAAAGATAGATTCTTATGATGGAATGTGATAGATTTCGATTTATTCCTCCTTTAGATAACTTATAAATAATAAAGGTCTCATATATTTTTTTATATAGTTCCGAAAGTCTTCATGATTTTCCAAGTTTCAGAACGGTATTTTGTCAAGCATAAACATGCACAAATTTCCAAAAGCCATTAAATCACCAGTGATTGTATCAGTCTCTCTTGATTTGGATAAAATACTGAGATTACATCAGAAGTAATGAATATGTGAATTCGAAACGTTGAAATTGTTATATATATTAGTTATATAGATGACCGCTACGGAGCGTAGGAGATAGGAATGTGAAGAGCAGGACAAGAGAATCAGTGTGGAGAAGTACGTGAATAAAGGTGCTTCAAATTAAACATAATACCGTCAATTCCCCTCAGTTCCATGCAACAGATATTCACCCAGTACATTACAGAAACGAACAAGGGTTACTTGTTGTTTCAATTCCAATTATTCTTCTCTTACGTTATATTGAGGATATTTTTAGCAATATTTTTATCGCACGTTGTAAATGTGTCGCACTTGTTTTGACCTGGTGATCTTGAATATGTAAAATTATACAGGGTGTTCCATTTGAAAAAACAAAATTGCTGGCATTTCCAGAAAAACCGGAAGTCCGCTATATTGGATTGTAATGTGATCAAATCCGAAATAGTTGCTTATAAAACTGTACCGAATTTCAGAAAAATCCGTTGACGAATGCAGAAGTTACAGGGGTGGCCCGATAATCTGTGTCACCCGGTATAAAAATATTTTTCACATTTTTAAGCAGCTTTGGACATAGGAGATAATTTTATTCCTGTAAATTAATTCATAGTTCTTCTATGTCCCTTCAGCGCTGCATATGAGAATGTGAGAATATTTTTTGCAGTGCTGTGTTGCCAGTTGCCAAGTTTGTTTGTATAGTCCGTGAAGACCCAATGCGTCTGCGTCAGATATTGTATGACATGATAAAGAAGTGACCAATATGAAGAAGGGAGTTGGAACGGGTTTTGTGATATATCCTTACCCTTTGGTTTATTGTTCACACCACTCAAATACTCTAGATTGATGTCGTGGCAAACGTGAAGCTGTCAATCAAAATACATTCAGGTAGGATTACATTTTTCCGAAATAAATGCACTTTTAGTATTAAGTCATGACATCCTGATCAGTGAAGAACAGTTGAAACAGTACTTGAAACAACTCAGCTTGAACAAAAGAAAAAATGACACAGATCTTACAACGATATCAAACTTCATTGAACAGCAGATACAGGGTTCAGGTAGTCTGCACGACTATCAATGGATGCACCTGACATGCATACAACATGGTTTGGTAGTCAAAAATAGCACTGTGAGGCGTTTCCTAAAGGGAAAAGACCTCGAAGGAGTTGAAGTGCGTTCAAGAAATGTGAGAATGTCAGCCAAAGATAACGGTCAAAATCCAATGAACTCAATATAAACCGAAATTTCTGAACATTGCCAAAGACCCAGTGGCGATCAACATGCTTTTTGTTTCATCCCTTGAGATACAAAACAATATTTCGAGTTATTATAATTATGAAGAACTGCTGAGATGAGATGAAAAAAAATTAACATACCCAATGAACTGATTGACGATTCGACCATCAAAACAATCCCTGCAAAATCAATCGAAAAAAAATACCTATATGAATAAATTCAACACAACACATAAAATAAAATGATCATTCAAACAGCCCTGAGGAACGATTTTTCTATCGGAAAAATCTCCGCAACCCCTATCGAAAAAAAAAAATTATATTCAACCCCTCAGATGGAGAAGTTTTTATATATTAATAGAAGTATGAATGTTTATACAAGCAGAGTAAATAACCATTTCTCCTCGAAGTTAACCACACAAACCAGGCCAACAGTGAGTTAACCAGTCAATTTTTTTCGAAGTGTATTTCACACAATGACGTTATAGTGAACCAACTACTCAAACCAACTCACTGAGGAAGTTCACGGAGTAGTTAACGATTTTGATTGGGCACTGGATTGAGCTTTTGTTGTTGTTGTATAGTCTGAGGTTATAATTGATGAAATAATCACACTTTTTTATCAGAAAATTATGGATTCAGACAAAGTATCTGAAGATGAAACATCTTATATTATTGTATCATTGACGAGAGAGAAATGATTGATTCATTGAAAATAGGTACAAAGTTGATTGATCAAATTGTTTGGATTACCTGCCTATGTTTACGAGCGTAGACTCAAGGAAGTCCTAGTCTGAGAATGCTTTCATACTGTTGAGGAATTCGAATCCTCCTTTTCAATTTCAGAATAATATCGAAGTATTCCTCAATTCATGATAGTCACTGTACTTGTTTCATTTCGTCTCACTATTTCGTTCCGTCTCATTTGTCAATTTCTCAATTTCACTGTTCTTCCTTTTATGACATGTAACATTGACGTTTCCTATCTATTGTCACTGATAGTTGAAAGAATCAATAAATGTTATGTTTTATTACAAGATTGGTAGAATTGGTTGGTAAGCGCACATGCGCAGAATGTACATAAGTGATACTGAGAGTGCGGCAGCTCTCTTCTGCGGTAGCCTTGGCCGTGATAAGTTGTGTCGCGTCTTGAATGTTAAATGCTGTATCCATGGATCTGTGCTGTACCGTATATGTCGAAGACTGTGATAATTGATGTGAAGTACTGACCGAAATCGTGTTTATTAAATCATTACAATGGCGACGAGGTAAAAGTAAAAGTGAAGAATATGTATAAGTGCTTCGAAAGTTTCAAGGTCAGGAAATCAATCCAACACGTCAGTGATTGGGAGCGAAAAAGTGCACGTGGTTCGTGGTTCGACGTCGCAACTGGCTACGTCACGAGCGGATACTGTCAAAAGTGTCAGGACTGTCAAGGCGACAGCTGACAAGCGACAACGAAAGGAAAGACAGTAGACAGCGGACAGGTCAATTGTCAACCGAGACAGAAGTCAAGTAATAAGAAAAGTAAAAATGGCATCAATTGGCAAAATTGTGGAATTCATTGATATCCACGATGACTGGACCCTATATCAAGAGCGGCTAGAACAGTACTTTGCGGCAAATCGAGTAAACGAAGGACTACGAGTGGCAACTTCACTGAGTTTGATATGATCCGCGACTTATAAGCAAGTTCGAGACTTGTCCTACCCAGTCCAGTATGGCCTAAAGACAAAACATCCCACCAGTTATGTAATATACTCAGTCAGCAATCCAGCCATCACGCTTCGGTTTGGAGAGAGAGGATTAAATTCTATGGAGCCAAACAGGAGACAGGTGAAAATTTTGGGGAATATTTCGCCTGACTGAAGAGCCTATCAGTTAACTGTGAATTCGGAGATCGACAAGAGGAAAGACTGAAGGATAGGGTAATCTCAGGACTCAGGAATGGAAAAATATTGTATCGGCTCTGTGAAGAAGACAGCTCCAAGACATTGAATGAGATGGTGAAGCTTGGGTTGCAGAAGGAATCTGAAGCAGACCAAATGGGGGAAGTACATAAGTGTCTAGCCACCATCAGAGGAGACCTCCAGTGATGAACCATCAAGCAGGAGCTAGTACCTCAGGGAAAGGACAGGTTGCATCAACAACAAATAACAGGACAATGCAGAAAAGAAGGATAGGTAGTCACTATGGTAAAAGATGTGAAACGTGTGGTGAAAACCACACTGAACAATGTAAGTACTCTAGCTATTCATGTAAAATTTGTAAAGAACAACTACATTTGGCAAGGGTCTGCAGATCAAGTTATAAATCCTATAATTATATTGACAAAGAGGAAATTGAAACAGAACTAGTGGACAATGATAATAAATATATTTTTGCAATAAGAAACAGGAACAGTATTAGTGGTTTTAGTCTCAACATAGAAATACACAATAATACACATAAACTTGAAGCAGACAGTGGTGCCAGTGTATCCTGTATGAGCAAAGAGACTCATGACAAATATTTTGAAAATTATAGTTTGAAAACAGACTTTACTATTTTGAAAGGTTATATTCAGGATCAAGGTTTTACACCTCTGGGCTTTTTTCATGGTGAGATAACTCTGAACAATTCGACGAAAACAATGAAGTTCTATGTAGTAGACAATGGGAGACTAATAATAGGAGGACGTGACTTCCTAAAAGCTTTCAATTTTAAATTACAAATGGTGAATAACGTGTGTGGGACTGATAAACCACAAGTGCTAAACTTAGTAGGGAAATATCCTGATATATTCAATAAAGAACTTGGACATTTTAAATATGATGAAATTCATCTACGGCTGAAACCATCAGCTCGACCTGTATTCTGCAAACCGAGACCAGTGGCATTGGCATATAAGCAGCCCCTAAAAGAAGAACTGGACAGACTGCAACGATTGGGTATCATAACTCCAGTAGAAACCAGTGAATGGGGTACTCCGTTGGTGGTAGTTCTCAAGACTGATGGAAACATGAGAGTATGTGGCGATTATAAGGCAACAATCAACAGATTCCTGGAAAAAGTAACGTATCCTTTACCTGAGATAAACACGCTATTTGGAAAACTACACAGAGGTGAGGAATTCACTAAGATTGATCTTTCAGCAGCTCATAATCAATTTGAACTGTCTGACGAAGCAAAAAAGCTACGTACTTGGTCAACACATGAAGGATTAATTCAAGTAAACCGAATGCCCTATGGTATCAGTCCAGCTGCAGCAAAATTTCAGATATATTTGGATCAATTTTTTATAGGAATAGATAATGTGGTGAATTTCCTGGATGATATATTGGTTACGGAAGGAACTGAAGAAGAGCATCTAGCAACACTAGATCAAGTTTTCAGGAAGCTTAATGATGCAGGCCTAACAGTGAAGAAAGAGAAGTGTTACTTTCTTCTTTCTATGAGTCTGATAACTGGCTTTCACTGAAAGAGATCATCGAAAAAGACTTCAATTTAATAATAAAGTGGCTGAAACACAAGTTATTAACCCTTAATATAGAAAAGACCAATTACCTACCATTCAGTTGCAACACACACAGTGCTCCTCCCTTTAATAGAATTGACGTCAATGTTGGTACAGGAGTTTTCAGCATAATGCCTGAAACAGAAATTAAATACTTGGGAGTAGTAATGGACCCACATTTGAGATGGGACCTACATGTACAGTATGTAATAAAAAAATTGAGAACAATTTTGTATAAATTTAAAGTAATGAAAAATATATTACCTTTGCAACACCTTAGAACCATCTATTATTCGCTTGTTGAAAGCCATCTTCGTTACTCAATAACAGTCTGGGGAGGGGCATCAAAAACACATATTCACCCCTTGGAAGTCATACAACGTAGGTTCCTGAAATTAATATTTGAAAAAAAAGCCCGATACCCCACAAAAGCACTATATTCCGAAACGAAAATTTTTGATATTTCGCAATTGTTCTTCATGCAGTCTTGTACCAAGTACCACATGTCTAAAGATAAAGCTCAACTACCATCTCACAACTATGACACCCGTCAGAGAGACTTATATATTGCTCCATTAATGTTGAAAACCACCACCCAGAAAACATATACGTACTTGGCACCAAAGTTTTATAATAGAATTCCTGAGTCAATCAAAGTTATGCAGCCATTAAACCGCTTCAAGAAATCACTAAGAAAATTTATTTCAAATGATTCAGTAATCTGATCATGCAAAGTTTCCTCCATTAATACCAAAGTGTCCATGCAAGTAAAACTATGTCTTGTTCTTTTTTTTTGTTCTTTGTATGTCAACGTCATTTAAAAAAAAATATATATTTATAATGATTACAATTTAAGATATTCAACAATAATTTAAGAATGAAAAAAAAAAAAAAAAATCGAATTATTAGTAGTTCCATTATTAAATTATTTATTATTATTATTACTGTACAAGTGTTTTTTTCAAATTTTCTCGAAACAAGTGTTATTCACTTATCGAGTATCTGTCATTTATTCATGTGTATTATTTGTTAGCTCATGTATATTTTTATATTTAAATTATGAGAATAAATGATATTATTATTATTATTATTATTATAAAAAGAAATAGAATACCTGGGTCATAGAATATCAAAAAAAGGTCTAAGGAAGACAGATGACAAGGTTAAGGCTATCATTAAAGCCCCCAGCTCAAAATCAGTAACAAAGGTGAGATCATTTTCAGGAATGGTTAATTATCATAGCAAGTTCATATCAAACTTGGCAGCTAGACTAAAGCCAATTCACAAATTGCTGAAAAAAGACACCCAGCTCAAATGGTCAAATGAGTGTGAAGAGGCATTCCAGGATATGAAAGGGGCAATTGCAAGAGATGTTACGCTAGTTCATTTCAACCCCAACTCACCATTGGTATTAACAAGAGATGCATCGAACAGTGGAATAGCAGGTATGCTTTCACACATAATGGAAAACGGGGTAGAGAAACCTAGTGCTTGTGTATCCCGTACACTCATGCCAGCTGACGAAAAATACTCAACCTTGGACAAGGAAACTTTGAGAATTGGCTATTGATAGAGGAAATCTCAACAATTTTTACATGGACATAAATTCACACTGAGGACAAATCAGAAATTGTTGACAACTATTTTTGGGGAGCATAAGAAGATACCACACATGTATGCCGACTGCAAAGATAGGCATTGTACCTAGCTAGTTTTAACTATAAAATCGAATACATTCAGGGCAACAATAATTATATGTCAGATTTATCATCCAGGTCACCCATCAAAGTGAATATAGTGGACGAAGAATATGAACAGAAAAGAGAATTCCTGAATTTTGTGCAGAGCAGCAATTCTCGGCCTACAGATAGAGCAGCAGTTAGTGAGGAAACCAAGGAAGACCCAGAATGAAGAAAAATAATGGCATGCATTAAGAGGGATGAATGGCCAGACGTGATCGAAGAAACTATCCAACCATATTTCAGGAAGGAACATGAGCGTTCATGAAAAGAAGATATACTACTTTAGGGATATCGAGTGATAATACCTAAGAAATTGAGGCCTCCAATCCGGAAGGAACTGCATTCATCACATTTAGGTGAATAAAAAACCAAATCCTTGGCAAGGAGCTATCTATGGTGGCCAAAGATAGATGAGGATATAGGGGAGATGATAAAATCCTGCATACCATGTATTTACCAAAGGCCTAACCCACCAAAGGAGGAGTATACCCCCTGGAAGATTGAAAATGTTGCTTGGAATCGAGTACATGCAGACTATTTGGGGCCAATAAAAGGTACCATGTTTTCAATCTTGATAGATTCTTTCAGTAAATTCCCGGAAGTGTACCCAGTCAAAACAATGACTTCAGAGGAGGCTGAAGAAAGATTCAGGGATGCTTTTGCAAGGTTTGTATTACTAACTTTTTCAGTAACTGACAATGAAAGACAGCTAGTATCAGAGAGAATTAGGACGTTTCTATCAAAGAATGCAGTAAAGCATATCACATCACCAGTGGGGCACCCTCAATCAAACGGACAGGCAGAAAATGCGGTAAAAACATTAAAAGCAGAAATTAAAGCAGCTTTGTTGGACGAGGAGAATAGAAATGAGAATCTGTCAACATTGGTATCGAGATTTCTATCTGCTTATTGGAGTGCGGTGCACGAAACTACTAAAGTAACACCAGCAAACATCATGCTAGGGAGACCCATGAGGACCAGGTTTGACTTGTTGAGACCCAGACAGAGGATAGATTCAAACCCAACTGCGGAAAAGATAAAGGAAAGTCAGGAAAAGCAAGCTAAATACTACAGTAGTGGTAGGCTTCGGAAATTTTCCGTGGGGAAGGAGGTGATGATTCGAGACTATCGAACAGTAAATGAAAAGAAGTGGATGCCCGCCTCAAACACAATGGTAATCGGCAGATCAACCTACATATGCAAACTGCAAGAATCAGAGGTTATTTGAAAGCGGCATAGCAACCAGATCATAAGCCGAGAACCACAGACTGGGAAGGTGCATGCAAATACAGGTCCGAGCAATATGGTGACAGCATCTAAAATCGTGTACAAGACATTCAGTGAACAAACCGCGAGTGAAAACAGAATGAACCAGAAGGAAGGTGACTTGAACAGTGCACATAATCAAAATGACAGTACAAACTCTGCAAGCCCAGTCCCTACTAGTTCGGGTACATCGTTCGAATCGGTTTCGGGTAGTGCGCAGGAGTGCTTGGCTCAAAAAGAGTCAAAAAGAATCTGATTTTAAAATTTGAAATTTCTCAAACAGGTTCATCTCGCCAGACCAAAGGCCACAGCAGGAGACAACACACCGAGAGATGCCAAATACATCACCAACTGCAGAAGGGCTACGAAATTGTCGAAGAAGCTCCAGGAGAACCACTAGACCAGAAAAGCTCAAGGAGTACATACTGGACTCACCATAGAAGACAGCAGGAATCATAGAATTAAATTCAAAATTTCAAAGAACCAAAGGGATTGTATATGAAGTGGTATTGAAATTGTAGAATGAGGTAAGATGGTACAGCTCATCTCAAGTTTGAATTAGGAAACCAACAAGGTACAAATGTTGGGTACAGTTAGTGAATGTTTTAAAAAGGAAGAATTGTTTCAAACTCAAAATGAGGGTGTTATGTATTATGACAAAATTTGTAGCATTGGTTGGTAAGCGCACATGCGCAGAATGTACATAAGTGATACTGAGAGTGCGGCAGCTCACTTTTGTGGTAGCCTCGGCCGTGATAAGTTGTGTCGCGTCTTGAATGTTAAATGTTGTGTCCATGGATCTTGGCTGTACTGTATATTTCGAGGACTGTATGTATGTATGTATGCATGTGTGTGGGCGGTCCGGGACCTGACGCACTTAGGCCTCCCTTTTCGAGTTCATTGTGCTTTCACATTCCTGGGATCGCAAGTCAGCCATGGAGAAGGCCGATCTCGCGAGCAAAAGAGACCAACTTTCTATGCCAAATCTTTTAAACATCCTCTGGGTCCAGGATACTGCTCCCAAAATGGATATCCCTTGCTGCCACTATTGCCGGGCATTCAGTGAGAATGTGAGTAGAAGTCTCTTCATCCTCTAGGCATCATCTGCATTCAGGATCCTCCACAATCCCGATCATGCTGAGATGTTTGTTCAGGTGGCAGTGCCCTGTCAGAAGGCCCACTACCAAATTCAGTTCCTTACTGTTCGAAGCCAAGAGGGCATTGGTCTGTCTTCGTGACGGGTTGCCTATATGGAGTTTGGACTGCCTCATTCGAGGAGCCTTCCTTCAGCTGTCCTGAAACCTTTTCGTCAGGATTTCCTTTATCTTGAAGTTGCTCCAGGATCGAGTGACCCCTAAGATTGGCTCTGGGCCAATCACTGAACCCTTCGCCCCCTTTCTGGCCAGACCATCGGCCATTTCATTACCTGGTACCCCTGCGTGTCCAGGGACTCACAAAAGACATACTTTGTCCGTTGCTGACAGCCTTTGTAGGCTATCTATGCACTCTGACACCGAGGAGGAGGTCACTCTATACGAGGTGAGCGCCTTGATCGCCGCCTGGCTGTCAGTGCATATAGTGATTTGCTGGCTGTGATAGCCTCTCTCGATATTCTCTCGAACACATGCAAGTATTGCAAATACTTCAGCCTGAACAATCGTGGCATGTTTCTCATGGGGACTGCCCATAGACTTCAGCACCTGCGCATTCTTCCATCCTTGAGCCATCTGTATACCAGATGATGCCCTTGGTGGGTATTATGCAGTGCCCATTCTGTTCCCAGTCTATCCTAGTAGGAATCTTGACTTGGGGCATTTTCCTGAATCGAATGATCGGTGTTATGCTGTCCCCTTTCATACTGAGTGAGGGGTAGTCGTCTGTGATGATGAATGGGATGATAAATGTGAAGTACTGAGTGAAATCGTGTTTATCAAATCATTACTGTTGGCGCAAATTATAATTTGGCAATGAGTTCTAGGACTTCTCGGAAGATTTGGCAACCTTGATTTTCTTTACTCTTCGAATTCGGAGGTCCACCTGAGCATATGGAAAAGAGTATCACCTTATCACCTATTTAAAAATACATGAACACTTCGATATCGGCGGTTGAGAAGTTCGGACTCAATAAACCTATCAAAAGGTGAACGGGATATTTTCAATAAATATAAACTAGATATTCGGGCTAGTGACATCAAATATCAACTGTTCTGGCATCACTTTTCTTCTCAGGTTGTGTTTTCCTTGTTCCTTACCTTCCTCTAAAACCCTATATTTTTCCACAACAACCAGAAACTAGAAGACTGAAAACTAGGAAATTTCGGTGAGTAAATTGAATATATCTATTTCTTGCAGGGTTTTAATTCGGTTAATTAAACCCCTATGAGATAAACAAAACATTATTGGTCCTTTTGGAAATATAATACGTAGTCTACATTTTCTATGTCACTTACGGTTGATTATATAAATTGTTTTTTTTTTCTTTTTTCTAATTAATAGTGTGCGAAGGTTCGTTGTTCTTTGCGGTTGAAAAACGGACGATTCTTTTTGGCTATTACTCTATTATGTACAATTGGTTGAAAATTAATAGTTTGTTCAAAATTTCGGCATATTAGTAGGTGATCGGGTGATACGGTTTTATTTTCGGTTCAATTTATACATTGTGAAGTGTGTGGAGTTTTTTTTCGACAGAGTCTCTGAATTCGGCGGTATTTCAGTATTCTCCATGAAAAAAATACATTTCTGCTAGTCTTGAATGATATAATTTCAGTTGTGAGAGCTTACTATAGAAAATATTTAGATAGATTAGTTTATTTTTTAATGTTGTAGGTAAGGAAATCGACCGATGTTTTTTATTTCCTCTAAATAAAAACTTGTCAGGTTTACGGTTTCTTTGAGTTGTTTTGAATTGTTCAAGTTGATTAATATTGTTATACTCATCTATATATTGATAGATATAGATAGCTCTCATATGTATACCTGAATTAGAAGGTGTAAACCTATTTGTTATTGCTCATTGGATCAAATAATCATATACCGGGTTGTCTCAGATAATGACGGAGTAGTTTCATCTGTTTTCTCATTTGATTATAATTATTTGATTGGAAATTTTTTGGTGCTTGAAAATGGCTACTGCTGCAGCACGTAAACTGAAAGTACAAACGGCAAAAAAGGAATCATTGTTTATGATTTTGCAGAACTTGTATGATCTCTCTAAGAAAATATCAACTGAAGTTGCGAAAAATAAGTTCTTGACTCTGTATAAATCAGTTGACAAAACTCGGGAAGAGCTATGTGAAGTTATTGACGATATTATGGAAATTATTTTTGAAGTGGTGGAAGATTTTGTTCCTGATTTCGGAATTCTTAGGACTATTGATGAAATATGTTGTCATATTCATACAGCCGGTTTAGCACTTGAGAGGGAAATAGCAGCAAGTCGTGCAGTTGCAGCTGGCCCTGCAAGTACTGCCGGCACGCGTACCTTACCATCGCTTCCAAAAATTGAATTACCTGAGTTGACGGGTGATATAAGGGAATGGGAAACCTTTCATTCCATATTTAAAAATTTGATTCATGATAATGTGCGACTCACGGAGTCAGATAAAATACATTATTTGATAGGACGTCTGAAAGGTCCCGCGCTTAGCGTTTGTACCGGATTAGCTCCCACTGGTAGTAATTATTATGAAATCATTTGGAAAGCTTTGATTGAAAAATATCAAGACACACGTTCATTGGCATGTAGCTATTTGAATCAGCTGTTAGACTTCAAACCAATTCATGGTGAATCGGCAAAAAATTTGGATTTATTTTTGGAGAAATTTGATTGTGCTGTACAGGCACTTAAGAAATTGGATATACCGGATTTATCTGATTTTATTTCAATGCATCAAGCTCTAGCTAAATTGGATTCGGATACAGTCAAATCTTTCGAAATGTCTAAACGGGGATCTGGTATACCTTCTTATGCAGATGTGGTAAAGTTTGTGGAAGAGCAAACCAAAATACTCGGCTTGAATGAAAAGGCAGTGTTATCGGTGAAGGCTGGTTACTATATTCAAAAATCACGGATGCCGAAATCTTTCGTAGTCAGTCATAATAGCAATTTGGAAAGTAGGGAGAGGTCAAGGGATTGCGTATTTTGCCATAAAGGGTGGCATTATTTGTTTAGATGTGAAGAGTTTAAGCGCTTGACACCCTCTAAGAGATATGAGACTGTTAGAGACAGTAATTGGTGTTACAATTGTTTGTCACCCAATCATGGTGTTCGAAATTGTCCATCGGAAAGGGTTTGCTCTGAATGTACCAGAAGGCATCATGTTTTGTTGCACACAGGGAAACCGAATTTATCACCAGCAACAATGTCACCATCAGGTGGTCGAGGAGGAACCAATGATACCTCATCGGAAGCGATTTCACCTGGTGTAATTCCAAACTTGAATGTCGGTAGGGTAGACACTTCAGCTAGCAGTTTATGCGCAACTTCAAATTTCAATGGGAGAAATCTCAACACAGTATTATTGTCAACGGTAGTGGTCGATATTGTTATTAGTGCGTCTGAAAATAGTACAGCTAGATTTCTCTTGGATAGCGGTAGTCAAAGTCATTTGCTCACGGTTAAATGTTCAAAAAAACTGCGATTGAAAATTTCGAAGTGCTTCGGCTCGGTTCAAGGTAGCAACTCAAATCCGATCAGGGGCACAACCGATTTAATAATTGCTTCGCCATATGAATCGAATAAAAAATATTTCATTGAAGCACTTTTAGTTGAGAAAATATCAGAGAATATGCAAAGGGTTAAAGTAGATACCACACTTCTTACCCATTTTAGGGATGTACAATTAGCCGACGACAATTTTGATGTACCAGGTGAAATCGACGGGATATTAGGTGCTGAAATATTTGCTCAAGTATTGAAAAATAGCCGTCTTTATGGATCGACATGTTCACCAGTAGCGGTACAAACAATTTTTGGTTATGTGGTGATGGGAAAGGCACCGGTTATTTCGTCATCTTGTTCAAACACAAATGTTTTTCTCACACTGAATGGAGAGATATCCCTAGAACAACTTGTTGGGAAGTTTTGGGAAATGGAACAGGTACCCACAGGGGTATTGACAAATCCAGAAGAGGTTTACTGTGAAAAATTGTATGTCGATAGTTATAGTAGGGATAAAAGTGGGCAATCCACGGTTGCATTGCCTTTCAAAAATTCTGTTGATAATTTGGGGGATTCTAAATTTGGTGCTCAGAATCGATTATTTTCATTAGAACGAAGGTTGTCAAAACAGCAGGAATTGCGGATAGAATACAATAAAGTCATGAAAGATTTTATTGATCGAGGTCATCTCAATAAGGTGCAAGATGCGAATATTGGGAATCGCTGTTTTTATATTCCTCATCATGCGGTATTCGAGCCAGATAGTGTCAGTACTCCAGTTCGGGTTGTTTTAGATGCAAGTGCCCCATCGGATACAGGTATTTCGTTAAACGATATTCTATATGGTGGACCAAAGTTACAGGCGGATATTTTTTCGCTGTTGATAAATTTCAGACTATTCAAAATAGCAATAAAAGACGAGGGTGATGTGTATCCACTCGCGGCAGAGTTTGTTTCTAGGGATTTGTATATGGATGACCTTGTATCCAGTATTGCGACGGAATCAGATGCCTATAAGTTCTATCGGGAATCAGTAGATTTATTTTCTAGAGGAAAATTTGATCTGACCAAATGGTCCTCTAACTCTTCAAATCTTTTGCAGTTAATACCGTTAGAAAAACAGTTGTCAAAAACCGTTTTTTTCAAAACGGACACAAAAATATCAGGTATGCGATGGAATCCGGAACTAGATAATTTCAGTTTCAATTTTGATGTCCCAGATGGGAAATGTACCAAGCGTATTATCCTGTCTACAGTGGCGCGGTGCTATGATCCTGTAGGTTTGGTTGCTCCGTTCATATTTTTTTTTGAAGCTGATGGTTAAAAAATTATGGGGACTCGAGTTAGAGTGGGACACGGGAGCCCCACTGACTATCAAAAAAACTTGGGCGAAATTGAGAGAAGAGTGGGCTAGGTTAGAGAATTTTCGGTTACCACGTCATCTTGCGGCGGAAAGTATTCATCCGGTGAGTTTGCTAGCTTTTGCGGATGCTAGTAATGCTGGTTATGGTGCAGTGTTATATGTGAGGACTTCGACAGAAAATGGGGAAGTTTCGATGAAATTGTTATGCGCCAAATCGAAGGTTTCGCCCTTCAAGTTGGTGACTATTTCGCGACTAGAATTATGTGCGGCAGTTCTTTTGGCAGGATTAGTTGAACATGTAACCAAAATCTACGATGGTAGAATAGTTATATTTAAAATATGGGCATTTTCGGATTCTACAGTAGTTATTCAATGACTGCATACACCTCAACCGAAAGATATTTTCGTTGCTAACAGAGTTGGACAAATTAGGGAGAAACTTCCTACTGCTTGTTGGTACCATATCGCTGGGGTCACTGACCCTGCCGATGATTTATCTAGAGGTCTCACCCCCTTTAATTTAGTTGAAAGTACTTCATGGATTGAGGGTCCAGCTTGTGCTTAATTACCCGAGGATGGTTGGCCGGTTACCGGTGTGGAATATTTCCGAGGCAAGGAAGAAACAGGGTTGGTTTTTGTTGCCACGGAAACGGTGGAAAATCATTCACTGTATGATTTGATTTTGAGAAAATTATCGTGAATGTCAATTTTGAGGATAACAGTTTGGGTTCTTCGTTTCTTCGATTTTGTCACAGCGGCGGATTTGCGAAAGGCCGAATTTACTTTAATAAAGATTGTTCAACTAAGATATTCCAAATCGGATATTGAATGTTTGAAGGTAAATATGAATTGCTCCCCTAAATCGCGTGAATTATTGCCCTTTATTTCAGATGGACTCCTCAGGGTGGGGGGTAGATTAGGTAATTCTCCTTTAAGTTTTTCACATAAACATCCGATAATTCTGCCTGGTAAAGATCCTTTTACAGAAAAATTGGTGGACTATTATCATAGGATGAATTTGCATACTCGGCCCTATTTATTGGAAGCCCTTATGAGGCAGAATTATTGGATTTCAGAGGCGCAGAATGTAATTCGCAAAACAATTCACAATTGCAATAAATGTTTTTGGTTAAGGCCTAAAAATCTTAGTCCCCTTATGGCGGATTAACCAGTGCAACGTGTTCAGGCATCAAAGGTTTTTTATCATACTGGACTTGATTATTTCGGTCCGTTTCAGATAACTTTAGGCAGGAAGCGAGGAGCGCAAATATATAAGTAAGGCATATGTGTGTTTATTTGTTTGCATGAGCGTTAAAGCGGTGCACTTGGAACTTGTTAGTTCCTTATCTACAGATCATTTTCTGCAAGCTTTGAAGAGGTTTCTAGCACGAAGAGGCGCTTGTGGAGTTTTGTATTCGGACAGGAGGACGAATTTCGTTGGGGCTAAAACGGTTCTGAAAGACTTGAATGTTTTCATCAATTCAGATGAATTCAAAAAATCCTTCGAGATTGAATTGGCTACTAGGGCGGCAGCGGCTCCCCATATGGGTGGTTTATGGGAGAGTAATGTGAAAGCTGCCAAATCACACATATTGTTGTAGAATTTATCATTTCTCTTGAATGTGAGGCTCAGTATAATATGATATGACAAGTGTGACAACCACATCGAAATAATCAAAAACTTTGGACCAGAATATAATTCAGTTCGAGTTTCTACAGTTGATTCTTTAAAGATAAGAAATACCAACCAGGAAAGGAAAAACGTGTTCATGGCGGCCCAACCACGTGGGGCATAGAATTGCATCGTGATATCAACAGGAACTTGAAGAATGTATAGCGATGAGAATTGTGCCAGCAACTCGCATTCAGAGGAATGCACGAACTCACGAAACCCGAAATATCACTCGACTCCAATATTTTCTGAAACAAACCCCTTCTCACCAAGGTACAAAGCAAGAGGAGTATCTGACGTAAATACGAATACGCTAGCTGAGTTATTCCCAAAGAGTGATCAAAATGATGCTGCTACTCAGCGAACGAGCATATCAACTGCGGAAGTTATGAAATCAATGTCAGAAGTATTTCTACAGGCACTGAATAAAGTAACCGATAGTTTTCAACACCAGAATAAGGTCCCAGCTATAACTTGTATCTTCCATGGTTATGAACAAGAAGATCCAACCAGATTTGTGCACCAATGGACTGAATATTTTTCCCGAAATGGTATAAGAGAAGATCAGCATAAAGTTGAATTGGCAATTGACTCTTTACGGGGTGATGCACGGAAATGGATTGAACCATATCGATCCCTCAATCTCAGTTTCGAAAATTTTGCTGATAGATTTTTGAATAAGTACAATTCCAATCATGTGGTAGCCCAAATAACGTCAAAGCTTTATGGGGAAGTACAAACCGGAAAAGAATCTGCAGAGATGTTTATAACAAGAAAATGTTACCTGTTTCAACGATTATTCCCTTCGATTACAGAATCAGTTAAAGCATCTATTATTCTGAATCAGCTTCGCCCTGAAATTCGTGTCAGCTTACGATCTCCAAATGATTTCGTTCACACAGAAGAATTGGTACAAGTTGCTACCAGAGTTGAAAAGGATCTAGAGGAATTGAGAAGATGTTCAGCGTTCGTTCCACATTGGTACAGAGGAGACTCCACTACAAACTCATCAACCTCGAACAGAAGAAATAATGATTTTACCAATTCTAACAATAATTCTCAGCCTCCTTCTCCCTGCAGATACTGTAACGCTATGCATTTTCATAACGAATGTCCGAGGAATCCATATAACTCAAATCCGGAAAACTTGACGAGGGCTGCTGGAATCAACGGGTCCAACCAGCAAAGAATAGCTCAATCAGGCCCTTATGCTCCACATTAGATGAGGTATCACACCCTATTCTTGGTCCCGAAGCGTCGGACAGTTATGAAAATGTTTTTTTTTCATCCGACTTCACTGAAGTAATTTGTAATTCGAACCTTAAATCTGTTAATAATGTTACTCGTTCTGGTCCACATTTACCTCGACTGACTTTAGTTTTAGCTGGAAAAATGTAACATGCTCTTATCGATTCAGGCTCAGCCGTCAATATAATCAGAACATCTGTTTTGCCTAATCAAATACTTCAAAATTTCAATAGTGTGACTTCACAAAATATTTTGTTCGCTTGCGGATTAACTTCTGTTACTTCATCGGGTATATGTCCGTTAAGATTTGATATCGATGGGATTCCTTTCCAGTCTACTTTTCAGATAATATCGGAGCTTCAAGAAGAGGTTATTCTAGGATCGCCATTCTTGGAAGAAAATGACGTGATATTAAATTATCCTCGTAGATGCGCATACGTTGGTAACTCTCAACGGAGAACTTTTTATTGGCAGAATAGTATTCATTTACATGAAAATTTACCATTACCTATTGACCTACTATTTCCAGAAAAATATGAAAAAGAACTGAAGTCACTGTTTTTGCAGTTCTCTGATCTGTTCTTCGTTAATTATTCACAGTCCACTACAAATACTACTAAACACATCATTCGTTTGAAAGAGGAGAGAGTTATACAACAGCGGCCATATGCGGTGTCACCTAGAAATAAAGAAATTCTATATTCCCAGTTAGAGGAAATGTTACATACTGGAGTGATAGAACCTAGTAATTCTGAATATTCATCGCCTATAGTTTTGGTAGAGAAACCAGGCTCAAAGCCAAGATTCTGCATAGATTATCGTGCTCTTAATGACATCACTGTTGACGAGCCCTCAAATTTACCTAAAATATTGAATACAATTAAAGACCTTGACAATGCAAAAATCTTCACTGTTTTTGATCTCAAAAGTGGTTATTGGCAAGTACCTCTCTCACCGGAGTCGAAAAAATTCACGGCTTTTTGTACACCTGATGGTGCACTTTATCATTTCAATGTGATGCCTTTTGGGTTGAAAAATGCACCAAGTACCTTTCAGCGACTTATGACGCATGAAGTGCTTGCAGGATATTTACACAAATTCGTTATGGTATATTTAGATGATATGATAATTTTTAGTAAAGACTTTGATTGCCATATTAAACATCTTCGTTTGGTGCTTGAACGTTTGAGATTACATAATCTCCATTTATCACCTACAAAGTGTCAAATTGCATCTGAAAATATTGATTATTTGGGCCATCATATTATCCAAGATACAAACTCTCCTCAAACAAAACATATTGAGGCCATTCTGAATTATCCTTCACCAAAAACAAAGAAACAATTACAGTCATTTTTAGGTACTTGCAATTGGTTGCGTGAATATGTTCCAAAAATGGCTGAAATAACAATTCTTTTGACTAAGTTGCTCCATAAAAATGTCAGGTATAAGTGGACGGAAGATCAGAATGTAGCATTCAATCAAATAAAATCTATTGTAGCGAACCTTCAGTATTACATCGACCGGATTTTGAGAAAAGATTCATTTTACAAACAGACGCAAGTGAAAAAGGTATGGGGTGTGTGCTTTTTCAAGAAGGCCCTAATGAAACTAAACTTATAATATCATATGCAAGCGCCACTTTTTCAAAGGCTGAATGTCACTACCACATTAATGGAAAAGAGTGCCTTTCAATCGTATGGTCTATAAAACGATATAAACATTATCTTCAGGACAAACCCTTCGACCTCCGAACAGATAATAGAGCACTGGTATGGCTCCATAAGAATAGAGATACCCGATCCAAGTTAACTCGATGGTCTCTCTTACTACAGGAATTCTCTTTCACAATTCATCATATACCTGGAAAATATAATGAGTTACCAGACCTCTTATCACACAATTCTGCAGAGTTACATGATTTGCCTTCTGATATTAAAGAACGTATTTGTATTCCTGATTCACAAGAATCACCTGCACCGCTCATTGTAAACCAAATTACAACAAATTTTGATCTGTTTAATGACTTAGTTGAGGCTCAAAAAAACTCTTCAGATATTCAGAGAAAAATACAAAAATGGCATCGTATCGAGATTACTGGTCCAACTTCCAATAAAGAGAAACGTTTCTTCAAGAAATATATTATTGTTGAGGATTTGTTTTGGAGGAAGTGCCTTACGGGAAAGAAATTAGTGGTACCCTCAGAAAAAATTTCTAACGTTATCTATCACCATCATGATACAGACGATGCTGCTCATCCAGGAAGAGACGAGACAATTCGATCAATTTGTCAAAAATACCATTGGATTAAATTACACAAAACCGTGGGCGATTATGTGAGAAACTGTGAAATCTGTTCTGCTGTAAAAACGAGGAAGCAAAAAAATGCCCCTCTTCGACCACATACACCAGATCGTCCTTGGAAGACAGTGAGCGTCGACATCTTAGGTCCGTATCCTCCATCAAATAATGGTCATCAGTATATTCTGGTTGTCGAAGACATTTTCACTCGTTGGGTAGAAGCAAAATCATACAGAACAGACGATTCTGAAAAAACTGTTGAGTTTTTAGAGAATGAAATTTTCCATCGATATGGTACACCTGCTGTTATTATATCTGATAATGGCCCACAATTCATTGGCCATAATTATATCAAGATGGCCGAAAACAATAACATCGATCTGTTCTACACTGCTATTTATCATGCGAGAGCAAATCCAGTTGAACGCAGAAATCAAGAGTTGAAGAAAATATTGAGGATCTTATTAATGGATCAACCAAGGAATAAATGGCAGAAGTACATTAATCAAGCTCTATTCGTATTGCGGACAAGACGGAACGCCGCAACAGGTATCAGTCCGAGTATGGCTCTTTTTGGCTATGAACTTCCAAGGCCAAGAGATTGGGAGTTGCCTGATGACCTCAAACCCAAATACGACATCACCATAGACGAAGGCAGGGAACAATATAATCAATACATCCGAAACAAGCAAACAAGTTACCAAAATAAATATATCACTTCTAAACATGAGATTCCTGTGACTCTAGGAGTTGGAGACTTAGTAATGGTCAGGGATAATCGTCAACAGAAACATGTTTTCGCGCCCACTTGGTCAGGTCCTCATCAAGTGATCGCAGCCAGAGGCCAGGTTATTTACGATATCTTGAGGGAGAACAAAGTCGTCAGGGTTCATATAGATGATCTTCGACCTGCAGCCCAAGGAAACGAACTTGCATCATCTGTTAGTAGCGATAGTGAGTCAGAGAGTGATGGTAAGGGAGTTGAAGTAGCCAACTGCCATCAATCAGTTCAACCTTTGATACTACTGGAGAATAAACAGTACCAGTTTTCAAGTTAGTCAGAAGAACTGCTTCGACATTCTTCTCAGGAATTCCAGAGGAATTCTCAAATGCTTGAAGACTCTGTTGAGATGCCATTCAAAGCAGCTGAAGCGGCCAAAACAGAGGATGTATTGAATCCAATATCCGTTGCAGTAAGACGACAGCCAAAACGTCATGCAACTCGACGTCCATGCACATGCTGTGCTCATTCTGATGAACTGAAGAGAAATGAAACTTCAGGATGATGAATTTGTTATTACTACTACCTATATATACCTACATGTAATGTTTATATAATCTTATTAATGTTATTGCATTTTTCCATGTGGTTGTTCCACTTACTGAGTGGGGGGAGTGTTGTAGAATTTATCATTTCTCTTGAATGTGAGGCTCAGTATAATATGATATGACAAGTGTGACAACCACATCGAAATAATCAAAAACTTTGGACCAGAATATAATTTAGTTCGAGTTTCTACAGTTGATTCTTTAAAGATAAGAAATACCAACCAGGAAAGGAAAAACGTGTTCAATATATAGGGTTATAGGAAATTAGCTCTCAACTAATGAGGAATTTGCTAGTCTTCTAACACAAGTGGAAGCTTTATCGAATTCGCGTCCCTTGTGTTGTCTTTCCTCAGATCCCTCGTCTCCAGAAGCGTTAACGCCATCTCATAGTTCAACAATCACTCCTTTGATATGTCTTCCAGCGGAGGATTTATTAGATGTTAATATTAATCGATTAGATCGGTTTCAATTGATTGATCGGATGGTACAGGACTACTAGAAACGATGGCGGCTAGAATACCTTACCACACTACAAACGCGTAAAAAATTGAATAACAACTCTCCAAATATCAAAGTAGGCACGGTAGTTATTCTGAAGAATGATAATACCCCGCCGCTCCATTGGCCACTTGCTGTCATTACGGATGTGCATCCCGGAAAGGATGGTATTATCAGAAATGTCACCTTAAAAACTAGTAAAAGTACTTTTACACGACCTGTTGTGAAAGTATGCCCTTTACCAACACAATAGGATCATACAGGTGTTTTGGGTATTCGGGAAAAATGAAAGAATTTTTCAATTTTTCATTGTTTCTTGGTTCAATTCATTTTTATTTTATTCATTTTCTATATATCTAAAGTCTTGATCTATGGCTTGGATACAGGGGTAATTTTTTTGATTATTATCAAAATTGATGGTGTCATTAGTAATAACAATAATTATTATTGATTCAGGCATTTCCACTTCTTAACAAATTTGACAAAATAACTTAATTTGCTGCTTTCATTTGTTGTAAGCAATCATAGTTGAAAATGGATTTTCGCGGTGGGGGGTATGTTGGCGCAAATTATAATTTAGCAATGAGTTCTAGGACTTCTCGGAAGATTTGGCAAACTTGATTTTCTTTACTCTTCGAATTCGGAGGTCCACCTGGGCATATGGAAAGAAGTATCACCTTATCACCTATTCAAAAATACACGAACACTTCGATATCGGCGGGTGAGGAGTTCGGACTCAATAAACCTATCAAAAGGTGAACGGGATATTTTCAATAAATATAAACTAGATATTGGGGCTAGTGACATCAAATATCAACTGTTCGGGCATCACTTTTCTTCTCAGGTTGTGTTTTCCTTGCTCCTTACCTTTCTCTAAAACCCTATATTTTTCCACAACAACCAGGAACTAGAAGACTGAAAACTAGGAAATTTCGGTGAGTAAATTGAATATATCTATTTCTCGCAGGGTTTTAATTCGGTTAATTGAACCCCTATGAAATAAACGAAACAATTACAATAAATATTTTATTCATCTATTTATTCATTTATTTATATATTTGATAGTAGTTATATTTTTGTTGAATAAGGAATTCATAAAGATACAAAACAAAGAGATTGAGATTCAATTTACCAATAATACTGACAAACTGACATCTGTAAGAGCTTCACAAGTAAACCGTGACGTCCTAATGAAGTTATTCTGGTTTGCCTGATTGGGTTCGATGAAAATTGACTAATATATCCTAGGGAATTATACTTTCACACATTTTGTTTCTATTGGCATGATATTGTCATGAGTCATGTAGTTCACATGTTTTTTTGTGATTCGTGCCCCAATTGTGCATGTTCCTCTGTTTTTCAGTTCTGTTAGTATTACATGCAAAAGTGGGGCACGAATCACATAAAACACAAGGCGGTCCATCCAGGAATGAATTCGACTGAAACGCTCAGTGCTATTTGGTGCTTGCCTGTGTCTATATAATAGGCGGCAAATTTGAATGTCATTCAACAATAATATCATTTTCATTCAACATAATTGAATGAAATGAGACTTTATTTATCTCAAACGAGCTGAAACCTATTCGTACTTTCATCTGAAGAAGGAAATCCAGAATGAAGTAAAAACACATTTAAGAATAATGAAAGTTTAGTTCCCCAACAAAATTGAATCAAATGAAACTATGTATCCTTAACGAAATATCCTATTTGACTTCATATTCTTTGAGGAACAAGAATATGGACATAGACAGGCATCAGAAAGCGCTTCCCCCCGATATCAACGTGATGGAATTGAGGCATCCTAGGCGTCATCACAAACGAGATGATTCGAAGAACTTTGTTTCGTCACAATGTTCTGAAACTGATGCAACTTGTAGTTTCATTACAGGTTTCATCAACGACATCAAATTGATTTATCCCAGGCGCCATCACAAGAGAGAATAACCTTCATAACATCCAAGTTCCAACACAAAATTTCATCGCATTTACAAAATCGGTATCATTGCTTGTTACGAACAGGGTTTTTTCACAAGATTTATCAACGTGATTGATGTTATCCAAAGACTCACTTTAGATCAGAAATGTTCATGATCAATCGGCATTACTCATTCAGATCTGAGACCACTACTTCGCGCAATTGAGATGGCGTTATTTATATTTTTCCAATGAAGCAGAAGCCAGTACATGTGTTAATATGGCGGATTAATTTGAAATTGACTGAGTCAAAAGATTCAGTAACATTTTTGCTATCATCTTCAAGCAAGAATGAAGACATATACGAACCATGTACCAACTATTCATTTCAAGCACCATCATAATCTGTAGATGGAACAGAAATATTGAGAATTATCACCTACTGTTTGATGTTAATAGTTGTAAATCACTGATTTGTTGAAATTCAATGAAAAAATCACAGTGAACATTGAAATAACGAAGGCGATAGTCATCAATGAATCAACCAAACCTATGTTTGAAGTGATTATTAATATTTCATTTCATCATTTCGTATTCCATTTGGAATGCACCATCAGGTCACATTTCGGAGGGCAGTAGTGCAGTGTCAATGCAAAACTAGTTCAAAACTGGTTCAAAACCAGTTTTACCAATAAAAATCGCTGATATTCATATAGCGAATTCCATTGGTAGAACTGGCTCGCACTGAGTGCCTATTTTATATTCCATTGGTAAAACTTGTGACGGGTTCTGAATTCTATTGGAGAACTGGTTCACATGTTCAGAACTCAGTGCAACAATTCTCGTTCAAGCTCTACTAGGTCGTGCGGAGTCAGCGCAGTTCTGAAAATGACAAAAACATTGAATAAAATAGTTTGACAACCAAATTGTTATGAAAAATTGGAGTTTTCTAAAAAATGGAGGTGATTACTTCGTGTGCGCATTTCAAGTAAGTGGTTCGCGGTCAGACTTGAAAAGTGCTCGAAAACCTCATCCTCCTTGATACGGATTTGCAAGTGCATATTTGTCGGTGGCTGAGCGCTCCCATCGATAATGCATTGAAATTTGTTGCCGCTGTTCACGTTCGAGTTTCTTTTGTTTTTTCTTCATACTATCTTGCCCCATGCCCTTGTACCACCAAATAAATATCATACAAATACTGAATCCATTTGTTTTTCTTCTTATTCCCAATGATTGACAATCCACCAGTTTTCAAAGATGTCAATTTCTCATAAGGCTTGAAAATAGAAGTAAACTATGTCGAAAATAGTATACCTATTATACTGACCTAGTAGCTTATTTGTTCTCCCAATTTTGATTCTTGATGATTGAAGTAAATCAGGTGCCTACTAGTTTGTGAAATCATTTAAGAGAAACTCACTGAAGATATAATGGTTGATACATGCACAACTTGATTCAGTCTATCCTTAAGAATATCAAGTTATAGGTAATTATTGTCCAAATTCAATTCTGAATTCACCAAACATCTTCCCTAATTCTTGAGCTAGGAGTGAGTTGAGTTGTGCATGAATTTAGCATCAGTAATGAATAAGATAAAATTAACTTAGACTAGAGAACTCATTACTTCATTTTACGTAACTATTACCTATTCTAACAAAATAATTCTCAAGGAGCAAAGAGTGTGTAATCTCTGGTTTCGATTCAAGGTATAGGAGGGTGGGTGAGGGTGATCAAGGGGAAGTATCTAGCGAAGCAATAAGGCAAAATGTATTCCATTTTCCAATTGATCACATGGATCATGTGATTTAAATAACATGCACAACGCACGCATGCGCGAGCCTACAGAAGTTATACAAATAAACTTGGCAACATCGCAGAGCGAAGAAAGTCATGACATTCTGATATGCAGCGCTGAAGGGATATTCTGAAAAATATAATTTCATTTCTGTAGGTAACATATTTTTCACATTTAATAGCAGCTCTGGAAGGACGATGGAGAAATATAATTTCATTAACATGAATGAGATTATATTTTGCACAATGTCCCTTCAGAGCTGCTATGAAATGTGGAAAATATTTTTTTCACAGAAATAACATTATAATTTACATAATCTCCCTTCAGAGCTGCTATAAAATGTGAAGAATATTGAAAGGCAAATATTTTACCATGTTCCTTTAGCGCTATCGTAGTTAGTTGAAGATGAATTGGTCGTAAAAAATTATCATAAAAGTGACATAATTCTTGGGATCTTGTATTCATAACATAATCATAGTTACGAAGATGCTGTATAATGAATACGTTGGTGTTTTATGTGAAACTGTCGACACTGTCATATGAAACATTGCTGTGAATTCATGAAAATTGACATTTTAAAGTTTTGTATCTACGATCCACAGTAAATTGACGCCAATTCCAGGAGAATAAGTTGTGAATAATGCAATATATGAAATTGACAGCAAATGTATGTGAATATTGCAAATGTGTTTACAAGATGTAACATTTTGTTCTGATTATTTTGGTGATGATGAATCGAATGTTGAATCTATAATATGAAATATCACTCAAGAACCAAAAATTGCTTTATCAATCTCCAGAAACTCATGATCACTAAATATTCAGAAGAACTCTAATATCTTTACTCTGTATATACCGGGTGGTCCATTCAAGACTATCCACCCTCGATATCTCCCAGAATAATTATTCAACAAAAAAATGACGAAACAGGTCGATTTTTATTTGGAGGGGGACACATTTTGAGGCAAAATAAATGATCCATACTTCAACCCTCTACTCTCCAGAGCAACCCCCTCAATAATTTGAATAGGGAATAAGGGTCGTGTTATACATCATTGGAAAGGTGATTAAATTCGGAAACTAGCAGTGCAAAGTTTTTTGAATTCCAACAACTCGTTCTCGAGATATTCGCTTTCGAATGGTATGTTTTATAATTGTGAGTAATTGAATGTACGGAATGAATTAATGAATGGTCATCTACAACAAATGTTCGAAATCACCTACATTGACTTCCAGACAGTGGAAGAATCTATTTGTAAATTCCTTCCGCAAATTTGAAATATTCCTCTAGTTATTGTCAGGCATTCAACCCTAATTCATTTTTCTTATCGTCCAGATCAGTAGATTCCGTCTCATAAATAACGGATTTTGGTTGACCCCAAAGGAAATAATCATTGGACACCATGTCCGCCAAGCGTGCTGGCCATTTTATTGATCCTTCACGACCTATTCATTTGTTTGTGAAATTTTGGGGTAGCCATTCATTCACGTGTGATACGGGAGGTGACACATATCTTGTTGAAACTAAATATTATCTGCCAATAGATTTCGACTACCATCATCATAAAGGTCCGTAGCGGACCATTAGAATAGACAGCACATCTGCCGGCTTGGCACCCAATGATTTCCTTTTACGAAGTAATTTGAAATCCCTTATCTATACAACCATACAACGAAACCCACTGACCTGAACGATGTGGAAAGAAGAATAAGGATCGAATGCCAGATGAATATCTTCAAATGTTTAAGAAAAAGAATGTGAACCTTGTTGGCTGCCTAAAGTATCTACTGACGGATATCTACCGATTTTCAAACCTAAATTATTTGCTCACCGAGTACACGTGTTCGTTTTTTTTTGCCAACATGATTGAAATCGGTGAAAAACTTATTTTCCGACAATTTTTTTCTGAATTTGTGAATTCAGTGTTGAAACGAGAAATGACCACGCATTTCGAGAATTTTACTTCTATCACGATGGTTTACACGAAAGACGAGGAAGTTGAAATAATTTTTATTTTGCTGTTCAAAATGAGTGTGCACGAGCAACAGCTCGAATTTTCAATGAGCAGCACGAAAATAGAAACGTAACTCACAAGTGATTATCAGAAATACAATTTGTGGGAAATATGATGAATATGAAGAAATTGATGTATTGAAAGAAATACGGTGAGAATTCGCATTATCTTTGTGATGAAAGTATTGATTCTCTCTCGGTATATTCAACAGAAAGCAACTACTTTCCCGACGACTTATATGCCACGACGAACATTGAATTTGAACACACACGATAAGAATTTGAAGAATAAAGAATAAATAAAACCGTCTGATGTTGAGAGTTAGTATTCTCTTTCAGATAAAATATCATGGAACATACATATCATCATTCTGAATATACCGAGAGAGAATCAATACTTTCATAACAAAGAGAATGCGATTTCTCACTGTATTTTTTTCAATATTCCATTTCCAAAAAAAATGTGAATATTACTTTTTTCATTTTAGATATAATTATCTTGGATCTTGTAGCGAAATTTCGGGAGACTGGATCAGTTGCCAATGAGAAGAGGAATAGGATGCATCCTGTCACAAATGAAATCAACCAAGTAGAAGTTTTAGGACAGGTTGCAGTAAATCCTACAATGTCTACTCGACAACTAAGTAGCATCACAGGAATTATCAGAATTTCTATAATGAGGATGCTGAAACAGCACAAATTTCATCCTTATAAGTTGAATCTTCAGCAAGCATTAAATGAGGATGACTATGATAGACGATCTGAATTTTGCGAAAATATCACGACAATGATACAGAGGAACCACGAATTTATTAAGCATATTTGCATTAGTGACGAGTGTTCATTTCATTTGAACGGTTTAGTAAACAGACACAACTGTCGTTATTGGAGTCAGAATAACCTTCATCTACTGAGAGAAGAGCACACACAATGGCCCCAGAAGTTGAATGTGTGGGCAGGGATTTTGGGTAATACAATCATTGGACCAATATTTATCCAGGGTGATTTGAATGGTATGGCCTACTTGGATATGCTTCAGAATCTAATCGAACCACTTATTATGGATGCTGTCAACACTGACCTCGATGATGATGGTAATCCAAATCTATTAGCAGAAAATATTTTTCTTCAACAGGATGGTGCCCCACCTCATAACATATTGCAGGTGAGAGAATGGCTATCCTAGAATTTTCCAGACAAATGGATTGGTCGTAGAGGACCAATAGAATGGCCTGCACGCTCACCGGACTTGGCACCCAATGATTTTTTCCTATGGGGTCATTTAAAATCTGTTATTTTCAAAACGGAACCTACTGACCTCGATGATTTGGAGAGAAGAATAAGAACTGAATGCCTCGCAATATCTAGAGAAACATTCTCAAATGTACAAGAGGAATTTTCAAATAGACTCTACCACTGTCTGGGAGTCAATGAAGGTCATTTTGAACACTTGTTGTGAATACCTGTTCAATAATATCTATTTTGTACATACATTTACTCACAATTAAAAAACATACCATTCGAACTCGAATATCTCGAGAACGAGTTGTTGGAATTCAAAAAACTTTGCACTGCTAGTTTCCGAATCAAATTACCTTTCCAATGATGTATAACACGACCCTTATTCCCTATTCAAATTATTGAGGGGGTTGCTCTGGAGAGTAGAGGGTTGAAGTATGGATCATTTATTTTGCCTCAACATGTGTCCCCCTCCACATAAAAATCGACCTGTTTCGTCATTTTTTTGTTGAATGATTATTCTGGGAGATATCGAGGGTGGATAGTCTTGAATGGACCACCCGGTATATCCTACCTATGAAAGGTACGATACGCACGATCTTCCTCGTATATAATAGTGATTACCTTCCGTGTGTCTGAGAGATGGAAATCACAACTCATGACCTAATAATTGACAATTCGTTATAAAATACCTAGTGCATAATGATGACATTGCAATCAAGAATAGACACGAAACTAGGTGCATGTTATTTTTAAATGATAGATGTAAACGAATATAGAATGAGACGTTTCATTGTATCGACTTAAATCAATTCAATCACACAGTATCACAATTCACACCTTGAATTGATCTAGAAATGTGTGAAATCAATGAATTCCCAAGTGTTGAAAAAGCTCTGCTTCAGTTACCCACAGGGGATTATGATGTAGTTCACGGTTCCTTATGCGGCAAACAAACATGGTGAGTGAAAAAACAAACAGCTTCAGGAATTTATAAACTTCAAAGGTTCAGAAAGAAGCAATACTTGCCTTCTCTCCTCCACTCCCTTCCACCCCTAGGTACTCTTGATATTCATCATATGGATCCAATTCCGTACGCTTCAAATGATATGGAAAAGTCTTGCATCATTTATCGAATATTTCCGATGATTCGAAAACTCATGATGAAAGCTGTGCATGAGTTCATTGAAATTTTTGAATGGCGTATTGAGACAATTCAGATAATATATGCATCATGAACTTTTATCCAGAACTGCTTCGTCTCGGAGATACAAAGTGTTGAAATCGGTTTTTTTTTTCGTTTTCCCGAATCTTTACAAAATAGTTTCCCACATAGAACTTGGTATCCAGAAATATTTTGAGGTGGAAAATCATAATTTCGTATTGATTACATGAAGCACACTGAGGGCGTTGCGTACGCTGAAATTTTCATGCAAAATTTCGATTACTTTTGTGACAGTGAACTTGTGACACTGCTTACAGAAAAAATTCCTCCCACACCTCTCTCGAGTAGAAAAGGTACACTTCCTCATCTACATAACAGGTAGAGGTTTTCGGACAGTTCCCGCGAGATGAACCCGTCGAGTTAAGGCTTCGCACCCCTCCGTAGTCACTTTGGAGACCTGCAGAACATCTCTTCGCAGAGACTCATTCATCCAACGAACAGCGAGGCTCTAGAACCAGTACCAATGGAGGTGTTTCCCGGAGCATTAAACCTCCAAAAATTCAAAAAGAACACCAATTTCTTCCTCATCTCCCCTGGTTCTCACGATGTTCTCTGAACATAACAGGATCTCCCTTTTCATGGGAACCAGAACATAAACAAAAAAGTTGTGTTGCATTGCCGTCGCATAGTGGAGGAAGACAAAAATCCGTGAACTGAAATATGATATTTTTCTCGTATATAATGGGTTCTTTTCTTCTGTGACAGGAAAAAAAATAAATCGATGTTGATGAGATATTATATTATATTGAAATCAGAAGATTTTCGACGTGAAACTTGAAGATTTCAGCAGGAATGACAACTGCTTTGCAGGGCCCTTTTTGCAGGCATCTTTATCACTATTTCGAAGTTATCAAATATCTGCCATTCTCATTCTGTGATCTGATTATGTGCAAATTGCGAATTTAGTAGTTGTTTAGTAATTTTCGTCACCGAGGAGTCGAATGGATGAAAGTAGGACTTGCAGTTCTTTCTAGGAGACAGTGTTATTGGCATATTTTTCGGAAATATAGCACAGGAGAAGAATTTAACACTATAATATGTGATATATATCCAGAAAAATGTGCTTATTTTCTTCCCGTCAAGAGAAAGTAATTTATGAAGTGTCACATTTTATAACCTGACAATTGAGATGAAATCACTAACTTTTTTGCCGTCTCAGAAAAATTTTTATAATTTCCTCTGTACTCACAGAGAATATGAGGAAAATTATCGACCTTGAATGGAATTTCTGGATTTGTACCATGATACTCAACCTGTGATCCATCATATCTCACTACTCGAATGACACGAAGGCCCTCATCAAGCCGTCGGCGTTGGGGGTTGAGTGTGCTGGGTCAACTGGAACCCCACACAGTTGACAGTAGTCAGGAACACCTGGAGAGCTGGACGCTTGATTCTTCGTTCATTCTAGAGCAACTGAAATCTGTGTTGAAACTCCAGCTGACAGGTCCACAGGCAGCCATCAGAACAAGCTTCTTCCACAATCGAAGCTGAACCAGGATGTTTGTCCTAAACGACTGGGTATTGAGGGTTCAGTCTCTGAAGCGACAAGAATCCCTAGGAATGATGGATAATTCATCACACACAGAGTGTTGGGAGCCGTCTAGGCTGGAAAAGGGTAGTCGTGAGTTGTGGAGCAAAACACTATATACTTATCAACTCAATTTAATCATTGGAGATAAAAACTTCACAAACGATATGATTTTCACGAAATTTGATCGTTTGTGAAGTTTTCACATTTGCCATGGGCCGGTTCAATTCAAAACATTGGTGATTCATTGGCGGAATTGGTACATTGGTTGAATTGACAAAAGGTGGGATTCGGAATGAATATCCGACTGCAACTGCCTGCTCGTGGCTTGGTCGAGTTTATTTGAAGAACATTCGAGTCACATCTATTGATTGAATGTTATATATTATATAACATTCTCTAGATGTTATGTGAAATTCACATAACTCACTTGTAACCTAACCCCTACCTTACTATGAAAATAGGACCTATTATGTAAGGATTCTAGCTACTCATCATTGAATAATATTGATGAAACTACTCGACTTATATCTGAAATGAATATTACGATTCCACAAACTACTTCTTCACCACACCATTTCACTTCACAAGCATATGCACATATTCATAACTGAATTATAATCCCAATGGGTGATCTACACTCTGCACATTATAATATTGTTACGTTATTCGGGTGCAGAATCTAAAACGACACTATTTATTTTCGAACTGATTTATTTGAACTGGAGAAACACTAATTTATATCGAACTTATAACTACTATTCACGTAAAACGATTTATATCACGCGGTACATGACTGTCTCTCTGACACTCGCTGCTTGACTGTCTGACGTCAGTTGTCCAGCCGTTCATAATATATGAGATCCCTTGGTAGGCTTCGCTTCTCGAAGGTTCTAGAATGATCTTCCGTACCCTTCTTCTGGTTCTAGAAACTTCTTATATCAATACCTCTCTCTCTGATTGTTTCATCAATCATTTCCAGAACATTCCTGAATCTTCTGTCTTGTTATATGTCCCACCGCATATATTGAGTGTTCGGAAATATGCTGGTGCATGTAGAAATCATTGGGAGGTTGAAGAACAATCTGGGATGCGTGTTACAGGAGGATCGTTGTACTCCTGTCCTCCTGATGATGTTTCAAAATTCCCTCTGAGGGAAATATCATTACAATATCTATACTGATATTACTGATGATGATATATGGTTATAGAACTGTTCATATGAGTTGGAAGTGGGCTAGCATGGGAATGGAGTTATTATGCAATTCTTGATTGTGTGGGAAAACTGTAATAGAGACAGTTCAGTAATAAAATGCTTGATGGTAGATTATCTCCTATTTTGATTCTCTGTTTCGAATATTAGACATTATTCGATCAAGTATAATTGATCATTCGCTCACTGAAATACTGAAAATCTCCGAAAAAAGTATATGCATACCGAATACGCACAAAAAATTTTAGACGATTCGGTCGAGCCGTTTCGGAGGAGTTCGACCACTAACACCGTGACTGGAACAGGAGAATTTTATATATTAGATGGTGCTCTTGGTGAAACTTGATACGGTGTACCGTTTTCGGGATATTTCGATCTAAAAATGCTGAAGTATAACACTGATGCTAGTTGGAAGTAATAGGTATTTTGCAAGACTGTTACCTATTTATTGAAAACCAATGAGATTATTCTCACGTGCGAGCCATAAACTGATAATTATAATAATAAATTTAACTACAACATATAATATTTCAATCAGTGAGTGTTCCAATTGTAATCAGTGAGTGTTCCAAATGTAATCAGTGAGTGCTCCAAATGTGTTAGTCGCAAATTGTTGTGTCTGAATTATCTTTAGAAAACTGACATTCATTGTAATGTCAATAACATCGATTTATTGTTGATAAATACGTCGTTCAATAATCAGGATGCACTCAAATGCTGAATGTTGTTTAGCGGTTACGCATTATGCCGAAAGGTTTTTCAGAAGAAACCTACCGAATAAGAACATGTTCAGAGCCATAGAAACGTTGTCGAGAAACTGGTAATGTGGGAGTTGTGAGACCAAGAAAAAATAATTCTGGTAGGCCTTAAACAATAAGGTCCATTCGGAAAAAAATAATCATTTTGAATTAAGTTGATCAAGATCCAACATTCAGCTCCAGGAATATGGCAAGACAAACGAATACGTCATCTGCAAGTACGAGGAGAATACTGAAGGAGCAACAGCTACATCCTTATTATTACAGACAAGTCCAAGAGCTCTTGCCAGACGATCCACCAGTCAGAATAGATTTTTGGGAAACTTCACAAGTAAGGACAGCTCTCATTCCAAATTTTTCGAAATGTATCCTTTTCACCAACGAAGCCATCGTTACGCGACAAGAAATATTCAATTCCCATAATGCACACTACTGGTGTGACAAAAATGCACAAGTTTAAAGGGTATCACATTACCAACACTCGTTTGGAGTTAATGTCAGGGCAGCAACTTTCGGTCAGAATTTGATTGGTCATCACATTCTAATGAATAGATAATTGTTTTTATAATACTTATTCTGATACCAGAACCAGAGTTATTGTTTCAGCATTTCATCGAAATATTTCGATAACGGTACACAATATCAAGTATTACCAAGAGCATCATTTTGGTGTGAAATTGAATGGTGTTCAAGCTCACATTGAATTTGGACTGAAAAATCTAACCTCAAAAGAATTATGTTCAAAAGTACTCGGTACGAACCGTGTAACAAGCGCCTTCTATGAGTGTCAGATATGGAAACAAACTCATGCGGTGTTTCAGCTTTCAGAACACATCCATTCAGAATTCCATCACAATGTTGCCAGTAGTCTCGACATAATCGTGGAAAACGTGTAGAAAAATAGTTTTTCAACACCTTGTATCTTGGAAACGAATGCCGATATGACATTTTCTCACTGAGCAATCTCAACTCATTTTGCAATGTTCTACCTACCCTAGTAAGGGGGTTAGGTTTTTTCGAAACACCCAGTATATAACCGAATAATAATATATTGATTAATCTCAAATCTCTGACTCTGATGCTTTCCCTCTGCCCATACCAGGAACATGATGCGGCCATTTCATTGGTGAACAATAGGACAACGCCCCTAAATGCATGCAGTACAGAATTCATATCATTGGATTTCGCCATGAACTTGTCCATGAAACAGAATGGAATAATCGCTGACAAAATGTTCAAAATTTCTATAACCAATATATCTTCAATCCATAATGTGAGACACTTCGGGGTTTCCACTCAAATATTTCACCAGACATCATAATCAATCAGTGGCTGTTGTTCCATTCCATGTAAAGGTTGAAGATTAATCAGATTTCACGTCGGATTCTATCAATACTCACCAAAGTCGGGGAAAGATCACTTCTTGATATTTAAGAGTAACTAGGTTCAGGATAGATTTGCAACTATTACTTTCGTGTTGTTTAGCGAAGGTTAGGAAAATCTCAAGGCCTGATTCATTTCTGAAAGTTCAGGTACTAGACTCAACTCCACTTATTTTCATCAACACTTCAGAGTTTCCTGGTAAACCCAAAGTCATCCCCATAACATTTGCTTTGGAGTATATCGAACACAGCAGAAAATAGTAGAAACAAAAAAAAGACACTCGAAAGAGTTATAGAATACCGGAAATGCCTCTACAGTCTCCGAGTCGTCACTAATGATAATCATCGCAGTGAGGAAACTCTACAGCGCGAGACCGCGGGTACTGATCAACCCAACGAATTTCCTGAATTGGCGCAGGATCAAGCCTACAGAGATTTTTCGGCCGGGAGCTTGGCTCCTGGAAAAAAATCATGATTGAAATAGCAAATTCCTATCGACCTCAACAAAAATGAATGCCTCCAACACAGTTATTTTTTAGGGAGGAGAGAATATATTCCTTCTGCATAAGCAACAAGACACTTTTTTTCTAACAAATAAACCTATGAGTTGGCTTAAATGAACCGTTTTTCTAAAAAGAATATTGTAATCAACGAAATTTTGGACAAGGCGGCAACACTGTCAACCGAGCGAGGCGATGACGAGAGAGGAAGATGGGACGGCGCATCTCTGAATTCCTTGGCGCGTGGATAACAGGCGATGCGGCATTAGTCTAGCGAGAACAATCACAGGCAAAACTGTAGTAAATACGTTCGGCGAGTATTGTTTCAATTTGAGAATATACGGCGATAATTGATTGAAGAGGCGTTTGATTAATTAAGAGTGTAACAGTTCAGAAGTTGGGATAAGCAACTCACGTGCTAGTTTGGTGATTTGGCGTTAAATTGTTAATTTGTTAATTTAAAAGTGCGACGAAGTTTGGCGTGGGTGTTTGATCAGCAAGATGGCGGAACAAAACAAATTTCAATTTGGCGTTGGTGATGATGTGCTGGATTTCGGCGAGGATGAATCCATTGGCGATCGTTCGAGTCCTGATGCGGGGAGGAACCCTGAAGGCGTTGTGATGGGTAGAGATCTGGCGCAAACGATTCAGGAGATTGTGGCCAAGGCGTTAGTAGGCAGGTAACGCAATCAGGGCGTGGTGCTCAGGTAAGTGAGACTGTTAGGGGTGATTTTGGCGAGAATAGAGGCGAAGCAAACTGAGTTGGCATTCCGAAAACTAATGGCAGGCATGACAACGAATTCGGGCGAGTCCAAGGCGGATGGCACTGGGGAGGGACAGGTAGGAGAACTCGGCGTGTTGAGGTGAGTGAACGTATCGGGGGCAGTATTTCAGGTTTTTTAGGTGGAAACAGTGGTGCGGCTGGCGCTGGCAATAGTGGTGCGGCTCGCGCTGCCAATAGTGGTGCGCCTAACAATAGTGGTGTGGCTGCCACTAGTGGGATGGCTGGTAGCAGCGGGGTGAGGTGTTACAATTGCCAAGAATGGGGCAATCATATCAGCAAGTTCTGTCCTAAGGCGAAGGCAGAACGATGCATGTTATGCGGACAGGCGGGACATGAGAAGGCGAAGTGTCCAAGGAATAGATTCGGCAAGGCGAAGCCGAATTATCAGGTAAGGTTGGTGAATACTGAACACAACATTTTCAAAAAAAGGGCGACAACAGTTGATGGCGACCAATTGAAAGTGTACCTAGATACAGGGAGTGAGCACAACATTCTTGCCGCCAGTTGTGTGGCGAATTTGAAAATTAATTCTGTGTCGCCAACAGCTGTGGTGCTCAAGGGATTTGGCGGAGGCAAGTGTACGGCGATTGGGGAAACCACTTTGTCCTTGAAAATTTATGATGTCGACCTTAGGGCCAAGGCGTTGATTGTAGATTGCGATTTAGTTGGCGCTGATTTACTTCTAGGGCAACCGGCGTTGAACAAGGAGGGCATTATTTTCACAGTCAAGGACGGCAAGGCGAGCTTGTCCAAGGCTGTTGAAAAGGATGTCGTCCAGGCGATCACCCTGGAGGAAGGCGACATGGTGGACGAGCGGCGGCGGTGTCTACGAGCACGGCGGACGTCACCGTTCAACCAGGCGAAGAGGCGATGATGGAGGTGGACTTAGCGGCGCATCCAGAAGGCGACATGCTGTGGATACTACCGAAGATGTTCGAGAGGCAAGGCGTTCCTGTGGCGATACCCAATCAATTCGTGAAGGAAGGCGTAGACAATCGGGTGATTGTCAGGAATTGTGGCGAGATGGCGGTAAAATGGCGACAAGGTGAAGTTCTGTCCAGGGCGATTGTGATGGAACTGGAGAAATTACATATAAATCAGGTGAGTGGTGATAAGTATGTAGAGAAAATGATGGATTTCGGGAATGTTGATGTGGGCGACTTGAATGATGGCGAAAAGGATCAATTACTGAATCTTTTGCAGCAAATGGTGATTTGTTTTTCTCTTTCAGAAGATGATTTGGGTTTGACACATTTAGGTGAGATGCAAATTCGTACTCATATTGATAAATCGGTGTTTTATCGACCATATAGGTTATCCCATGCAGAGAGGGCGATGGTGCGAGGAAAGGTGCAACAACTTTTGGATGGCGGCGTTATTCGAGAAAGTAATTCTGAATATGCGAGTCCTATTGTTTTAATTTCTAAGAAAAATGGCGATGTGCGAATGTGTGTGGATTATAGGGCGTTAAATGCTATTACGGTGAAAGATCGGTATCCTTTACCACTTGTTGGTGATCAGCTTAGTAAATTGGCGGGTAAATGTTACTATACGACGCTGGACCTGGCGCAAGGATACCACCAAGTCCCGATGCATCCCGATTCAGTGCATAAAACGGCGTTTATCACTCCAGATGGACATTATGAGTATCTTCGAGTACCATTTGGGTTGGCGAATGCTCCGGCGGTATTTCAGCGGGTGGTCAACAAGATGTTAGGTAATATGAGGAATGACAAAGTTTTGGCGTATATGGATGACTTGCTCATACCATCACGAACGGTGGAGGAGGGTTTGCAGCTACTGAAGCAGGTGTTGCAGCTGATTGAACAGGCGGGTGTAAAATTGAATTTGGCAAAATGTTCATTTTTGAAGGACAGGCTTGAGTATCTAGGACATGAGGTGAGTGCTGAAGGTGTTCGACCTGGCGTAAGGAAAACTCAAGCAGTGGAGAATTTCCCAGTTCCCACAAATGTTCATGGCGTACGGCAGTTTATTGGGTTGGCGAGTTACTTTCGTAAATTTATCAACCACTTTGCCATTATAGCAAGGCCGTTGACAAATCTTACAAGGAAAAATGCTGTTTGGTGTTGGTATCAAGCCCAGGCGAAGGCGTTCGAGACTCTGAAAGCAGCATTAGTTCAGCGACCGGTGTTGACGTTATATGATGGTGAGGCAGACACAGAGTTGCATACTGATGCAAGTCAGATTGGATTAGGTGGAATTCTTTTGCAGAAGCAATCAAGTGGTGAGCTCAAGGTGGTGGAGTATTACAGCAGGGCGACTACAGCGGCAGAGCAGGCGTACCATAGTTTTGAATTAGAAACTTTGGCTCTAATAGATTCGGTGAAATGTTTTCGAGTGTATTTGGTGGGAATACATTTCAAGGTGGTCACAGATTGTTCGGCGGTTAGGCGACTATGCTTAAGCGAGATTTGGTGCCTAGAATTGCTCGCTGGTGGATGGCGCTGCAGGAGTACGATATGGAGATGGAATATCGACCTGGTGTGAAAATGATGCATGTCGATGCACTTAGTCGAAATCCTGTTAATGTGTGCTTATTGAACTTGTCTGATGATGATTGGTTCCTGACAGTTCAACTACAGGATGACAAGGCGCAGGCGATAGTTACGGCATTGTCACAAGGTGTAGCTGACAAGGGTGTGAAAATGGTGTTTGAGGTAGTGAATGGGCGATTGTATAGAAAAACACTATTGGGCAGACGTTTGTATGTACCAGCAATGGCGAGGTTCAATTTGGTGCGTAAGCATCATGATGATATTGGACATCCAGGCTTAGGGCGGTGCCTGGAGTTGGTGAAACAAACCTATTGGTTTCCGAAGATGGAGCGTTTTGTCAAAAAGTATGTGCAGGCGTGCCTAAGGTGTGCTTTTGGCAAAGGCGATTATGGGAGAGTAGCAGGGAAGCTACATCCCATAGAAAAGGTGGCGATACCTTTTGATACGGTGCACATCGACCATCTGGGGCCATTCTGTCGTAGTACAGCTGGTAACCAGTATCTGTTGTTGGTGGTCGATGGATTCACGAAGTTTATTCTGGCGAGGCCTACAAGGTCGCTCAGGTCTTCTGAGGCTATTAAGGTGTTGAGGGCGATATTTGGTGAGTATGGGTACCCTAGGCGAGTAATCTCCGATAGGGGATTGGCGTTTACCAGCAAGGTGTTTGCTGAGTTTATGGCGAAGAAAGGTGTTAAGCATGTGCAAAACGCTATTGCAACACCGCGGGCGAATGGTCAGGTCGAAAGGGCGAATCGTACTATACTTGGTGCTATTGAGGCAAGTGCAGAGAATGAGGTGAGATGGGACGAAAATCTTCCAGAGATTATTTGGGGCCTAAATCACACTGTTAATAGGAGCACTCGATTCTCTCCTGCACAGCTCATGTTTACGCACCAACACGGTACCAATGCAGATTTAACAGCAGGCGTACAACAGGCGAATGAGGCGACTACGAGTGGCGAGACTATTACGGAAGTACAAGAACAAGTACTTCGTAGGCGAGACCAGGCGAAGAAAAACCTGACCATGGCGAGCAAGACAATGAAGGCACGATTTGACTTGCGGCGAAAGGTTGCAACCGAAAATTACAAGGTGGGCGATTTGGTGCTTTGGTTGAAGGCCGGCACTTGTTCAGGTGAGAAAGGCGTGAATCGAAAAATGATCAACAAGTATGATGGTCCCTATAGAATTGCAAAAATACTTGGTCATGATCGATATCTCATAACTGCAGTTAAAGGTGTGAGAGGTTATAAAAATTTCAAAGCAGTTGTGGCGATTGATTCACTCCGGCGATATTGTAGTACTACACCAGGCGATGATACAGGCGAAATGAGTGACAGTGGCGATGAGGTAACAGATCGACAAGATTTGATTGACCTGCTGGAGAGTTGAGAGAATATGTGACTAACTAACATTGCACGGTGTGATTGAGCAGCAGGTTAGTTAAATTGGAGTGGCAAATGTGGAGAAAGGGTGAAAGACTGAATCTTGAGTGTTTAGTTGACTGATGATGAATTTTGGTGAATCTGGGTGTGTAAACACAAGATCTGACTCACTTGCGTTGGATCTTAGTTCAGGGAGTTGCGAATTAATGAGGACATTAATGTTTCAGGATGGCCGACTGTAATCAAAGAAATTTTGGACAAGGCGGCAACACTGTCAACCGAGCGAGGCGACGACGAGAGAGGAAGATGGGACGGCGCATCTCTGAATTCCTTGGCGCGTGGATAACAGGCGATGCGGCATTAGTCTAGCGAGAACAATCACAGGCAAAACTGTAGTAAATACGTTCGGCGAGTATTGTTTCAATTTGAGAATATACGGCGATAATTGATTGAAAAGGCGTTTGATTAATTAAGAGTGTAACAATATTTTCGGAAAATCACCCGAAAAAATTGAAAAAAAAAACGCATGCATTGATCCCGAGTCGTCGGTGTGGAGCTCTAATGCTCAAGCAACTCCGCCACATACATACCTGGAGATTGGTGTATGATAATGTATAGTCGCCCTGTCGCCCGACCACCGCGATGATTATTTTTTTCCTCCTGTCTGTGAGCGCAAGTGAACATCCTCAGTATTGACAACCTGATATAACACGTAGCAAAGTCATGTAGCAATTATGTTAAATAGCAGCTTCAATATTGATAGCAAGTCCCCACATCTGAGTGACACCATAGTTACGTTAAATTTTTATACAAATATAGGGTTCACATATTCCACAATTCTTATAGAATATTCAGGTGAATATTTCATTTGAATACTAGGTTTACATATTTCAGAGTTATCATGGAATATTCCCATGGATATATTCTATAAAAAGGTTCAGTTAATGATATATAACAGTTATGTGAATATATCAAATGTGTTTAATTGGGAATATGATGGGTGAAACAGTATAGCAGTTCACAACACATTTACCCTCAGGAGAGGAAATTGTAACTTCCAAAAGAGTTGAATAAAAATAGAATTGTTCATATGAATTACTTGTAGATCACATGAATCAGGAATGAATTCAGACATATAAAATAACATATCTCCACAATTCGACATATTGTTCAAGTGTCAAAAAGTTTTTCAGATACTCATTTTACAACATTGAGAAGATCTCGCTTCCTTTCACTGCTAATATTAGTTAACGAAGGTTGAGTTCAAAAAGTGTAAAAGGTACACTCAATGAAATTGTCTTTAGGTCCAAAATCACTAGGTATATTTCTCAACACCAAAAATATAATACAAGTAACCATATCAAACAACTCTCTTTCACTGACTGACTAACATATCGTCACTCCACTACTCATCTTCCGTTTGCGTAAGTGGATGAATCAGACCTATGTGCCAAATATACGAAGTACAGGGCGATTCCAATCCATATTAGTTCACAGTCGTCCAAACCTGACCTTGTTCGCGCCCTCGTGAACGCCTCCCTTTGGTGTACCTACAAATAAAATGAAATAATTTATAACAAATGGATTGTACATTTTCAGAGATACTCCAGCAACTAATCGCTGGGTACGTCTTCAGACGATTCATCTGAACTCACAGTCGTACTGAACGGTTTCAGCTTATCAGAAGGACATATTCCTTGGTAAGCGGTTCGCGAACGTTTCCCACCCGGCATATCTTCGATAACATATCGATCATTGTCAAGTACTTGTGTGATCACAAAGGGCTCCATGAATCGTGGCTCGAGTTTCTTACTCTTACCGTCGTTAGAGCACTTTGCTCGTCTCAGGACTACATGTTGTCCAACTTCATATTTGTGAAGAGTAGCATGCTTAGCGTCATACAGACGTTTCTGAACGACTTGCTTCTCCCTTATGCGTCTTGCTACGTTCGTGCGTAGACTGGTTAAGTTTTCGACCTGTCCTTCTGCAATTTCTGCAGTCAGAAAAGCATCGTTCACTCCACGCGGACGATAACCCAAGAATACTTCATAAGATGTCTCACCTGTCACCGAACTCATGGTAGAATTAATACCCCATCTTACGCGACTGACGGCGTCGTCCCATTGAGACTCGTTATCTACGCTGGACATCAAGGCGGTGAGAATAACTCTGTTCATTCTCTCCACTTGCCCATTTGCCCTTGGTGTGGCCGTGGCACACAAAACCCTTTTGATACCCAACTGTTCGCAATATTCAGTGAACGATTTACTAGTGAATGCCGATCCCCTATCACAAATAAACCGTCGAGGAACGCCAAAAGTATCGATGGTTTCATTCAAGAACTTAATAACTGGGACAGTAGCAGCCGTTGGAACCGCTTTCATGAATACAAACTTCGTGAATGCATCTACGGCGACAATGAGGTAACTGTTCTTTCTGTTGCTTTTAACGAACGGCCCCAAATGATCAAGATGCAATGTATCCATGGGGATGTCCTTCTTGTCAATGATATTCAAAGCTCCAGGAGTTTTACCCGATGGTTTTTTATTATAAAGACAACCTAAACAAGACGTAATGTAGTTTTTGATGTATCCTCTCATCGAAGGAAACCAGTACTGTTTTGCAAGTGATTCTAAGGTCTTATCAACTGAGAAGTGACCGGCTCCATCGTGATAGAACATCAAAAGTCTTCGTCGTGCTGACTCAGGTACTACTCACCGATGACCTTTTGAGGTTATTCGGTATAGACGATTATCTTTAAGAACGTATTCTTCATGAACTTTCACTTCGTCTCGGTCAGCAGGTATACGCGATAGAATTTCGTGCAGTTCACGACAACGTTTATCTGTTAGTTGTGCCGCTAACACCCAATCCTCTTCATCAATATCGACGTAAAAGAGATTGACTTCATTGTAGCCCACGTCACTCTCAACTGGATTTCTGCTCAAAGCGTCTACGTGAGCCATCTTCGTACCCGGACGATACTCTATTGTGAAATCGAATTCTTGCGTCATCAACCACCAGCGGCCGATGCGAGGTATCAGGTCTCGCTTCGTCAACGTAGAACGTACAGCATTGCAATCAGTAACAATATCAAATCTGATACCAATCAGATAAACCCTGAACTTCTTCAGTGAATTCACAACGGCTAAAGTCTCTAGTTCGAAAGAATGATACTTCTGTTCTTCTTTAGACGTGGCTCGACTAAAGTATTGTACCGGTTTCAAGTCACCGTCGAGTTGTTTCTGAAATAAGATTACGCCAATTCCCCATTTACTCGCGTCCGTATGAACCTCCGTATCTGCCGTTCTGTCGTAAATGGCCAAAACTGGTCGGGATGTCAATTTTTCTTTTAGCTGATTGAATGCTTGTTGTTGACAATCGCTCCACTCGAATACGATATTCTTTTTTGTTAAGTCAGTCAGCGGCTTGGCGATTGTTCCAAAGTTATAGACAAATTTTCTGAAGTAACTCGTTAACCCTAGAAACTGTCGTACCTCACGCACCGTTGTAGGCCGTGGAAATTTCGTGACTGCCATAATTTTGTCGCTTCCTTGTCCACTGATCTCATGGCCTAGATAATTAATTTCTGTCTGTAGGAAATAACATTTGCTCAAACGTAGAGTCATTCCGGAGTCTCGAAATAATTGTAAAATCTGTTCTAGTCGTTGCAAACCATCCTCTATATCAGCTGATGGTATGAGAATATCATCTAGATACGCCAAGGCTGTGGTAAATCGTAAAGAGCCTAGAATATCATTCATAGCTCTCGAAAAGATAGCTGGGGCATTCACCAAGCCAAATGGCATTCGCAAGTATTCGTAATGCCCATCTGGTGTAACGAAAGCTGTCTTCGGCCACGGCAATTTGATGATAACCTGAAGCTAGATCCAGGCTCGTGAAATAGTGACAACCCTTTAATCGATCTAACAAATCATCGATTCGAGGCAAAGGGTATTTATCCTTCACTGTTTTACTATTCAATGCACGATAGTCCACACACATACGTTCCTCGTCGTTTTTCTTTTTCACCAAAAGAATTGGGCTTGCGTACTGTGATCGCGATTCCCTGATGATATCATTAGCTAGCAGTTCGTCAACTATTGTTCTAACTTTGGCACGTTCCGAATATGGTAAGCGATACGGCCTATACGTTACAGGTTTATCGTCAAGTAAAGTAATCGACATTGCTGTCATATTATTCTTACCAAGCTCGCCAAGATTGAAAGCGAAAGTGTCCCGATATTGATTCAGTAGTTCTAATAGTTTCAACTGATTTATCTCTTCTAACTCGGCACCCATGTGGTCACGGATATCATTCAAACATAACTTATCTTTATGTTCATGTGTCATAGTTAGACATTGATGAACTTGAACACCGGTTTCAGATGAACACGCAATACCTCTTGCCACCACACTACCTTTCTTATAACATACGGGATTATCAGAATTATTCATTATGGGCAGTAACCCACCAGTTCTGATATTGACAATACTCCTAGAAACAATGTGAAATCGATTCGGCCATGATCGATGTTGCAAATCAATGAAAATATCGCAATAATTTTCGTCACTGCACACCGATATATGACCAATGTGATGGGGTGGTATGACCGTAGCATTTTCCGCCCAAAGTGTCACCTTTCGTGGTGGCAGAGATTTAACCTCGTTCAAGAGCTACAAATTTTTGTTGAACAGTCTCACTTGTCCACCCTGTATTATCATAGTTATATTATTATGGTTGATAAAAGGTTGTCCAATAATTATGGGAACTTGTTGAACCCCATCGGGTACAACTAATGCGTCTACATAAGCGGTGGCTAGATCTACCGTCAGATCAATATTGACTCGCGACTCAACTGAAATCGAACCTCCGGCATATCCCCGTGAAACTGCTCTAGCGGGTTTTCTTGAAAGCCCTAACTGTTTTACTTCTGTTTCCCGTATAGTGACAGCACTACTGCCCGAATCAACGTAACCTCGTAAAATTTCATTATTAATTGAACAGTCAATGAAATAGCAAGTATTGGGACAGGATTCGTTACTGTTCAGATTCAGAACATGATTTGACTCACCATCTGGAATTTTCTTCGAACGAGTGCAGTTCTCACCAGCGTGACCCATGTAATTACAACGACTGCACTGCAAACGAGGCTGCGAACAGTTAGCTGCTACGTGGCCTCGTTGATAACAGTTGAAACATTTGACACGATTGTTTGAAGCTTCAAACCTGTTCTTCCCTCGCAGTGAACTTCTCAAATCCAAATGGGTTTTGTTTACGCGTCGTTCGTCCTTATGAATCGTCTTGTCCGTTACTGATGAATCACTTTGTAATGCAGATAGATATTGTTCGTACAGGATTTCGGGTGTTTCGTAACGACCAGCTCTTGCACCGTTTTGCAAAGCTTTCTCGACCAAACCATCAATAATACAGGACACGGCATGTTTTCCAGATATTTGGCATGTTCTTAGCAATTCCATTTTCTCAAAATAGTATGTAGTCATCGTTTCTACAGGCAACTTTACCCTTTTCAGCATTTTCCACAGAACAGTAGCATAATCTACATGATCTGGGAAAGATTTCTTCAGCAGCGACTTCCATTCCGTCCAAGTCAGGTTGTAATTAGATAAACCATGGTACCAGCTCTTAGCCATGCCAGATAATCTTGATTGCATATGGTAAATGGTAGTAACATCGTCCCAATCGTTAATATTTTTCAAATGCTCTATCTTTTCTATCCATTTGATAGCCGTCAGGTTAGGATTATCAGGAGAAAATTCTGGTATACAGTCGCTGTGTATAGTGAAACGAGTCGTATCTTTACGAGCTTGTTTGCGGTTTTCAGCATTTGTAAAACTTTCTATCATGCGTTCTAAACGTTTAATTCTCTTACTTGCATCAATGAGGGAGAGTTCAGAACGAGAAGGAGGCGAAAGCGATGGTCTAGGAGATGCTGAGGGTGATTGTGGTCGTAATGGTGAACGAGAGGCAGAACGTTTCCTACCTCTTCCATTTTCTGTTGAACATGAGGGTCGTTCCCTATCCTGTTCACAATTTTGTAGTCCATACTCCTCTCTTCCTGCCCTATTCCTGCTCTGACCCCTCACACGATATCTTTCAGCTTCACTCTCGGAGTCAACAGGCGATCTCGACCTTTGTCTGGAATGTTTGGAACTACGAAGCTTATCCATTCTTCCAAAACTAGAGGTATTAATTCACTCGTGTCACTGTTCACTTCGCTACTACGAATAAAAAACACTTGCAGGGCACGTAGAATACACCCCACACCTGAACTGTAAAAGGTACACTCAATGAAATTGTCTTTAGGTCCAAAATCACTAGGTATATTTCTCAACACCAAAAATATAATACAAGTAACCTTATCAAACAACTCTCTTTCACTGACTGACTAACATATCGTCCCTCCACTACTCATCTTCCGTTTGCGTAAGTGGATGAATCAGACCTATGTGCCAAATATACGAAGTACAGGGCGATTCCAATCCATATTAGTTCACAAAAGAGTGAACATTATCGTATTCGAATAGATTTCGCACTCAGTTCTGAACACATAGAATCCATTTCAGGATGATAATAGCGTACGTTTGCGTATTCTGAGTAAATTTTGTTAGAATCAATGAATGTGAGTGAATTACAAAAATCATTATAAATATTGAAAGTTCCCAAATTTTCATTTTATAATTATAATTTTAATAGTATGAACCTGTAAAGTCCGTTGAGGTAGTTATATTATACAAAGGATCTCCACCAATTGGACAGATCTCAAAAACCAATACAATACCTCGACCTGAAAATACTGTGACTGTGGGGTGAGATTAGGAGAATATGTTAGAATCCTTTCTAGAAGATTTTGTTGAAATGGAGACCTGTACAATTCTGAACACCTTGTATATCATAATATGTTAACTAGATTATGTTTCTCAATCATTATCCGTCGTTCTTGGTTAATATTATTATTCGATAGTCTTTTGTAATCGCGTTTAGTCGTTTGTATGAAAACGTGTTTTTCATTGAATGAAACTACAATCCATGAAGGTGCTTCTTTATTTTCTGTGCATAACATCAGGTTATGGGCCCAGAACCTTTGGTGAATGGTATTAGTGCAGTTATTCAGTAGGAAAAGTCGCGTTGCATAGACTATATTCATTTGTGTACCAGGATCAAGAGGTTAGTAGTGTGAGCACCTACTTACTAAGTGGCAGTTCAACAAACTACTGTAAATGTGAAGCCATTCGATGGAAGCAGCAATTTCGCAAATTGGGAATTTCGAGTGAAACGAGCATTGCAGCAAAATATGGTACTCGATGTTGTTGAAAAATCGTTTCCATAAGAAATTGATGGAGAATATGGTGATTTCTGTAGAAAGCATGCTATTGCACGTGATATAATTGTTCAATGTGTGGCAGATAATATCCTAGAAAGCATCATGGAGAAGACAACTGCCAAGGGAATGTTGACGTTACTCAAGTCAACATATGTCAAATCAGGAATATCCAGTCAGGTTCAGTTGCAGAAAAAGTTGAGAAACATGCAGTATGATGGAAAAACCACACTTGCAGATTTCCTAACTGAATTCGAGAAGACGTATCGTGAATTGAAGAATGCTGTAGGGAAAATGGATGAGCAAGAAGTGCTCCTCTCAGCAATGCCTGATGAATTCCAAGCAGTTGTGACATCAATGGATGTTCTATTCAGTTCAAATCCCGACAATGTCAAGCTTGATTTCGTGAAAAATAAGCTTTTTTCTCTGATTGGCAGCAGATATTAATTTTGCTGACACATATCAATCAGCAAAGTATCAATTTTCCTGCCTAGGCAGCAAAGTGGTTACTTTGCTGATTGATATGTATCAGCAGAATTAATAATCCATAAATCGTTTATAATTTCCTTCATATTCCATTCGAGACTTCTCCGGCAACAAATTCAACTCTATATTTTTTGCCACCTCCCTCATTTCTGGAGGTGTAAGTACTTCCAGGTCAATATCACTGTCCATTATATAATAATTGAAATAATCCGATATTTTTTCGCACAACTGTCAAAAATTTCATGAATTGTCAAACTATAATTATTATGGACATTTCCATACCAACCAACAATTCCAACAACTGCGATTTCTATCAAATTTTATTTTAATTGAACATTACAGGAAAAATAAGGAGATATATATCATTATAAACAATCGCAAAAAAAATATATGTTCAACTCGGCAGCAAAGTAGATTGACTGCTGGATTCCTAGCCTCGCTACGCTCGGCTATGAATTGAGCTTTGGCAGTCAATCTACTACTTTGCTGCCTGGTTGAACAAATAACTATTGTCAGAAGAGGAACGAATTATGAGAAATGCTGGCAGCTCTGAACCAGGTGTTGCTTTTGCCAGTTACAAACAGTACAAGCTGAGGAACGGGAAAATCAGCACAGGCAATCATCATGGTTTCCAGCAAGATCGAGCTGATCAAGATGAAAAGGTGAGGAAACCATTTCGTGGAAAGTGCTACTTCTGTCATGCACGTGGACACATGAGGTCATAGTGTCCTAAGCGAAATATTGCTAGTGTCGCGAAAGACGAACAAGAAAACGAGATAGCCTTCCTGACAGAAATTCCACCTATGAAGAGAGAAGAAGCTTTGTATGGATTCGCAGATGAAGAGATTAGTTTTGTTATTGACAGTGGTGCAACTTCACATTTAGTCAAATCAGGTTACGAAAATTGTATGACTGATTTGAAACATTCTTCACACAGAATAAATGTTGCTAAAGTTGGTGAAGCAGTGAATGCAAATCAGGTAGGATGTCTACCTTTGATAACAGACACTGGCATGTCAATAAAATTGAATAATGTATTCACTTGTGAAGATCTGGCCTACAATCTTCCCTCAGTGAAGCGGATGGAAGAAAAAGGATTCACTGTTGTATTTGAGAACGGTTCTGTCAAGATAATTAAGAATACAACGGTCATTATGCATGGTTCACTGATTGGAAATTCGTACTTTGTAAAATTCAAATTCCAGAATGTGAAGGCAAGTTTGGTCTCCCATGATACACCTGACTTATGGCACCGTCGTATGGGACATTCTGCACGATTTCCAACAAAGTCACCCTGTGAGATCTGTCTCCAAGGTAAGCAAACTCGTGCCCCTTTTATGAAAAATGTACCAGAAGAAAGAAAAGCAAGGAGAGTCCTTCAGTGCATATCAAGTGATGTGTGTGGAAAAATAAATCCCCTAACTCATGATGGGAAGAACTATTTTGTGTCATTTATTGACCACCACACTCATTTTGGAGTGGTATATCTTCTTGAGAAGAAAGGAGAAGTTGAAGCTCATTTTCGAAAATATGTATCCATGGTTGGAGCTAAGTTTGGGTGCAAAGTTGAGAACCTCAGGTGTGATAAGGAAGGCGAATATTGCTCACATTCCTTCAAGAACTTCTGTATTTCAAAAGGAATACGTATTTCTCACACTGTACCACGGAATCCAGAACAAAATGGATGTTCAATCTTTGATTCCAAGCTTGATAAAAAGTTCTGGGGTGGAGCAGTCCAAACAGCTGTATACTTGTATAACAGGACACCAAGTTCTGTATTGCCCAAGAATCAGACACCTGCAGAGCTATGGTATGGTTGCAAGCCTGATTTAAGTAAGTTACGTTTATTTGGCTGGCTGCTATTCAACATGTTGCAAAAGATAATCGTAATGGCAAACTTGATTCTCATTGTAGAAAAATGATTTTGATATGCAACTGTGATAATGAATACCGTCTGTATGATCCTAGTAAGAATGCTGTGGTATGTTCACGATCTGTTATATTTGATGAACAAACTAATATACCAGATGTTGACAGAATCGTTATTCACAATTTGAAACAGCTTACACCTGACACTGATTCTGAAACAGAAAGTGTTATCCATGATAAAGAAGATCCTGAGGACATAACTGTTTAGTAATTGGTTTGAATAGAAATAAGACTCTGAAGTAAATTCCAGTTTTATTTTAAAGCTTCTCCAGAATATCTGACATCTATATATTATCTTGACGACAACATCTGAAGTTCTAGGCTCACTTCATAAAACCCAATTCTATACAGAATGATTCAAATAAATAATTATCTAACACAACATCTCCCTTTTTATAAACAAAAGCTGAAAAAGGATAAACTAGGTGAGAAAATCATTCCATTTTGGTTTCTGTGTATTCCTTTTTGCTCTAACATTAGCACCTGCACACGATGGAGGGGATACGTTCGTGTCCTTACACTTATCTGTATTATTAGGTTTTGTAGATACATTCACACCATCACTCTCATGAATAAGAACATCTGATATCCTACTCTCAGTTAACATTTCACCACTGTTTTCAGTCCCACCTATGTCATGGTTCCTTTCCCCTGAATCTGAAACGATTCCAAAATCTCCAATCATATTGAAAGAATCATTATTTAGAAGTTTGAGTTACAATATGGTGTTTTCACTAAGAACCATCGATTCCTGAGGAATATTCCAGTTCGTGTTTCCACAAAATATGTTCTCGGAGTATCAGATTTTTCCAGAATTCTTCCATACTTTTTTAAATCAGTTATCCAAACAGAATCATTCTCTTTTAATTCTTCCAAATCATGCACTCTATGCCTTCTATTATAATAACTGGCTTGTTGCTCTTTTCTTTTTTCCTCAATCAAAATACTGGGTCGAGTGTCAATGGCAAAATTGGTAAACAGTTCTTTATTTTTCACAACATCAACAATTCTGCTGGTGTGAAACCATTATCTAGAGGAGTACTTCTATATGCTAATAATGCTAGATTCAAATTTTTTATATCACTACCGTTCTCTTTAATCAAATTTTTACCAATTTTGACTGCGGCTTCAACAGCACCATTTGATTGAGAAAAATAAGGACTAGATAACACATGTTCAAAATTTCTCTCCCAAAAGCTTGGAATTCAGATCTGAATTGAGGACCCCCTTATGTCCTGATTATATCTGGAATACCGAATCTTGCAATCACTTGCAACAAATTATTCGTAATACACTCTGTGGATAAGTCCTTCAATTTGAAAATCTCGATGAATCGTGGATAATAATCTGTTATGATCATAAACCATTCTCGTTCCTTGAATAGATCTATAGCAATTTTTTGCCATGCTCGAGTAGCTACGCAATCTTGATGAAATGATTCTTTGATATTAATACGATTTTCAACACAGTTCGGGCAGTTACGTATGAGATTCTCAATTTGAGAAGACAAACCTATCCAACAAACAGCCATATTTTGCACGCGCCCTACATTTCACAATTCCTTGATGCCCGGCGTGAATGAATTTCAATACTTCATGTTGTAGTGATAATGGTATCAAAAGCCTACTCCCTTTGAGCAAAAACCCTTCATTGAATGAAATATCATGACGATATTGAAAATAAGGATACATTTTACTAGGTAATTTATTTTTCTCTGGCCACCCTGAACCACAATATATTCTGAGTTTTTACATATGTCGTACTCGGACTGTTCTTCGATTATTTTTTTAAGAAAACTACCTTTAGCTGAAATATTCCTGATCACGAATCTAACATGAGCATCAATTTCTGACGATAGCTCTTCATTTTCAAGATTCAAACAAGATTCTATAGGGTGTCTTGAGAGAAAATCAAGAATAATCATATTTTTACCGGGTGTATACATAACTATGTAAACATACCTCATCAATATGATTCTAAATCTTTGTAGCCTTGAAGTAAGATCATCTAATTGTTCTGTTTGTAAGATCTGTAGTAAGGGTTCATGATCAGTTTCTGAAATGATTTCCATCCCTAGAATATATTCTTTGAATCGTTCACATGCCCAAGTTAATGCCAATGCTTCTCGTTCGATTTGAGCATATCTTTTTTCTGTATCGCTCAGTGTACGAGAAGCATATGCTAAAATTTCTCTCTCATTGTTTTCATTGATCTGGAATAAGGTTGCACCCAAACCAAAACAGCTTGCATCAGCACTAACTACAGTTTTTTTATGAGGATCAAAAAAAGCTAACGAAGGTGCCTCCTGCAATGATCTTTTGATTTGTTTCAACGCTTCAACCTGTGATGCTCCCCATAGAGAATACTCATCTTTTTTTAGTAATGAGGTCAGAGGTTCAAGAATATGTGATTTGTTGGGAACAAATCTCGCAGCAAAATTAATTATACCTAATACCTGATGTAGCTCTTTTCTATTTTTGGGTTGTAGAAAATTTGATATTGTTTCTATTCTATCAAGATCTATGGAAATTCCTTTTTCCGATACAATGAATCCCAAATATTTAATTGTTGTGACACCAATAACACATTTACTTTTATTCAATGTTATTCCCGTACTATGTAAACGAGCTAGAACTGCTCGAAGGATAGTATCATGTTCTGCCATAGTACGAGCATATATTAATAAATCGTCAATGTGCATGGTTACTCCTTTTATACCTGAAATTATCTTGAAACATTTCTGACCAAAATATTCTGGGGCACAGGAAGTTTCGAATGGCAATCTAGTGAACATAAATCTACCAAAAGGAGTAATGAATGTTGTTAAATGCTCTGAATCATTTTTTAGTGGAATTTGGTAAAACCCAGAACAAGCATCAAGTTTCGAAAAATATTTGGAACCACTCAGCTGAGATACAGTTATTTCCACCTTGTTTATTGGAAAATGGGCTCTCATGATACTTTCATTCAATTGAGTATAGTCACAACATAATCTAACCGTATCACCTTTTGGTACTACCACAATAGGAGCAACCCAAGGTGTTGGATCTTCAACAGGTATTATTAGTAATTGGTTTGAATAGAAATAAGACTCTGGAGTAAATTCCAGTTTTATTTTGAAGCTTCTCCAGAATATCTGACATCTATATATTATCTTGACGACAACATCTGAAGTTCTAGGCTCACTTCATAAAACCCAATTCTATACAGAATGATTTGAATACATAATTACCTAACAGAACAATAACCATTCATGAAAACCAGAGGAATGTTCAAGTAGAAGGTCTTCGTAGGAGTTGTCGTGCCAAAAGAATGCCTGGGTACCTAGATGAATATGATGTGAATCTCATGATGGCGTTGTCTGCAGGAAATCTACCCTCAGAATTACCAAGAAGTTATCAAGAAGCTGTTGTACTGAACAATGGTTGGAAGGAGGCCATAGATAGAGAACTTTCTGCTTTAGAAGAAAATCGCACATGGGAAATGGTGATTCCTCCACCTGATGTGCAAATTATTGATTCTAGGTGGGTTTTTACTGAGAAAGAAGTGGATGGTGCATCACAGAAGAAAGCACGTCTAGTTGCTAGAGGATATCAACAATCATCAGTGGAAGAAGATGTCTATAGTCCTGTAGCAAGAATGCTGACTCTGAGGACCTTGTTGGTAGTGGCAGCTGGAAGAAACTTACATATTCATCAGTTAGACGTGGAGTCTGCCATTTTGGAAAGTGAACTCAAGAATCCAGTTTATTCAAAGGCACCAGATGGGTTGAAAGTGAGTTCACCAGGTCTAGTATGTAAGTTAGTGAAATCTTTGTATGGTTTACGTCAAAGTCCAAAATGTTGGAATGAATATATCAACAGTAAATTGTTGAATTCAGAATTTAAGAGATCAATAATGAATTTATGCGTTACTTTATGGACGCACTGTACATATTTCAATAATGTAACATATATTTTGATATGGGTGGATGATTTCATTCTATTTATTTAGCAGTATCTCTGATGTTGTTAGGGTTGAGAGTGAGTTGATGAAAATTATTGATATGAGGGACTTGACTAGTAAAAATATCACATTTCTAGGTCTTGAAATTGTGAGAGATAATGATAAGATTCGTATAAGTCAGAAAAAACTTGCGAAGAAAGTAATTAATCAATTTAGGATGAATGATTGTAAAATTTCTAAGATTCCAATGCAACGAAAATTATATCTTGAGAAAGGTTCATAAAATAATGATTTCAAAGTACCATGTAAAGAACTGATAGGTTCATTTATGTATTTGATGTTAGGTTCAAGACCTGATTTATGTTCTGTGGTATCATATTTTGGAAGATTCCAAAACTGATATTCAGAAACTCATTGGAAACATCTGAAAAATGAACAGAAAATTCTGGTATTTCCTATAGTGATAAAAATGTTCTTTCAAAAATAAATTTTTCTTCATATGTTGATTCTGATTATACAAGTGATGTTAATGATAGGGAAAGTGTTAGTGGCTTTATTATCCTAATAAATAATAATGCGGTAGGTTGATGCTCTAGAAAACAAACAGTTGTAGCTCAATCAAGTAGTGAAGCAGAACTTTTATTAGTTATTAGAAGAAATTTTTGAGCCTGTATTTCCAATAAAGGTCTATGAAGATAATCAGGGCTGTATCAAAATGGCTCAGACATATGAAACAAAGAGAACAAAACACATCGATGCGAAACATCATTTCGTGAAAGATTTGGTGAATGATGGAAAGTTCATCATAAAATTTGTACCAACTTACCAACAATTGGCAGATATCATGACTTAAGCTCTACCACTTGCCCAATTCCAATTTTTGAGAAACAAACTCAATGTTTTTGAAATGTTGAATTGAATGTATGTGTTAGGTATGTACTTGTTTTCGAAATGTTGAATTAAATGTATATATAAGGTACCTATGTACGTATCTATGATATATTACTTCATGTATGTACTATAGCAGGATTGAGGGGAAGTGTTGAAATGGAGACCTGTACAATTCTGAACACCTTGTATATCATAATATGTTAACTAGATTATGTTTCTCAGTCATCATCCGTCGTTCTTGTTTACTATTATTATTCGATAGTTTTTTGTAATCGCGTTTAGTCGTTTGTATGAAAACATGTTTTTCATTGAATAAAACTACAATTCATAAAGGTGCTTCTTTATTTTCTGTGCATAACATCAGATTTTGCGACTTATGTTTGGTCTGATTCTGCAATGTTGTTGTCATGAATTATCGAAGCAGAAAGATAAAAAACCCTTGTATGTGATCAATTTCAAGCCATTGAGTTATTGGTCAAACAAGAATGTTGGTTCCATATCGTATGATCTAATAATCCTGCTGATTTATCTTCGATAGGTTGTTTAGCAACACGATCAATGGAATTCAGACGGTGGGAGAGACCAGCATGGTTGTCCAGGAAGGAGAGTCATTGGCTGAACAACAATATAGAATCAATTAGGAGTTAGTTGGCGAGAGATGCGGAAGAATTCAATATCTTCCATTACCTATTCGAAACAATTTCGTTCTTGGATTCATAGTTACTTCTGGAAATTCCATATTTTGATTTGTATGAGATGGTTTAGAAGATTCATCCTCGATAGTTCTCATCCTAGGAAGAGAATGTGGAATGAATTTCCCGTTTCGGAGCAGAAAGATGCCGTGTTAACTTGTTTTGATGTAGCGGCAGTATTTGAAATTGCTGGTGTCGATTCATCCGATCGGCTTCAGATTAGGAACTGTACATGAGGAATTGATATATTTCATGAAAACATGCAGTTTTTTCTTCAAGGTCCTCGAAAACTAATTGCAAGAAGCGGTCAACCTTCAAAAGTCTATTCAAAAAATGAAGGTGATTTAATTTATTGAGAATGCCTCATTTCATCTCGTCTATTCTGCAGAAGATGAAGAGGTCTACATAATTCAGAAAATCATCTGGAAAATAATCGTTCCTACAGCTCCTTGATTAGGTGGATGATGTGAGCGATTGATTCGACTTTCGGAAGAATTGATGTTGGAAGTATGTGGCCGAGCCAGCCTTATGTATAAAGGGTAGGCATAGATTTTATGTGACTTTGAAACCGTATTTAACTCACGACCGTTCACATATATACCTGAAGACGGAACAGATATAGTCACTCCCACTCCGGCCATGTTTTTAGAGACTTTGAATGAATTTATGTTTCAGATCAAGATTAAGATCGCATAAATTATCATGATTTAAGGAGATATAGTAATAGTCTCGAACAGGGCCCATGAAGGCGTTTTCATACAAAACATATTGAACAAAGAATTTTGAAAAAGTCAGAGAAGCCGTGAATTGGAGATCTCCTGGTAGCAGATGATTGCACGGAAAGAACTGACTAGCCATCATTCGAAACTAAGGAAAGATAGCTGATCAGGAAGAGCTGAATTGAAAACCATTACTCGATATATCATCAGGCCCATACAACAATTGCATGCCTTAGAAATGTATCGAGGAAATGACAACTTATAACATTAGAGAGTGAAAATCAACTTTTCCACTAAAGAAGAACATTCAGCAGAAGATGAAGCTTACTATGAGATTGAAATCGAAGAAAAATAAATTAGGTGGGTCATTTCTTTTCTCGAAACACTGACTCAAGGTGGAAAAAATGTTATAATTGTGTTTATTTTTGAATATTCATGAAAATAAATTAATTCATCTGTATTTTGTTTGCGAAGAGAAAACACAATGTATAGTCAGCCAGTTTCAAAATATGTTTAATTTGACACTGAGTGGTAACAAACTATAAGAAAAACATTTTGGAAGAAACTTCTTCGCGTTTTAATGTTGAGAACGTGAGCAGATTTGTTTCCGAAACGTCCAATGATAGATAAAAAATCGATATTTTTCCAATATATCTATTTTTATTTCTTGTTTCCAAACAAAGTGTCACAGACAAGCTATTGGATTTTCGTTTCAGGCGCCCTGGTAGAAACATTCGTTGAACGCAGTGACATCTTGAAACAAATCATCTGATTTGTCTCACTCCACATATATTGATATAATACTCATATTTTCAGTTTATAGAAACGAGGAGAGGGAATCGAAAATAATCAAGTGAAATGTACGTTCGATTTGATCTCGATTTTCTGTAATATACTACCTTGATATTATCATGCCTTTTCGAAATGCTTTCACTATCTGTTTTCAACTCTGTCGTTGATCTTCCATCCATCTAAGAGTAGTTTGTAAAAGATTCCATTCTTCTCTGAATCTTCGGAAAAGGAGCCCTGTGACGGTTAATTCTTTCCCGACGAAATATTGTACAGCGCATTGAGTACATCTATTGGAGAACAAATTGCAGAAAATCCAATTTTTTTTTCTCTTGAAGGGCACCAAAGGAAATTCCTATTATATTTTTAGAGTAAGTGGAAGATAGGAGGAGGAGGTCGGTGTTGAAATTCAATTCGAACCTTTGGAGATAATAAGTTCGACATTTATCAAGGTTACCGATGAAGGGATGTTGGGACTGAGTCTGTGGAGTTCCTTTGACTAGTTTTGCTAGTGATGAAATTATAGCAGAGATTTCTCTATTTTGACAAAGTAAAGATTATTTTTCGAATCTTTCGAAAAGGTATCCTGTGAGGTGCCTTGCCATACATAATATCGTGAGATGAACAAAATATGTGGTTGGGTTAGGTTGAAAGTGAAAGGGTCTATTTAGTCCTCCACTGCGACATGTAAAGGTCCATTGTGGCTCACACCTTCCTAATGAAACCGATTAGTTCACTTGATGAGTGATCTTCCAGGTCTGAGGGCAAGAGTGAAATCCTGCCAAATAGCAAAAATCTGATCCGAGCCGTGGCGGGGCAGGTCCAAAGTATATGCTCTGCTGTTTCATCATCCTCAAGAGAGAAAAGGTACGTTGGATTATCCGACAACCCCTATCTTGAAATTAAATCATTCAGGCGACAGTGTGCTGTAAAGAGGCTTGATAAAGAGGACCCTCCTGTATTCTAATATTCATTTGGTAACATTTTTCGAAGGACGTATGAATGACTCAGGATGATCTCATCCTTGTAAATCCTGCCAGGCGCCTGAAACTCATCTAGCGGTCCAGGTTTTCAGTACATGTTTGGCAAAACTTGATGAGATGTCAATGCAGGTTCTGGTCTGATGAAACAACTTGCGGCACCCTCCCTTACAGGAGAATCTGCCGTTTTATTCCAGAGTGGCCAGGAATCTAGACCGATTCACTTTATTGAGTCTTTCGATCGCGGAGACTCTTTTTTGGCACTTCGTTACCAGTCTGTATGTTGATTGGTTTGAACTAGGTACTTCCACAGCCGCTTGGCTATCCAAGAATATTTCAATTGTTTCATGTGTGAGGCTGGTTTCCTCCACGCACACATCAATGGCGTGAATTTCCGCCTGAGGTACGGTTGCATGGGACTCAAGACGAGTTGATATCTCTGTCCTAGTTCAGCAGTCATATACACTCACACCAGAACCTGCAAGTGTTTTTGAATCACATGTACCTCAACAGTTATCTGATCTCAGTAGTTCCTCTTTCCGAAGAAACCAGTCATCCCTATCCGGGATCAGGTCGGTATGAGGTAGGTCATAGGTAACTGTTAGAAGCATTATGTCAGAGGTAATTTCTAGAATGGTGTGACTCTTAGATGCCGCCAGTAGTCTGATTCGCTCAATGTTAACCTGATTTGTGTAAGATGCAATATGCGGAATATCGTATGTTCTTATCTAGCCTTCATCTCCAGGAAAGTGTGGAGAGGAGGTGGGTCTAGCATAGCTGCTGACGGTGACGTGCTGATGGCCCTAGTGATCGCCAGACAACTTTGTAGCTGTTAGACTTTTGTCAACCAAACAATCGCCTCATATGTGATCTCCGCCCTGAAAATCATCACATATATCCAGCGGATTTGTTTGGGACCTGAGCCCCACGATTCCCCGCAAATCCTTCGACATGTCCAGAAAGATAGTCTAGCTTTGTGGAGAACCTTTTCCAAGTAATGGTTTCACATGAAGTTTCAATCAAGGACTACATCTAAATATTCTACTCGGGAGATTCAAAGGGCTAAAATGTTCCAATGACCCATTCAACTGCCGGTGGTGTGATAACTTCCGTGGCGGCCTCCCAATCGTTCTTAGGATGTTCGGCGCCCTCAAGGGAAGTAGGTAGGAGGTTCATTGTTTTCGATAGTCAGACTCCCTGGAAAATGTTTCGTTATTAGAAGCTATAACTTCTATTGTGCTAGAGGTCGTAAATTTGCCTATAGGTCGTTTTATCGAGCAGTCAGCTTTCTAAAAAGAACCTTGTATTTATTGTTCTTCAGATATACTCTCTCAATACTTCCTCCAAGATTCCAGTTGTGCTTTTTTGATTTCTCAATTATACATTGTTCTTTATTAGAGTAGTTCTATGAAGCTACCAGTTTTCTGACTCTTCAGCTCGATTGAATTATCGTTGAACTTCCTCTCCTAATTTCTCATAGCCTTCAATTCCTCAAAAACAGTTCCGATTGTCTCTTCTGGTTCAGTGTGGACAGTTTTAGTAATGAAGACAGATCATTGCTCTGCGAACTCGTTCCTTTACAGTAACAATCCAATCATAACTGTATATTGCAGTAAATTCGTCCCCAAAGTTCGATTTGAGGAAATTGTTGTAATCGTTCCAGTCAGTTGCTTTCGGATCACGATAGTGGAGTCTTGGACCTGTTTCAATGTCGAATAGTTTGTGTCAAGATATGAAGTATCCTTGGAAATAGGAACATCCTTGAAAAAGTGATTTTCAATGAACGTGAATTCCAAAAAAGTTGATGAAGGTCCTGTGAGGTGAATTCTCGCCCGACAAAAAGATTTCGGGAAATCTCCAGACTTCTGAGTATTTCCAATGGGGTATATTCTTGGATTTAGTCCACATAAGAAGTATATTTTCGAATAAATGAATTTTTCTTCAATATCTTGAGAAAGGAGTCCTGTGAGGTTGATTCTTGTCTGCCAAAGTATTGTTATATATACGTATTATTGAGCAGCCTCAGGAAAAAAAAATCATACAAAACTTCCATTCACGTCCATGGAATGGAATTTGGAGTATGTCATAAGATCAAATATAGGAAATGCATATCGATTGAAGTTTTTGTTGTTTCAGTGAAATAGAAGTCACTGAGGAGTGTAAAGAACTGGCACAGAAATACAATTTGGAATTGGTGACTTGTGGTTTCAAATGCAGAGAGGAGCAGCTCAGATGTCCGAGAGTTGTGAGAGTTGGATTGTTCCAGCACAAACTTCTGCCATTCCCGACCACGACTCCGATTCAAGAAATCAAATATGCTCTCTTCAAATTCGCTAATAAAGCTATTAGAATTGCTGGAAGGGGAGGAGTCAATATTTTTTGCTTCGCAGAAACTTGGAGTAAGTATTATTTTTCATAAATGAATTCACATCCCATTTTCTATTGCATTGAAAGAATATGACTACAATGAAATCTTGAGTTTGGCAACAATGTTCGTGATTCTCATGGCGAGTTCAGTTTGGAATTGTGTAAATACTGAATGACTTGTACTTGCAGTCGTGAAGTAAAATTGGTCGAATCATTGAGTAGTTATACAAAATGAATACGGTCTTCATTTTGGTTTATCATTCTTTATATGAGAGAACGAATCCAAAATAGAGAATCCAAACATTCAATCTATAGAAAAACAATGGAATACGAAAAATCTAGCAGAATGTACCACCTCCTCGATTAACCTACAGATATTATATATCGACGACTGAAACCTTTGGCACGATAATACACTACACACTGTTTAAGTACTCACCAAACCGATTATTTCACGCCTCGATTCGTGTTTCGCTAACTACGTTAGCATCTTCAGGGGAAGATCAAACCTGAATATTTTATCCTAGTGTGCTCCATATATACTAGGTGTATGTCCACCCAACCGTGAAAGACAGTAACTGCGGAGTGAATGTTAGTCATAATTGAGTTTACATGTTTACCTTGGTCTTATATCACTAAACTATACAAAGGGCTGATGAGGTCCAATATCCTTATTAATTATTCTTTCACCTTTCTTATATATCTATAAACTATATGCACCTGATTTCCAAAC